>OZ023239.1:5334319-5873557 GCA_964006365.1 Trididemnum miniatum
CTTACAAAATTTGCAATTCCTATTTACTTATCCACGAAGATTTCAAAATTATTTCCACCATGCTAGAGAAAAACGGCTATCCGACTGGATTTCTTAATCAGCAAATTCGAATTTTTCTCAACAAAATGCATGAAAAAGTAAAAACTCCAGAAGTCGAAGAAAAGCCAGACTCTGAAAGCAAAACAAGACCCATATTCTCGATTTTAAAACTACCGTATATCGGAGACATGTCTCATCAAATTGAAAAAGAAATTCGGCAATATCTATTCAAAAAACTTTCCGAAAAATCAAAATTTGTTATGGTACACGAAACAACAACTATTGGCCAAAAATTCAGGTACAAGGACCGTCAAACACTGCTACACAGCTCAGGAGTAGTGTATAAACTCAATTGCTCATGCGGACAATCATACATTGGACAAACCAAAAGAAATTTGAAGATTAGAATCAATGACCATATGCCAAAAAACTCAACTAAGAATGAAACTGATGTGTCCCAACACTTGAAAAATAACCCAGACCATACGATGAACTTTCACTCCCCCGAAATACTAGCTCACAGCAATAACATCCGAAAACTCCGCATCAAAGAAACTCTACTCATCCAAAATCTTCAACCACAATTAAATATTGATGATTCTTCCAACCCCATCTACCTATTTAACATTTAGCTCACTTCGCGCAATATTCGTGTAGGCCTAAATCGCAATTAGTAACTTGTTTAATTTCCATTTATATTCAACGTCTTTTTTTAGTTATGATTTAATTAATCCTACAGTGTTTGTACTTAATAATCCTGCTACTAATCTAGTCACTCCAGTTGCACGTAATTGTTTAATTTGCCCCTTTAGTTATATTTTACGTAAATCCCAACTACTTTGTTTATGACGTAATAGTTATGCTGTATTTAAAATAATTTCTTTCTTGTGCTGGTTATTCTAGCCTAGTGCCTATGTAGTTTCACACTGATGATGGTATAAGTTTTTACCGAAACGTTTGTGAGTATGATTGCAAATATACTGGCTATAATCTTTTTATTGAAGTTGAGTTCGAAAACCCATCTTAATGCTCCTATAATGAAGCAATATCACTATACGACCTACAGTCATGTTCAATGTGTTAACACGATTTAATGCTGCTTGCTAAGCTTGATATCAAGAAGGAATAAATAAAAAAACAAAAAAACGAGGTAAAAAAAACAAGCGCAAAAAAAACTGTTTTTTTTACATCACTAGTGACGGCATACCTTTACGACAATCAGAAAGGGTAGTTTAGCTTGGGATTCAAAGCTAATATAAAGCAGTGTTTAAAAAATAGGGTAAAAAATATAATACCGGTAACTAAAATACCAACATCCTACAATCAGTGCTCGAGTTGTAAAAATACTTACGGGGAATGGTACAACTTTTCACGCAGACGTTAGGAGGGATGGTCAATGTACTTGTAAGGGAATGGTATACGCTAAAATGTTTCATGGGGGGATGGTGTTGTTTTTCAGGGTGATGGCACATCCCCGCATCCCCCCTCAACTCGAGTACTGTCTACCATACTTCAGAGAACATAACTTGCAACTTCAGAAAACAATATGTTCACAAAGCACAAGACAACAGAAACTTTGGTATTGAAGAGGATAAAAATACAATAAGGGATACAGATATCAGCTATTTAGTTAGAGTATCAATTTCAGAGGTAACATATGTATAAGATTGATAATTTGCTGAAGGTAAAATACTGTGTGAGAAGGTGATTTTATACATACTTGGAGATGGCAGAAGGTTTAACGTATTTTTTCGAAGAAGAAAAGGAGCAGTGCTTAAATTCTTCGGGAATGTTTTTCCATATTTTCAGGCCAATGAGTGGAAGAGATTTTTTGCCAGTTTCCGAAGCAATAAAAGGTTGAAAAAATTCAGAAGTTACTTTTTGCCTAGTGTTATAATGATGTATTACATCAAGTTTTGAGAAATAATTGTTGAAAGATGGTGGTCATCATATTTAAACATAAATTTAGTGGACTCTATTTTAATCATGTCAGTAAGCATAAGTGTATCAAACTTAAAGAAAGTTTATTGGTTTTTCTTTCGCACAAACAAGACTTACTCGGATGAACTTGTTATGGAGAATTATCAATTTCTGTAAGTGAGAAGCGGCGGCTCTACCCCAGTTTAATAAGGAATATTGAAGATGAGAGTGAAAAAGACCGTAATAGACTAACTTGAGTGAGGATAGGGGAACGTAGTGTCTTAGTTTGTAAATTATACCGCAAGCTCTGGAAAGTTTTTTTGATAGTTTATCAATATTAAGTTATATGTATTTTTTATGACAGACGATCGTCTAAAAATACTCCAAGATTCTTGACATAGTCGGACTTTACAATGAGATTGCCACTAATACTAACGTTAAATTTGTTTGTGTCAATTTTCTTTTTGTTACCCGAGATCATCATGTAGCAGCTTTTATTGTAGCCTAACTGATAGTTAATTTGTTGCTGGTAACCCAATTTTCAATTTTATCAATTTCCTCCTTTACTTGTTGCTGAAGTATGTTGAAATCATGATGTGCTGAATGCAAAATCGTGTCATCGGCAAAAAGCGTCGTTTCGTATTTGGATACATCGGAAAGGTCATTTACGTATAGAAGAAAAAGTAAAGGCCCCAAAACTGAACCCTGAGGAACCCCATATTTAACTGAACGTAGTAAAGATAATTTGTCATCAATTTTCGTACAAATTTGGCGCCCAGAAAGATATGATGATAATAGATTGAACATTTTACCACGAAAACCGTTATGATAGAGTTTTTTGAGCAAAATTTCATGACTTACAGAATCAAACGCTTTTCTCTTGTCGAGAAAAATAGAACAAGTTATTGATTTTCCGTTTAAGTTGTTTAATAATTTGCAGAGCTGGGCACTCGGCGCTTTGAAAGTAACGACGATATCGGTACCGATACTTTGCCTAAAAAGTACCGTCGGTACCGATAACGGTACATTTTTAAAAAAGTAACGACGATATCGTTACTCGGAACCGATTTGCGGTACTTTTGAAACGAAATTTTTTTTCTTAAAAATTAGTTTTTGTTTTGGTTTTCGTCTTGCAAAGCAACGAAATTAAAGCCTTATCAAGCTTTTTGTCGCATCTGGTGCTAATGTATGGTCTGAGTTGTAGTCTCACGCGAATCTTGATACTGCAAGCGAACACGTCGGTGATATCAACAAGGTGACAGCGGCACGCTTACCAAAACAAGCATTCTCAAGCATGGCAACATGTACAATAATCCGTTGGTCTCCTTTATTAGTTATGAGGCTAGGTAAAAAGAGTATCTGAAGGGACTTACTATTTACAAGTAAGTCCCTACAAATCATCATCAGAAACTCGTCGTGGAGAGCAGAGGCTTTTGCCACATCCCTGCTTATCTGGTTGCGTTGCTACATTCGAACAATGCTAAGGACGTGAAAGAGCTTATGGCCTGTATACGAAAAAAATGTAGCAAAGATTCTTACTGAGTGAATTTCATCATTGTGTTGAAGGAGAATGTTTTCATTTTTAATGCCACTTTCAGTAGAGGTTGGTGTATCAGTAGCAGCATACTCAGAACTTTTAGATGAATCAAAATCTACATTTTTCTCACAATTTGCAGGCCTATAGTTTTACTTTGATTCAATGACACAGAAATAAAATTTTTCCATGTAGTCTAGACCAGTGGTATTCAATCTTTCTTACACAACCCCCCCTTTTTGGAAAGTGTGGGTCCAAATTGCCCCCACAAAGCACTACACGTCCGCAGATCTACTATTTTTTCACTAAAAATCGGTAAGAAACGAAAAAAAAGATCTGCATGCGGCCCGCAGTTTGCCCAGCTATGGCGTTGAGGAATTTTTTTATGATTTTTATAAAATTTCGTTATTTGCAACACATTTGTAGAAGTTTTTGAAAGACCATTAAATAGGTATGTTGCCAATAAATCTAAATTTATTTCTACAAATTCACCACAGTTTAGAAACATCTATTTAATGCCCGGCAGTCTGTTTTACTTTATCTTATTCAAATAGAATAGATTTTATTTGAATAAGATACCCCTGATGAACCCTTTAGGGTGAAACACACCGTTAGGTTTTAGATAGATGTTATTAAGCTGTGATGAGTGAATTTGTATATTTACTCTAACTGAACTCAGTTATCCAGCACTTTTTGTAACACTGATTCGCATCGTTATTGAATTTATTCCCATTCAGAAATCAATTGTTAACAATATTGGTAGTAGAATTTATTCGTCTATAACGGCGCCTTTAGGAAATTTAAAAAAACTGCCGTTACAAGCGAATTGACGTCATAGGCGCACGCAGGAAGAGGGCACGGTACCATGCTCCCCTTTGGCCTTGTAATAAGGAGCTAAAACCTAACTTTTAGTCTATAATGTCTCAAACTAATAATGGCTGCAGCCTCTTTTCATTTATTTTAGCCAAGCTTCTGCTTTTAGACATAAGCTGCGAAAACATTTTTGCATTGTCCATAGTGACTGCCCTCACTGCATTGTCCATAGTGACTGCCCTCACTGCAAGCCCTTTTTCGATAAATAGTTCGCTAAACTGAGTGTTTATCATGTGAAAACCGCAAAAATTCGTTGGCGACTGAAACTGCGTCCAACGTTATAAAATGTTTCAAATTCAAAGCATTTATTCTGAAAACGCATACGGACCGGTTATAAACTTCGCACGGAGTCGCAGCTCGGTGGCTGCCGACCAATGATCTACAACAACGTGGTTTCGCTGTACTTTTCGATGATGCTTTTCGCGGAAAATCCAGAAAAAATTTTCGCTTTTGCTCTTTTAAAATCATTCAAAAAAAGTTACCGAAATATCGAGTAAAACGGTCTAAAAAGTAACGACAGTACCAAAAGCGGTACATTTTTTAAAAAGTACCGACGGTACCGATAACGGTATTAAAAAGGTACCGCGATGCAGTACCGCGATGCAGTACCGCGGTACTTTTGTACCGCGGTACTGCCCAACTCTGATAATTTGTCATACAAAGTAGTGATAGCTAATTCGGTGGTGTTGTTTTCTGTAAAGCCAAATTGCGAGGGAGTGAGGATGCAGTTTTTAGTAATAAATTTAGTCATTTTGTTTTCAAAAATGTTTTCAAATAATTTTTTCAAGAATACTACTGATAGCAGAGAGATTGATCGAAATTCATCGAGAAAAGTTGGAAATGTTTTTTTTTTTCGGGATAGGAATGACACAAGCTATTTTAAAATCATTTGGAAAAGTTTGTAATTCAATGCATTTACTAAATGATCTAGCAAGAAGTGGAGCTAAAACAAACTTGGAAAGCTTTACAAATTTAGGAGAAATTTGGTCAAGGCCAGGAGCTGTGTAGGGTTTTAGCTTGTTTATACAATCACTCACGTCTTCCGACAATATTTCTTCAAGCATAAATGATTGAACGCAGTACGAGTGGTGGATTTTAAAGGAGGAGCTTTTGGAAAAAGGCAGATTTTGGGACATAGTTGTACCAATGCTTGCAAAGTATTCGCTTAATTTTTTGCGAAATTTAGGGGAGTCCTTTTTAACACGCTCCCCTCAATCACTATTGAATGTGGCAATTTAGATTTGTTTGAAGAATTTTTGAAGTCGATGATTTCATTAATTGTCGACTAATATTTTCCTGGTCATGTCACACACACGTAAATCGCTACAGTTTCGAGCAAAGAGTTCGCTTACAATGCAAGCTTTTCTCCTAATACGTCGAAAAATTTTCCGAAGTTCGCCAAAATCCCTTTATTTCTTATTGTGGAGATCCGTTTCTTCTTTTTTGTCCACTAAATGTCAGTATAGGATTAGCTGAAAACATTAATGCAAAAAGAAGCCTTCTGGGTTGAGCGGTTGGCAAGAAACTCGGTGAAAACTGCAGTTTTCGGGAGTAGATTTTGAAATTTAGTTTTTGAGATTTGGTCAAGACATATGGGACTAGTTTTCTGTTTAGAAGCTTCAGGTAGTTTGTTTTTTGTATTGCAGTTTAAATTTTTGGTGCAGCTAGGCCCCTAACAGCAAGTTCATACTCTAGTGACTGGCACACTTCTGCAAAAATAAGCGAAACGGCGCAGTTGGGAAAATGACTTATAAGTGGGCCTCAGTTTAAACATCCCTGGGCTAACTCTTTCTTTATGGGGAGTTAAATAGTTAGTTGCATATTTATCCTCCTATCACGAGAAAGCGATCAAAGCGCAATACGAGCTCGCTTAGGAGTTGCCAGCCATCTGTTTACCACAACAAGATGGGGGAATCCCGCTAAGTGCCTTTCCCAACGGCACAACAAGTAAACTTGCCGGCTTGTTCTCCACACTGTCCCTGTAGTGCTGAGCGTCAAGCATGGAAGCTGTGAATACCAATTTTAAAGTCATTGGTATGACCCGACTCGGAATCAAACCCGATTCTACAACTCAAGAGACAGACGCTCTATACCACTTGGCCATCTGAACTGTTGACTCAGATTTTGTTTTGTAGCACTCTGATTTTAGTCAAATGGCGTAGGTTTTTTATGTCGAAGCCCACGCAGGTAACATACCGGTAGCAGTAGACCTGTAGACTGCTAATACTGAGTAGACTAGTATATACTCAGATACTGGTACCCATCTAACTTTTACACAGAGATATAAACCTGTAAACTATTGCTATGTGCTGGTACCATGTGTTTTGCACTTGGTTCAATGCTGGCAGGAGTACAGAGTAAAGGCTAGATCTCTAGTTTTAGTCTAAAAGCAGAAATTAAACTACACAAGCCTACTTAGGTACATCATTGCAAATTTGTGAATTTTAACAGCTGTTGCGGTATTTATCATTATCCTGTTATGGACTTCGGATCTAGTCATGTCTACTTTGGTGGACAAGCATGCGCTGGTTCCAGGTAAGCGATTGCTTTGCAGTTTGTGTTCAGTGTTGTGGTCAGTGGAGCTACCAGGCATTGGGACGACAAGCCTACTAAATGACAATTGCAATAAAATGCTGTGGGAATCTTAGAAATAGGAAGTGTGGAGCTACCCAGTACCACTGATGCTTTACAGTTTACTACAATAGCTTGGGCTATGCACTATGCTGGATGACAACTCTAGACTAGCAGCTAGAGTTACTGGGCAACTGGGTGATATTCTGTGTTAGTCTACCTATTTGCCGTCTGCATTGTTGTGGCATGATGTCAAAATTGCACTGTGCAATTGTCTGTATTAATGATGGCAGGTAGTAGCAGAGTAGGCTACACTATACCCGAGTTACCTTTTAATGATCATTGATCAGTGTTGGACATTAGGCTAATTGGACATGTTAATAGCTCAGATGGTCAAGTGGTAAGAGTGTCTGCTTCTGGAGCTGTAGGCTCCCAACCTAGTCTCGTTGCATCTTTGGATAAGATGCTTCACGATGATTAGGCCTATCTCTGCTTGGTGGAATCTGGCAAGCAGCAAATTAAAGAAGTCAGAAGAAAGTTCAACCAGAAAACTTGGAAACAAACAGACAAAGGCAACTCCTAAGCATGACTGTCTGGATTTGTCCTACGCATACAGGCATAGTGCCTCCACTGCTTTCTTGGGATAGGAGGATAAAGATGAAAAGATCAAATCAGATTTTGAGTCAAGTCAAACCAATAACTTTAAAATTGGCATTCTCATTTTTGCTTGACGATCAGCTTTCGGTATTAAAGGGACAGTGTGGAGAACAAGCTGGCAAGTTAACTCCTCAACGAGCTCATTTAGAGCTTTAATCGCTTTCTCGTTATAGAGAAAATAAACAGATATATGAAGATGCGACTAAATACAATTGGTAGATCCCCAAATTAAAACACTTGCATGTATTGTTTCCTTTTTTAAGATTTATTAAAAGCATATATTATGAGCAAGTGCATTTGTCATGATCAATAGCACGTTTTTAAACACGAATTGGTTAAAATTTAAATCAGTATACTGGTACTGCATTACTTGACTGTTTTTAGTGTTCCAAAAGAAAACCAAATGCAATCCCATAAAAAAGGTAAGTAAATCTATATAAAATAAGTGTGTCGTGGTTATTCATCAGCAAAGTTTTGAGCATTGGTAAATTGCTACATTTGCATTGACTGTTACCAGGTTACCGTTGGCAATGCAAAGGTGCAGTTTATCAGTTCACAACCTGCAAAACAAGGTTACTGTTTTGGATGTGAAATAAACTTGCTGGTTACAGATCCTATGATGGGTTTGATTCAAGGGTGGAGTAGATTTTTTTTGACATAAGCCTTCTGGTACCAGGTGGCTGCTGACTCGCAAGGCCCTAGCTCACTTTGCAATCTGTTGAATTTTCTGATCAGTAACATTAAAAAAACGCAATTATTTATTTAAACAATCGACAATCGTGATATTACAAATGACAGAATGCACTCAACTTGAGATGGGAAAAAACACTTTGATCTTTGCTCAATGGAAGTTTTGCTTTTAGATGTTAATAGCAATCCCTACAATTTTGATTCATTTTATGAATCAATCGGTGACTTGAACAAAGAAAAAGTAAATAGTGAAGGTCATGGTAATGGCCAAGCAGAACATATATATGACCCAGTTGCCAATGATCCAGCGTTCTTTGGAGCTCAAAATACCAGACAATCAGAGAATGAATATGACACAGTAGCAACTGAAACAAGGTAACATTAGGTCTGTTGTAGCAAACTTATGATTGAATGTAAGTAAATGTTCTTTCCGTACAAATGCAAAAGCTTCTGGTAATCTTGTTTAGTAGTGAAAGCCTATGTCAAGATACAAATTCTTCCCCAATGTATAAAAACGTTAAATCAAAATGCCTAAATAACTGTTTTTATTATCAGTTGAAATTGGAAGCAGGAATTAGTGGTAAAACTGGAAGCCAAGTTGGTGGTATAAAAAATGGATTTGTTTTGCTAGGCACTGCTTCTTCAAGCAATATTTTGTATTGTAATATATTATACATGTAGTTTTGTTGCTATGCTTGAATTTGTCTGCAGCGTAACTGTCTCATAGTAAATATAGGAAACGATTGTTGCACTTGTCCCTGGTCTTAGCCTTTTCTTGGTTTTTGCAGCATTTTATGTTGTGTAGCCTTCATTGCTTAAATACCCTTTCCAGACTGGCTGGTTGAAATCTTATTATATTGCAATTATATGCTGTATAGTGTATGCTTTTTAAGAGTCTGATAAAGTCGGAAAGGAGCATGCAGCGACCAGCTTGAATGCTTCAAAATCACTCTGAAAACAGCTGCATATCCAGCTACGCCTAGTTTTGTAAACAAAAAAATCATTTGACGGCTTGTCTTTTTTTTTCAGCAAAGTGGAAACAGCGTGGGACGAAGTTCCCCGGGTAAAAAAGCCCCCACCTGTTCCTGCCAAACCAGCCATGTACGCTGGTCATTCTGGAAAACCAAATCCAAATGTGATTTCTCCACTGGCATTACAACTGCGCCAGGTGAGTTGGTTTGTTCAATGAATGCTAGCTACGCAGTTCAATAGAGAATTCACTTTTACCCTGTCCACTTATTCAGTTTAAGTGGCTGCAAAAGCCCACGAGCTTTTTGCATGACAATTGAGTTTTTGATGACATAATTGCTTGTTTTAATTTACAGTATATATAACACAAAAAATATATGTATATGTGATATAATACAGAAAGCCCTTGGGCCTTTGGAACTACTCTTAACTGAACATGCGGACAAATTATTATGATCTATTATCCTGCCTGCAGCAATCAAACTTTGTTATGAGTGCTTTGCTTTATGAGTTTGTGGGTTGTAATTTGGGTGTTGTGGTATTGGCAGTGATTTTAATGGTTTCTTTAATTGAATAATTTTCGGGGGGCTTAGGTTTGAATTGCAATGCCAAACTTGTTGAAGTAATATATGAGTGGCTGTTTAGATGGGCATTGGAGCCGATGGTCATATTAATGGGTGATTTTGATCAAGAATACAAGACTTGTTTGCACCCAACGCAGCAGAAATAGTAGCAAAGTTATGTTTTTTCTATAAAGGCCAGCAAGGATGTTTCACAGTGATTAAAGTTTTTGTCTGTAGTTTAGTCTTTAAGTAGCATCATCAGAATGTCTTACTCGGTTCGACATTTTTTTGTTAATTTTGTGGGAAAATGAAGTGCTTCAGAATTACGTTCGCATGCTAGGTTGTAGTATATTTAATTTGTTACGCCGACGCACCAAATCAAGTGTCTCATGATTTAAAACCCATCGCTAATGCGTAAACTTCGTAGTTGAAAGTCTATTGTGTATTTTATTCAAAGCTTTGATTGGAAGCAAGGTTTGGCAGCTTAGAAGCCAGAAAGAAAGCGCTTATTCATAGCTTCCTAAAGTCACTGCTGTTAGCGGATATTGCTGTCAAGCCCGTTTGAAATATGCTGGAGTGGAATATCAAAGGATATGTTTATTTTTACTGAACCTTTGGCGGTTTGCATATCGGGAATTTCCCCGGCGTGTGATGAGAGTTGTGGTCGCTAAGAGTTGTTTGTTTGCTAAAAATAAAGAGCCTGCGAGTCTATATAAAAAAAAAACGCTTCTCTGAATAACAGCATCAAGAGGGAATATCTGCATTATGATGTGTTTGAATAATTTTTCGTTTGTTATTCAAATGCATTCATATTAGTTTTTCTTGTAGGATTTTATGGTCTCCATCTTTTTTTTTTTTTTTTTCTGCACATGTTCAAATTTACTGTTACTTTTTGTTAACTGCTTTCGCAACGGTTTTATGGAATCGTCCTCTTTATTTTTGGTCAGTTAAAGTAGAGATCAGCTGTTGAATAAATGTCAGCTGGGTTTCCTTATAGGCACTGGAACAACGAGCAAAATCTCAAAACGAGGGTCAATCCAATGTAGTTTCCGAAAACAGTAATGAACAGATGTCAAAACTACCTCCTAAGAAACCCCCTCGAAAACATCGAAAGCCCAAGCCAACCCGAAAAGCACCCCCACCTCCGGCTCCAGCGCTGCCTCCTAGAGAATATTCCTATGACGAAATTGTTCTTGTCGATCCACCGCAGCCGAATTCAGAAACAAATTCAGAAAATGTGGAAAGTTTAATAGACTTTGATGGAAATCATGTCATACCGTTGTTAGCTCCACCTCCTAAGGCTAATATGCGTCAACAGTGTTTACCCAATGCTCCTTATGATCCATTGGATGCTATTTTATCCAACGACAATACAGACATGTCACTGACTTCGCCTGTCCTTCAGCCCACAGTTGTGCAATCTTCTCAAAATTCAAACATATTTTCTACCAGCAATGGCCATCTATTGCCTGACTTGTTAACAGCCAGTGATTCCGAGACAAGCAAAGATTCATTTGATTCCCCGCCAATGAGCCGAGCGAACGGGTTTTTAGTTGTGGAAAAGCCCGTAATACCGGTTTTGCCTAACAACTATGTACCTGCTGGACAAGTTTCTTTATCTCCAAAAAAGAACGGAGTTGATTTCTGGCCTCAAAATCCGTTTTCTCCTACTGCGATCCAAAACTCGTTGAATCCTTTTCCGCAATCTAATGGTATTGATAATCTCTTTATCACCAATAATGGCCTTGAAGAGCCTGCCTTGATTCCAACTGCGCCTTTCCAAACAGAATCAATGGTAAGAAAAGATTCTGCGTTGCAACAAAATCAACTGTTTCAAACGCTTAACATCGACAGTGATTCTAACGAAAATGAACTTGCTGCTAATCTAATTTATGGGGTATGTGAATTAATTCTAACACTTTAATTTTACGCATGGATTTGTTTTTAACATTGTGTACTTATGTCGTTAATTTTGTGGAGTTCGTCTGTGTCTTAATTGTTTGTTTGTTTTTGCTTCTTCATTAACACGTAACCTATGGGGTGTCGTGTGTAAAGCTACGCAATATAAAATTTTGCATCATTTTTTTGGTTAATTTTGGTTAAATTACGTGCAATATCATATATTGTTGCAATTTATGCATATTGCTGCAATATGTGTTAAATTGTTGCAATTTATGTATATTGCTGCAATTTGTGTAAATTGTTGCAATTTACGTATATTGCAAAAAAACCTTTAAATCGGCTTTTAATTGCCATGGTGATATGCTAACTAAAACAGTCAGTGTTGCCCTTTCCCTTTTTCCATGAACTCATGTAGTGTACTGGCGTGAGGCGCTGTTGTACTGACTGTGCAGTGTGCGCTTATTGGTTTGGCTGAAACATTTAAGCTACTGGTTAAATGAATCATTTAAGCTACTGGTACCGGTATCCTTTGGAATACCAGCAGCTAGACTAGACTAGACTTCCGGTATGGGGGTAACAACTAGTATCAGCTCCCAGGTCCAGTTGGGTTAGATTAGAATTAGGTTCAGTTAGGGTTCGTTCAGTTACAACATATCGGTAGACTAGTTTGACATTTTTAATTTTACAGTTTACCGTATGTAACTGGCTACTGGTGTATCGGTGTGCTGATCTGCTGATGTCAGGATGTAGCCTACCTGCTTTCTGTGGACAGATCACAGAAGTCACTGTAATCTGACATGTTTCAGCCATACAGCATAAGCCATTCTGCATTAGCAACGAGATAGTAGTATGTCACAAAAACATAGGTTGAGGTAGCTAGACTTGGCCTAATGTCGGGTTACTGGTACTGTACTTTAAAACAAGATTTTTCAGATACCGATATTTTGTAACTGAACGAACCCTAACTAAATTTAACCCTAACTGAACCTAATTCTAATCTAACCCAACTGGACCTGGGAGCTGATACTAGTTGTTACCCCCATACCGGTAGTCTAGTCTAGTCTAGTTGCTGGTATTCCAAAGGATACCGGTACCAGTAGCTTAACAGTAGTAGCTTAAATGATTCATTTAACCAGTAGCTTAAATGTTTCAGCCAAACCAATAAGCGCACACTGCACAGTCAGTACAACAGCGCCTCACGCCAGTACACTACATGAGTTCATGGAAAAAGGGAAAGGGCAACACTGACTGTTTTAGTTAGCATATCACCATGGCAATTAAAAGCCGATTTAAAGGTTTTTTTGCAATATAAATAAATTGCAACAATTTACACAAATTGCAGCAATATACATAAATTGCAACAATTTAACACATGTTGCAGCAATGTACATAAATTGCAACAATATATGATATTGCACGTAATTTAACCAAAATTAACCAAAAAAATGATGCAAAATTTTATATTGCGTAGCTTTACACACGGCGCCCCATAGTAACCGCTCTAAAATATGGTAAATACGAAGAAGTACCATTTTTTGTCAATTTCATCTAGCTATTGTATGCTTGCATGTTGGCATGAGTTTTGATTTTTTAATGTTGAAGTTGTATGTGAAAACTACAAAGTACATTCCGATACTAGTCGAACGTGAAGTGAGCTGCAAATGACATTTACACAAAATTGATTGTGCAGATGAAATGATTTGTTGGTGAAAATAGCTTTAATTGCTCGTTTGCGCTATGCTCATTTGAGCCCGGAAGTGTTGTATCATTTTCTCTGTTTTTGATCGTGTGCTTGTAATGCGATGTCCAGGAGCTGAATTTTTGTCGTCAGAAAGTTAAAGGGCTTAATAAGAACGCCAGGGAGACTTGGGTTTAATCTTAGTCGAGTCGTACGAACGACTTTAAAAATAACATTTGCAGTTTTTCCGACAGGCGCTCGTATTCAGCCGAACACGGACAACTGACCGTCGCAAACTGGCCGCGAGACAACTGACCGCCAAGCACGAGGTTCGAAAACTACTTCGCACCTTACCGCTTCGCGACAATCGTTTACTTAATATCCGAGTTAATTTGGTAGTAACTTCGCACCTTGCCGCTTCTCGAATAATTGTTCACTTAATGACCGAGTTAATTTGATAATAACCAGAGTTTGAACCTAAAGCTCCAAAAGCGCGTTCGCTTGAAACGTGAATTGCAGCATAATAATAACGCTTCTATTTCTAAATTGCAAGTCATAATATATTTATTAAGATGATTGTAACCGCTCAAAGTATGAATTATGTAGTAAAAATATAAAAGAAATGTCCCAAATTGTGGTTGCTCGGTGGGGGTCCGGGGGAACAGATTTCACATGAAAGCATTTCAAGATACATTGATCAAAAACAAAGTAATAATCATTTCAAAAAATTAAAAAATCTGTTAAGTATTAACTCCAGCAGAAGGAAGTCTAAACATCGCATTTGCGATTAATGCAAAACGTTTTTCGAACCTCTAGGAAATGACTGTGATGTCGCGGTGGTCAAGGCTCACAGCAGGAGTGCTGTGCATTAGTTGGATAACACTATGCAACACAAAAAACAACTCAAAGAAAAAGTGAGTTGATTATAGTAAATTTGGGGGCGCTGAACATGAACATGTAATTAGTTTTTTTCTAGCACGTCGGGTTTTTTCAGTATTTTACATTTTAATCTGAAAACGCAGGACTGAATTTTCTCTTTTTGATTTATGAGTCATCTTTGGCAATATTGCTGGCGTTTTATATTTTTGTATTTTAGCTGCATATTTATCCTATCACAAGAAAGCGATCAAGCGCTGTAACGAGCTCGCTTGGAGTTGCCAGCCATCTGTCTACCACACCAAGATAAGGGAATCCCGCTAAGTGCGTTTCCCAATGACACAACAAGTAAACTTGCCGGCTTGTTCTCCAAACTGTCCCTTTAATGCTGAGCGTCAAGCAGAGAAGCTGTAAATACCAATTTTAAAGTCATTGGTTTGACCCGACTCGGAATCAAATCCTAGTCTACAGCTCCAGAAGCGGACGCTCTATACCACTCGGCAATCTGAGCCGTTAAATCTATACAAAAAATCACCCATGATTCAGTCAGTTAAACAGAAACAGACTGTCACAGTTGTTGTTGCTTACAAGTAGTTAGAAATCAACAGTACTACTGATTTGGCTACCGCAGATATTCTTTTAATCATAATCTTTGCATTTAAGTATGTTGTAAGCAAGCTATAAAAGACAAGTGTGCTCATAGTAGCCTATTGCAGGTATTATACAGTAAAACATTGATTTTGCCCATAAGAAGCTAAAATGCCAAAAAAGAGACGATCTTGTAAGAATGATCCCGACACATTTTGCTGTATTTGTGGACAATTGACTCTGCTAAAATATCTAAGGAATTTAACTGACAAGATCAAGCGCTTGTGTTATGCTTATTGTAGATGCGCGGTTGGAGACCAAGATAAAGCTTGGTCTCCTTTATTTTCATTTTAGATAATGCTGAAATTTGTAGTTGGTGGAAGAGTAAAAAAACTATAAAGACTAACAATGTTGCTATTAAGCCATAACTAAATTGCTTTGGTAAAATGCTACTAAGTGGCTGAAACATTTCGGTCGATATTGGAATATTTTATCACCAATTATGCCAGGTTTTTTCAAACAAGGGGAACTACAGTCATTATAAATATAATAGACTTGTTGCAACTCATTAAAAGACCTAATTAGAAGGTATGTTAAATAAATTTGTTATGGGCAATAGTGTTCGAAAATGTAAAAAGCATTTATTTTAACCAAAAATTCAAATGCTTTTTTCGGAAAATCCGGACGTCTACGTAAACAAACAAGTTCAAATTCGGACTCAGTGACCACAAATTACCCTAAAGCACACCTACACCTGTTTGCCCTTGAGTTTTTTTCAAAGTGAAAATTTGTTGCACAGTGTAATTAAAGATCATTAAGTAAAGAACTATTTGAGAGGCGAAAAGGTGCGAAGCTGCTACCAAATTCACACGGTCATTAAAGTAGACAGTTATTCGAGAAGCGGTAAGGTGCGAAGTGGTTTTTCGAGCCTCGTGCTTTGGCGGTTAGTTGTCGTGGTGGCGAGTGTGCTTCGCGGTCAGTTTGCATGGAGGCCACTTTACGGCGGTCAGTTGTCTCGCGGCCAGTTGTCGTGTACCGTACTCAGCGGTAGTTGTGTAATTTTAGGTATAATAATGTATACGTGTTGTAATGTACGTGTGGTATGGCCCCAACGGAGCTCAGTGATTCTTGATTGAAAATGTGATAATCTGACACTGATAATGACTTAAACAATGGGCAATACGCAAATATGCACAGAGATAGGCAATGCATAAACATAACTTATCATAATTATGTTAACTTGTGCTTTTTAATGTGACCTTTTTAGAGTCCGTTAGAGCCCAGTGCTCCGAGTCGTTCTCACAGCATGATGCAGAGAGATAAAATACGTTTAGAGCGATCATCTTCAAGGTAAGATATGGTGTTGTATCGTTACCGTATAGTTGCAATACGTCCTAAAATTGCTTAAATAAGTGTCTAAGTTGTGTAGCATTGTCATAGACTCGTACTGAAATGTCATATTTTTGGATGTTCGTTTTCATAGAAATTGGCTGATCACGTCACAAGAGCACCTGGTCTTACGTGCCCTTTCAGCTGCTAAAGGTTGTTAACACAGCACGTAGATATTAGTTGGTAAAAGGAAATTCAATTTCAAGTCTGCCGTTGAGTGCGTTCGTAATGTGCCATCTTTTTCATAGGCCAGGGGTTCTGACAGTCGAATTTTTGATTATACTAAACTCCGCAAAGGACTTCAAATTGATGTACGTACTAAACACCGCAAAGAACGACAAAGGACTTGATAACCGTAAGCCTGAGTTAAAGTCCTTTGTCGTTCTTTGTTATGGTATGGTTCCAAGTTCTTTGTTGTTCTTTGCGGTCTTTAGTAGATCAATTTGAAGTCCTTAGTCGTTTTTTTTTTTTTTTTGCGGTGTTCAGTTAGTCCTTGTCGCGTTTTGCGGTGTTTCAGTCTTTTGCGGTGTTTACTAGGACCGTACTTGCGGTATTGCGATGAAGCTGTATTTAACCGACCTGACTTTTAAACCGCCGACCTCCCACACCGGTATCGATGGCGATGTCATTACCTCGACGCAGCCTGCCAGTTCTTCATAAGGTTTCTTCGTGCAAAAATACCACAATTATTTTTTATTCAGTGCAAGTTCGATCGACCCAGCATACGGCGTTGCAGACACTAACGTTGTCTGTGTTAAACTTGGCATCGTGGCAAACAGCCAGGGAAGCTTTATATCAGCTGCTGTGCCTTCTCAATGTACTTCTTGTCGTGGAATAAATAACAGCATGGCAGAGGTAATTGATGGCTTGGAAGAACTGATTAAATTTGATGTGTAGATGCAAGAATTATAAGACGCTTAACCCGTTCTTTATAAATGGCTTCTTTTTGCTTTCACTGCAATTAGAATAAATGTTTATGGTATTTTATTTAGGCTTGTATATAAGAATTGTTCATTTTATGTTCTATGTTATTTTCGCTAGATTTTGCTCACATAAAAACCAATCTGAAGAACAAATTATGTCAGAGAAGACGTCTTCATTTTCGTAGAAATTATTTTTGAGAGTGCTTTATGTTTCAGAAATGGGAGTGCAAGTTTTGCACTGCTATAAACAAAACCCCTGTTCAAGCCATTCCACCCAGTGTTGCTAATGATGTGACGTACGTCATTCACCCCCCAGCAAACATATTTTCCGCTCCTGAAACAATTGTGGTGTTCTGTATTGACACATCTGGAAGCATGTGTGTTACTTCGCAGGTGTGTTAATCTATTCTAGATATTTAGTCGAACCGGAATTTAATTACATAGGCCTAAGTTATGGACTGTTAAGAGGTTTAGCCTCTTTGGAAGGATATTTTAGCGTTGAATTTTGCTTAGAAGTATCAGTAGTGGATTAAACTTAAGTAATAAATAATATTGTGCAAACGCCTGAGGTTATTTTGAATGCATTGAACGTAATTAGCTGCACAATGAGTTTGTGCTTTTGGAATCTTCAAGCGCTTTAACATGAATTAAACTCATCGCGAAGAGTTAATGGCCCACACTTCCCACCTCTGGTCATTTCTCTATACTGTAGACAAACTAATACTAAATAAGAGTTTGGTGCAGTTCAACGTAATGCATGGTTCTACTGGTTCAACTGATATTCATGAGGCGCCGTTTGGAAAAAAACTATTTAGATTTTTGGCATGTTTTCGGGCGAATTTAAAGCTACATTTTGTCCAATTTAATATACAGGAAATATCCTATATGTATACTATATAGAACAAATAAGTGGTTTAAAACAGCCGAAAACACTGACGCAAAATTTATGCGTTTTTCAAACGGCGACTCATAAATTTCCTATATATTTTGTGTCAGTTTTTCGGCTTTTTTAAGCCACATATTTATCTTATATATAAATAGGAAATATCCTATATAATATCTTGGACAAAATGTAGCTTAAATTGGCCGAAAAAAAACCTAAATTATTTTTTCCAAACGGCGCTTCATGGATATTACTGTGTCCACATGTGCAGTTTAAGTGAGCCAAACGATACTGGCTTTTCTGCATCATAGTCAAGTTTTTGATTGAAAAAAAGTGATTATGACATCAAAGATTTAGTGGAGATGCTGAAAGCCCGTAAGCTTGAGTTCACTTAAAACTGGTCATGTGGTCAGGATGATTCAATCCAGTGTTAATTTAATCTACGATTTTACTGCATACTCAAGTTTGTCGTTGCATTTTCAGGTAAAGGGATCCGGCGATTCACTCTTTGTTTCTCGTTTAAAGGTTGGTGTTGACCGAGTTGGTAGTGTAATCAACTTTTGTCGCTGGTTTTGCTTTACAAATTCTGCTATGGTTATCTACTCCAGTATGATATGATTTAGTGTATAATTTAGTGTATGATTTAGTGTTAAATTTAAGCGGCAAATGTTTGCAGGGTAAGGAAAAAGGAGTTGATTCTGTTGTAAATATCGGCAGCTAAGATTGGTAAATATAATTGAAGCAAAAACTCGATTGCACTGTTCATAGTGTGCTGTTATTATTTTCAACGATGTTTCGTACCATTACATACAATAAAGCAAGCAATAGTTTTAGCCTTTATTAATGCTCGGGGAATAACTACGCAAAGTTTGATCAGCAAAAAATGAATTAAGTACAGGGTGGGGCAAAAAAACCTCCCACATTTCACTTTTCGAAAAAAATTCAATAATTCACCAATTACCCTAACCAAATTCAAAATTTTTATTCTGTAAAACAAAATGGCATTTCATTAATAAATGAATTTACTTAAACTAGGCGAATAACTGCAACAGCATTGCCATAGTAAAAATTTAAAATGTGGGAGGTTTTTTTGCCCCACCCTGTATTTGGTTTTCAACATTTCTTATGCGTTTCACTATTTTGTGAACTCATTTTGACAGTGCTTTCGATGTTACTTGGAATTGTTTTCGAAGATTAATGATTCTTTTGAGAACTCGTGAAGTGCTTTTTTACAGCCTCGTGTTGGCACTGTAACAATTTTGTGAATGCAGAGTATGACATTTGGCTTTGCTGTGTTAAAAATGCTTGACTGGCGCTGAATTCTTTACGAGTAAGCTTCATAAATTGGTCGAACAAGTAAAATTTGACTGATTCAAAACGTGTTATTGATTTTATTTCGATATCAGGGCCGATGCTAGGAACTGCGGGGCCCAATTAAAAATCTAATCGCGGGGCCCCTCTTTTCATAATAAAATATATAGACGTTTGTGTCTCATGAAAAAAACATGTAAACGAACCAAGAAAATAGACATTTAGTACCTGCTAAAAAAGCAAATCTAAGAGCCGGCGCCAGAACAATCGTCTTAGGGGGGCCAAGCCTTTATCAAGAGGGGTCAAACATTTAATCAATTCTGTAAACTACAAAAAAAGCTTTCACGCCACAGTCTTCTTTATCAACGAGAACTTTGCAGCGAGCTGACATTGATTTGAACTTTAAGATGCCGTTTCTGTGCAAGTGTTATATATCACAGCTATCTCATGTTGTTTTGCGAGTTCGAAGACAAAAGAAAAGCTGTGCAACACGCTTATAGTTGCTTGTTGTGTTGTTAACAAACGCAATTTCCATATTTGGTATTCTTAATTCGAACGAAGCGCAAAACAGTTCCGGCGAAGCTGTTTTAACAATACATAAAATGTTTAAAATTATGCTTAAAAGCCGCTGTCTTCAAAAAAGTAAGATTGTCGATTGGAGGTTAGGGTGGGGGGCAAGCTTGCTGTAAGCTGTGCTGTAAGGCCAGGCCATTCTCTTGCGCCGACTCTGCTTTTATTGATTACTATACTTTAAACATCAAGAAAGCCGGCCAATTAGTTAAATAATTTTAAATTTCAGACAAGCATTATTTTATGGTAATATCTTGAAAATTATGCCACCACGCAATATGTTGCGAATACATTTTTCTGAATTTGGAACTCCTTCAAATAAGCCTAAATATGCCAACAAACAATAAACAAAAACTACCGGAAAGATTTTTCAAAATGCACTAAAATTGTACTTGTTGTACGAAAATTTTAATAAATTTCCGAGAACGCATGGCTCTGGATTTCCTGAAGATAGTTTTGTCCGTAAATTGCTTCAAATGAACTCGACCTTATGTTGCCACTGTGCTATTGACTTTGTTACCATAAATCTTGAAGGTTTCTCACGGCTTTTGCTTATATTAAACAAAATATTACTTATTTTACAATTTAACTTAAGTGTCAATTGCTTTGGTGGAGAGCGTGCATCCTTAAACAGACACTGAAAAGCTGCAACTGAATTTAACATGAAACCCCCCTAAAACTACCTCCAGGCGTTTACTTGTGAACAGCAAACCCACGTGACCAAACAACTGCTTGGCTTTTTTCCTTACCAAAGCTTGGTTTCAGAGCCGGATTTAGAGAATGAGAGGCCTTAGGCTTAGGCTTAGGTTGTGTTGATATCAGGTAGGCCGCTAGTGATCATAGGTCGCTGATCAGACTCGTTTGTAGGGTGGCCATGGTTGATCTCGAAAACAAAAAGGTCGCTCCGTAATCGCGTCGAGCCCTTTTGCTTGTGACGAGGTCCCTCGTTTCTCCGAGGCCTTAGGCTTAATTCAGCCTGCTTTGCCTAATGGTAAATCGGACCCGGCTTGGTTTGACCAGCTACCGAGTTGCCGATTTTTTCTATTTAGCCTAATCCTGATTTAAAAGAAAATAGAAATGATTCATAGATATTATGCACCTGTTCAGCTTTTGGCACTTTCACCTATTTTGTATCTCACGGTACAGAAAGGGACTCCCACTAGCGCGGGGCCCAATTCGGTCAAATCGGCCTAAAACCGGCCCTGTTCGATACATATCTGCTTTTTCTACCAACTTTCAAAAAATTGTTACTTTTGGTAAAAGTGGGTTTTCGTGATTGTTAGCTGTTATTTCATGAGGTTTTTGGAATATAATTGAAATCGAAAAAAACTCAATTTCAATCAACTGTAAAGAATGTTGACTGTGACTAATAAAGGACATTTTGAAAGATGTGATTCGATAGCCTATGGAGTAACAGATTATCTAAATCAAAAAAATCAGATCTTCATTATACTCGTGGTATTACGCCAAGGCGCGTAACGAGGGACGGGGCACATTTCGGCGGTTTAGCGCCTGGGAAACACAGCTCCGAAGAAACGTCGCAGTGGTGACGAGCCGTTGGCGACACTGTTGCGATTTGACCAGTCCAGTAAGCAAACGCCGTACCTCCCTCGCCGATACCGATATCTTGAACCACTACACCAGGAGTGTGCAACCCACGGCCCGCGGGCCACAATCCGGCCCTCCAGGCCAGTCAATGTGGCCCTCGACGATGGCAGGACAAAAATTTTTTTTTTTTTAAATCGATTTATTTAGCTATTTGTACCGTCTATAATACACGGGTTGTGATTAGCATTTTATAATTTTATACATATTTGACGGTGACTGGCCCTCGACGTTGTTAAAATTTTTGAAAGTGGCCCCCCAGTGAAAAAGGTTGCACACCCCTGCACTACACCAACCAATTAGGTTCGTGTGGTAAATACAAGGATCTAGCGTAAAATGCTTGGTGTAAAATTTGTTTACAAATTGAGAAGTAATTGAAAATTTTATTTCTTTTAATAGTCCTAACAATGCGAAACTTCATTCAAAAGTTAAGATCCTAAACCAACTTACAATAGTTTGTCGTTTGTTTATGAGTGAAATAACATGTTGGATTTGAAGGAGCTGCTGCCACTGATTGCAGTTTTTCAATCAGCCAAAGTATTTGAAGCATAACTTACATGATTGAATTATCTTATTTCAGTCCCTTCAACAAGCTATCACTGATCAATTGAACTTAATTGAAGCAAATCGTCCAAATACAAGAGTCGCATTGGTTACGTTCAATGACGATGTAAGAAATGATGTATCAAGCTTTGCTGTTTTCCTTTTGGTTTTTGATTGATATTTGACAATGATAAATCTTACTTACTGAGTTTTCTAGACCTGCTTGTCGTTGAGGGGTCGCTGGGGTAGTGCGTTTCTGAAATGCACTTACCCTTGCTTCAGTCTCAATTGGCATTGCTAGCGCCATTGGCATTAATGTGTTTTAAGTTATGCAGTAGATACAACCTCTTCCGTATTAGTAGCTCTTGGACAATTTTTATAGGACTTACGATTTTACGATCTTTGTGAAATTATTATCACTTGCCGTCGAAATTGTTAAAGCGCACAACCAGTGCTTCCAGTTTTGATTATAGCAGTTGTTCCTTTCAGTGAAAGACTTATGTCTACCTTACGATATAATTTTCTATATTGTATTAACTTGGTTAACAAAAGCACTTTATTAATAATTCAAATATATTTGGTTGAGAAATGGCGCGAAGTAAAAAATTAAACTTAAGGAGGTCAAGTTGGACAACGAAGCGTTAATTTTGTTCATATTCATAATGTTTTCTTTTTACGTGTTCTATAATCTGTGTCGTCCAGTGATACAGCTACAAACAATAGCTCGACTTAACATTTTCCAGGTTTCTTTTCTTGGTGATGGTTCGCTAGAACAAAGAGCGGTGTTATCTGAATTTCAACTTTACGATTTTGATTATCTCACCCATGTCGGTACAATTGCTCCCATGCCAGGGTTGATTCGTGACACCAGACTAAATTTAACCAAAGCAGTTCAAGAGTAAGTAAAAAGTTTCGAGAAAAAACTTACAAGAGGTAAAATTTAAAGATTGTTTTTGTACTTTTTATGCGTCAAAGTTAACAGTGTCACTGCAGCTACTTTTACAGCAAAGCTAGCCAACTTGCAAGATTACGCAAGACTACATCGGGGATCGAACCTGGGCTTTCGGCATGGCTTTTATGTCTTGTTTACAATTTGTAGTATTTAAATGCATTTAAAATTGTTTCTTTTAAAAAGTGCGTTTTTCAGGCTCAAAGAAACAGGAGGTACTGCGCTTGGTCCAGCTTTACTTTTATCTACAGCCTTAGCTGCTAAGCTACCTGGCTCACAGGTAAGCAGTGGCCATTGCCAAGACCTTAGTTAAAGATAGCCTCGCCATTGCCCGCCGTAGAATTAGCAATGCATAAAGGCGGTCTTATGGTGCGAAGCTAAACGGAAAATTTTTAAGACAATACAGTAGCAGTCAGTAGTCACTATTATGCCCATGTGTTGTTATATAGTGTATGTTTCAGTATTTTGTTCAATGCTTTGCTGGTACAAAACATATTTTAATAGTTCATGCAAATGTTTTTGGCCGTTGAAGAACTGAGAAAGCAAATACATAAAAAGCACGTTATAGTGAAAGCAAATTTCCTTAAAACTTCCATTCCAAAGTAATATACGTTGACTGAATTTAAATTTCAAAATGTGATAAACTATATATACGTGGCCCTTCTCTTTTGCAAGTTATGGGTGGTTAAATAAATCGAGTTTTGGCGATGTTATGGAAATTAATATTAGTCATTCGCCGCTAACACCGCATTTTGCGTAATTTGTGCATTGCTTCGCTAAATTTGCTTTTGTCTTCTTCGAAAATTCAGGTATGAGTTTGTGAGCAATGAATGTTTCTGCATTTTCGCAACAATTCGAGCATGAAGTTGTAGATGTTGTGTTAACTATGCAATGTCAGGCGTGCCTGACATATCAGGCTGCTTAATTGTAACCAGGATTACGTAATGCCTGATTGGGTCTCATTTTATTTTATGCTGATTTCCGTTACCGTAATGCTGAATAAAGAACTGATAAATGAAGTAATAATCACTTACATCGTTTTCAATTGTGGAAGGTTTGAATGCTCACGTAGAGTACGTTTATAATACAACTTTTCCCTGTCCCATCGGGTATAGCATTGGTGGCTAAGAATACCATTTTTGGGGTATTTTTTGGCTTTATGAAGATTTTACCTAATTTTTAGAAACTCAAAGCACAGTTTTAGATCTTGTGTTGGTTTTCAGCGACATGTAGATTGTAGAATTTGTAATTTAATTGTGTGGGCTTGTTTAAAGGGAAGGAACTGAACCCATACGAAGAAAACATCAGAAAATAGTGATCAAGATCTTACAGCTGTTGACTTTCTAGGACACCCAATGATCTTACCTCTAAGGAACACAATATGTGTTACCTTGGTAATCTTTTGAGGCTGAAAATTGAGCTTTTTTACGCAATTTAAAATAAAGTGCGTCGTCATTTTCTTAAGGCGTGAGTTTGCTTAGGCTCGGTAAGAGGTTGTTCACTTCACGCTGCGGTTATTGCCATTGTTGACATTGCTTTGTTTCAATTCTTTATCGCGTAGGTAATTGTTTGTACGGACGGTCGTGCTAATGTGGGTGTGGGCAGCCTTGAGACTGAAGATGATTACTCAATTTGCCATCATTTTTACGACCAAGCTACTGCAATGGCTGCTACTCGTGGGTAAGGCATCTTCTTACATTCTTATTTTATTGTCATATGGCATATGCTGTCCGCCATGTTAATGACGAAGAAAATCTGCTTGCCCGACTCCAGAACCCGGAGGCAGACGTTTTATTCTACCAGCTATCTGACAAGCTTTTTGTGTCCCAGACGTTCCAGCGCATTTGTCGATTGTTTGTTGTACCAAACTCTTAGAGCGTTTCTGCATCTGCTATCTTTTTTCCGTTTTTTGAATGTACATGAAAAAATGAATTCTAACGCAAAAACCTTCGAATTTGACCATCAAGAATTGACAGATCTCTAGAACTGTGCTTCTTTGCTTCCAGGGTGATCGTTAGTGTTTTCAATATCGCTGGTTCTGATTGTCGCCTAGTTCAGTTGGGAAAGATTGCCGACAAGACTGCTGGAAAGGTAATGACATTGTTCTTATGAAGTACTTTTTGCATATTGCTAGAGCTTAACAGCACTTTTGTATGCTAGCTGTAGTCTTTGACCTCATGGTGACAAGATATATAGTCAATTTTAACGAATTCTGCTCAAAAATAAAAATATTTAAAATCCCTACTCGCAGTATTTTGTCGAAACGTATAACTAATTGCAGGGCACATCTCCACGGCTTAGCGTCTAGGCAACGCAGCTCCGAAGAAACGTCGCAGCGGTTGCGACGCTGTGAGCGAATTGACCGGCCCGGTAGTCGAACCCCAGACCTCCCGCATCGATAGCCTATGCTTAGCAATTAGCTGACCGGCCGGTTGCTCATATAGACTGAAAAAAAATTCTTTAGGAAATTTTTGATAACGGTATTGTATGGCTGTACTCCTGCCATTTTTCATGAGAAATTGGCTTTGCCGATGTAGCTGTTGCAAGTCAGCAAAAAGCGCTGTGGTTGTCATTTGCTATGTGATTTACGTCTTTCACTAGGTCAATGTTGTTGAAGCAAATAAAATATCTGAAGAGCTCTTCGGAATTTTGTCGGACAGTGTACTCGCTACACATGTGTCTATTGACTTAGTAACGCACAGACAACTGTAAGTATTATCTTTTTGTGAATTAGTTTCTCTCGGTTAGCTTCTGTTTGATGTATTGTGAAGATCTCGACTCTAGTTGCGGAGCAGCAAAGCTCACAAGTTTAACTATACAAGCAGCTGTTACTGATTCAAATCCTCGCTACAAGTGATGCCAAATTACGCAAGAAAGCGTTCAAACTTGTTTAAATGCGGGTGATATTTTTACAAGGCGTTTTAGACACGATTTGGTCCCTGGAAATGAAAATAAGGTCCCTAGAATCATGAAAATTATGGAGCGACAGTTTTTTTGCTGTTGTGGGTCCTCGCCAATTTTTTAATTCTTTTGTGATCTATTTTGGACGCCTAACGTTTTTCTTGAAAAAACGTCGCGCACTTGCGCAGCCTGTTGGTTCTATTGTGAAAGGTGTGATGTTGAGCTCTTAAAAAATGTAGTATAGCCTGTGGTGACTTTGCTTTTTGGATTCAAGTTCTTAAAATATTTTGATTCTTGCTTTGGCTCCTTGTGTGGCTGACGATTGGCATGAATTGTATTTACCTCGTCACAGAGTCAGAGCAGCAGTTGATTGACTCTTTTTCACCAATCTAAACAACTAAATACGCCTAATTATTTTTATTTTGGTTACAAATAGTTAAAGTCACAACTTTTACAAAAGAACGAATTAGTGTTTCTATGTAATAAAAGAATAAAAGCTACAAATAAATAATAGCAATTATAACTAAGTTGTTTTATTTACACCGGTCGGTTGACCCAGTGGTTAAAGACATTGCTGTCGGCACGGGAAGTTCTGGGTTCGCTTCCCGAGTCGGTCAAATCGAACACAGTGTCGCCAATGGCTCGCTACCGCTGTAACGTTTTTTGGAGCTGTGTTGCCCAGTTGCTAAGCCGCCGAGTCAGGCCTCGCCACTCGTTACACCCTTTGTCGTAATGCCGCCTGTATAATAAAGATTTTGATTTTTTCAATTTTTTGTTTTATTTACTATTTTTTTAACACACAGTTCTTGTCTCTGTTTTGCAGATACTTCCAGCGAGAGACAGAGATAGTGGGTAGTAACATCGCTCAATTTATTGGCAATATTACGAACAATTCCGAAGTAACATTCCGTTATGGCGTGCGAAAGGACGAAGGTAGTGTGCTCTTGGACATGTAATTTATGAAGAATTCTTAACCTAACGAGGAAAAATTTAAGTACATCTTGTGAATGGCAGTTTGACTACAGATTCAGTTGCCATCAACAGTTTTCTCTAATGCAGATGCGACTGTAGCACCAAACGACATTTTGTGTTGCTTTTCAGCATTTTATGCTTTTTGTTTTTAACAGAAAAACTGCAGGTTTATTAAATTTTCTTCGTTTTTGTAATGGAATTGATATAGTGTTGGATTTTGGCATAGTTTATATAAAAGTAGCAGAAAAGTCTTAGGGTTTGTAATTCGTTTTTTAAATATTAGAATTTTCTACTATGCCTGCTCCGAATGAAGCGCCGTTTCAGTTGAAGATCATATATCGTCTTCCGGATGGTGCTGTGTATATGAGAGTGTTAACTCAAGTCCGACCTGTGACTGACAATAAAGAACTCGCTGAATCACAGATGAACCCTGCCGTGATAGGTGAGGAATTATTTGAAAAAAAATCAAATCTTTTGGACACTCGGGGCAATGCGCAATAGCGAGTGACGCGGCTCATTTCCGCGACTTCGCGCTTGGCAACACAGCTCCGAAAAAGGTCGCAGCGGCGGCGAGCCGTTGGCGACCCTTAGTCCGCTTTGACCGGCCCGGGAATCGAACCCGTGATCTCCCGCAACTGTAGCGATGTCTTGAACCACTTCATAGATTTAATTTGTCTGTAATGTGGTGCTTCTTAACGGGTTTCATTCGCTGCTAAAGCCGTTCGCATTTGCAGCGTAGTTTAGGCACTGCTACTTGAGAAGCTCAAACTGATTTGCAGTCTCCTTCACTTCACTGTAGCCGCTGCAAAATATGCTTTTAGTTTTCAAGCAAAAAAGTACGAGAAATGATTTATTTGCAAAGGCAACCCCGGCGGCAAGCAACAATTTTTCAGACATTAGCATTTTTGTTTTAATTCGCAGGCGCTTTTGCTACTCAGTATGCTGCTCGACTTGCGCTGCAAGGAGATCTAGAGAATGCAAAAGAAGTCACAAACGCACACAAGAACTTGGTGTCCAAAGGATTGTAAGTTCAATTTGCTTTTAGCCGTAATGGCAATTAATGAAACAACGTTTTGAGGTTTTTGTAATAATCGAATGAGTAAAAAAAACTTGTAACAGAAATCCAGTCTAACTATTGCGTGAACTTGATCGTTTAAAATGCGTGACTTGAACAAAATAATGTTTATGATTGAAGATATTAAATCAAAACCAACGTTCTATAATATTCAAAGGAGCTTGAAATCAAGTGAAGGCGCTCTTATAAACGAGTCAATATATGAATCAGTGCAGAAGAGAATGGACGATATTGGAAGCGAGTTGACTCGAGTAAGTTTGGAGTTTATTTCGTACTATATGAGGAGGATTTTGTTACAAGCGATTAAAGTGATTTTGGTCGTATAATATCATTTTCCACCGGCCGGATTGCATACTGGTTCAAGACGTCGCTATGGTGCAGGAAGTCTGGGGTTCGATTTCCGTGCCGGTCAAATCGGGCTCTGTCCGCCAACGGGTCGCCACCGCAGCGATGTTTCTTGGTAGCTGTGTTGCCCAGACGCTAAGCCGCGGAAATGAGCCCCGCCACTCGTTACATGTTTCAGCGTAGTACGGCGCGTGTGATGAAGATTTTATTTGATGTTTTCTTAGGCTGATAATGTGTCTACTTGTTCAAGTGGAAAAGATTCAAACCCTTATCAAGATCCGGACTTAATTGAAGAAGATTACGACGAAGAAGATCCAGGAGTAAGTTGCAACCTCACCATTGAATCTTAGTTGTTGGCTTCATGATTCCAGGCTTTGTTTTTCAACGGCGATAATGGCGAGGATACGCTGATTTGGAATGCAGTAAATGTGGGACGAAAATAGCGTGGAAGAAAATAAACAGTTACTGTGGCTTTACTTTTCCTCCTGAGAATGTTTTTGGTTTTACAGTCGCACTGAGCTTGATTCGACCTATTCAAGAATGAAACCCAAATGCTTGATTTTTTTCATTAGAAATCGCTGTGCTATTTGTTTCTTTAACGTGACTGTTCTTCTTTCAGCCACCGCCTGCCCTCCCCCCACGAAGACGAAAAGCAGAGCCATCCAATGAGGCGGAGCCCCATGGGGCATTTTCTTTAATACAAGCAAAGCTGGGCAAGTTGCCGGATGTTTCAGGGAAAAAATTTAAATTAAAGAGCAAGAAGGTACTTGGGAGAAAATTAACAAAAAATTGTTGAACTTTAATAATAAGATTATAGCCAGTATGTTGCTAATCATTTTGCAAACGTTTTGGTAAAAACTTGTGCCATCATCAGTGTAAAATTGAGGAGTGCAGAGGCCCTGGGACTAGAACAGTTCCAGTAGAATAGAATAATGAAATAGGCTAGAATAGTTCGTAAAATGATCAATGCTATTCTGGCTACAATCTTTTTCTTGAAGTTGGGATCGGAAACCCGTCTTATTGCTGCGAATTGCTGTATTTAACGAAATATTAGCCCTTGATTCCTACTACTAAAACAGCGGTAGTGATGCTAGGAAAGTTTTTGAAAATGATCGTAGATTATGGGCTATCAATTTTTACTTGCAGCGTATGTAAGCCTGCTGCTAAACAGTTCAAAATATGTAGATCAAATGCAGATCGCATTATTAGTAACCAAAAACTATCAAAAAACTGTTGGAAAACGTGGCAAGTGTTTACTTGTAGTAGGGTGTCCCGTTTTTACACTTTTTTTCGCAAACTCTTAGTTTATACGATTTACCGGGTGCAAATCGGCACAGAAATCCGTTGCGAAAATGTTTTTGAAAAATATTGAGTTCTTCATGCCCGGGGGAGACTTTGAAATATTTTGGGGGGTAAATGACGTAACTCTAAAAGTACACATGCTACACGGCTGAATTTGATGTCAAACGATTCGGAAGACATGGTTTCCTATCTGTCTGCAATACATTCTGATGCTCTATTTTGATCAGAAAACGACTTATTTAAAAAATTAAAATTAATGATTTGTGGATGGAAGAAGATCAAAAAATTCTTAATACACATCCATGAATCGTAAGTCGTTTTCTGATCAAAATAGAGCAACAGAATGTATTACAGACAGATAGGAAACCATGTCTTCCGAATCGTGTGACATCAAATTCAGCCGCGTAGCATCTGTACTTTTAGAATTACGTCATTCACCCCCCAAAATCTTTCAAAGTCCCCTGGGCATGAAGAACTCAATATTTTTCAAAAAAATTTTCGCAATGGGTTTCTGTGCCGATTTGCACCCTGTAAATCGTATAAACTAAGAGTTTGCGAAAAAAAGTGTAAAAACGGGACTCCCTAACTTGTGGGCGCAACATTTACATTTAGGTCTTCACAAGCGTTCAAGAATGGAGTTTTAAAATCTGAATAAAGAAAATTTAAACAGCGTTTGTGTTACTGAAATTCACTAGAAAAATGGTGCAGGGAATCATTACGCTCTAATAAAACTGCTTTGACGATTTCGCATCGAAATTAATATGCTGGTAGAAATTGCAGCTGTAATGTGCTGAAATCAGTCAAAACTACCACGGCTTACCCTTTACAAATTCGAATAAAAATTTATTTCAGAAAGCGTAAGCTGAAATCGATTTAATTTAAATAAAGTGTAAACGTTGATATTTTTGACTGATTTTTCACCGTACAGCTGCAATTTCTACCTGCGAATTAACATTTGTGCTATTGAAATGTGTTTAATATTCCAGCGTAACAAGAAGAAAACTGCGATGCAATTCAAAGATAAAACAGCTGTAAAGATGTTCGGATTCTCGAATGTATCCAGTGCTTCTTTCGCGTAGCTGTACATTACTTTTATCATTGGTTTTTGTTTGGTTACTCCACTGTATCAAGATTTATCCTGATTATTTGTATTTTAGGTTTTGTTGTGAATGTTTTTTTGACAGTTCTGTTCGTGCACATTTTGCAAGTTTTGCGCAATTTTTCGTCCTCACATCGTTTTTGTGTCTTCAATCATTAGAATGTTTTATATGACCAACATTCGCATTTTTATCTTAAAATTCAACATTTTTTTTATCATTGGCACAAAATTTGTCAGAAAGTTGTTTCAAAATGTACAATATCCAATTACTTATGCCCCATGGCATAAGACTCAGGTCAGTGTAGGCCATAGCGTTGAATCGACACCATGACACCAGAAGTGAACCGAAACACCCGTCCAAGTATTTTTAGTTGTTTCTTGGCTGTGCTATTTGGCCTTAATTTGCCAGCTAACTCTCAATTTTACTGTTTAAACAATATTCCTTCATGATTAAACGCTGTACCATTTTTTATATTATAACCGTTCAAACGTGAAGTTGCTTGTACAATATTTAGTTACAGCGTACAACACACCAAATTAATGATCAAACCTTTTTTGTTTTTTTTAATTTAGATGAGTTCTATTCAGAACAAATAGTGATGAAATTGTTGCACAGTTTTGCTTGTTCTTTAGGAGGAAAATTTAACCGCAGCAAATGTCAAGATTGGACGTTTCAACTGCATAGGTTCAGCTGTCATCATCAGCAGGGTAAGCTAGGCAGTATAAAACGTTTATGTTGCTTTGCATACAAAACTGCTGACGATCACAGCTGAATCTATATTGTCGAAACGTCCAGTTTTGAGTGGCTTCATTTTTCCTCCTTAAGCTATTGTCGTTCCAAATTTGTTGCATTCCTTAGCTTGCCTCTTTTTCAGGCTTGTACAGTAATAATAGAATTGACCTAATGTTGATAGAGGCTGCTGTAGCTAACGATATACCATACCAGTCATGACTATGGCGTTTAAATCAAAATCAAATCTTTATTATGATGCTTGGAGTATTACGCCAAAGAGTGTTACGAGTGGCGGTGGCCATCTTCGTGGCTTAACGCCTGGGCAACACAGCTGACGTCACAGCGGTGGCGAGTCGTTGGCGACACTGCGTCCGATTAGACCAGCCCGGGAATCAAAATCAAAACCTTCCGCGCCAATAGCGATGTCTTAGCCACCGTGGCGTTATTGTAGAAAATTTTTGAATGACTGAAAGGATTGAGTCGTTTTTTTTTTCATAAACTTGGATTAGAATCTTTTCAAACTGCTGGGGCATTACTAGGCGAAAAAATTGTTAGCGTAGCCCAGAGAGTGCCACAATACATATTTTTAACATTCTATAATATTGTACTTATTATTGTTATCGTATTTCAATCGCGGTACTGGACTAAACTCTTCGTTGAACCAAATAATTGTTGCATCGTGACATTTTTTTTATTTGAATCAGTTACTACACGGTATATGTGATGGTACCTACGTAATTACCTTTTTCAAAATCTTCATACTGAAACCTAAATTTGCTCACCTATTCATTTTGCTCTTGTGTATGCAATTTCTTGAGTTTTTTTTTTTTTTCTCTCATCGTGTGCTCGTATTTCAAACGTTTTATCAAAAATACAGGTTTCATGTTCATTTGCGAAACAGCATCAGATATTTTCGCTTGCTTCAAGTTCATTGTAATTGTGTGGTATGTGTTTTCACATTCTATAAATTGATGCAACATTATTTTAAGGGCCGAATGCACACTATGCAGTTTTGGTAAAAGCAGAAAACCTTGCTTTTTGCTTCAATTATTTACGTTGCATTGTGTAATGTGAAAATAACTTCAGTTATTTATATTACTCATTTCGAATGTATAACCAGGGCCGGCGCCAAGAAGGCAAGGCGCCAAGAAAGCAAGGCCAACAGCCCTCCTGGCCCCCTTAATCGACATGCTTGCCCCCCCCAATAAACAAGTTTACTCTTTTGAAGACAGCGACTTTTGTGCTTAATTTCAAACTTTGCCCCCCCTGATAAACGCTTGGCCCCCCCCCCAAGTCGACTGCTCTGGCGCCGGTACTGTGTATAACCAAATTGTATTTTCTTCTTTTATGTGGTTTCAACGAAAAGCTAAGAGCTTTAATAGGGCCTTATTCTAGTACGAATTTTTTTGAAGTATTTCCTTTTAAATTGCTTTAAAAATCTACTGAGAAGACTTCGGAAGCTCCTAGTTATTTTGAGTTTAAGATATAGAAGCTGTAATGATAAGTTGTCTTTGTTCTAGCTCAAGTATGCTACGAGATGTGTCTTTTAGTATTAGCCCATGGGCATAAAATGAACTAAGTAAGTGTGTAAAAAAATCTCTCCGAGGTGTCTAAAGTTCAATCCTGTTACTACATTTCTCTTTCATCAGGTCTAACCTGGAAAATCTTAGTCTTAGTTCTTTCAGTTTATTTTATTTCATTTGTTACTTATTTGTCTTATGAAAATTTTGGTGTAGGATTAGATTTCTGTTACACACAGCATTTTAATTGGTTTCTTGTGTTTTTCATTTCAATAAAATAATGTTTGAAGTTTATTGCAGCGTCCGCTTGTCGGCAGTGATGGTTTAAGTTTCGATGCGTAGACGTCCTGCTGGTGGTACGTGCTTAACAGGATGACTGGGACCGTTGATTCATTTTTTAACTTAGCCTAGCTCGAAAAAACTGCTTCAGCTTGGCATGAGCTCAGTATTAGTTACTGAAATTGACCTTTACGCTATTTTTTTGCAAACTCGATAATGCTTCGGGTTTCAACCTGGTTTGTCAGCTTACGAACTTAATAATTTTACCAGTTTCGGCATGGACAACAACGTCAAGCAAGTTAGTGTGACAGACTTTTGGACACTAAGAACATTTTTCTTTCGAGTTACAAAAAGGCTAAAATTTTTTTCCTAAAAATAAAAAGGCCTTCCGTTGGAGCGTGACTAGCAAAAAATCTAGGGAGGAGAGGCCAGGGCCGGACCAGACGATGAGAGACCATGTTTTAATTCGCCTTTGGTGATCGATCTCTCAAAAAAAGGTCTTTGTAGGCCAAAAAAGGCAGTCCCTGGGTGCAGCTGGTCAACTACGCTGTTAATTTCTCTATCGTTACTTCAGCTATTTGACAAAGAAAAAGAATTGGCTGGCTGTAAGGGAAATGTGGGACCTATCGGACAGCAGCATATTTTCGTGATCAATTTGCGGTTTCATTTCAGTGAAGGCAGTGAAGCTTTACTCGTGGTAAAATCACGTATTTGTGTAAGGATGGAGCAAGAAGCGTGGTGGCTACAACAAAAAAACGTGATGGCTATTACAAATAGACGTGGTGGCTACAACAAAAAAAAATGTTTTTCTTAGTTCAAAGTAAAAAAAGTTGGGCTGGATAATTTTGAAATTTTAGGAAGCTCGCTTACAATATTAACTATTAAGATCTCGTTTGCATTGGTTGTTACGTGAGTCTCGAGCTTACTGAAGGTATTAAGTATAAATCTTCAGTAGATGACATTTCTAAACCAGATTATTTTGGAAAGTTCAAAATAGTTAACAAGGGACCTTTCGGACGGTACATATCGGACATGTTCAATCATTCAAACACTGTCCGAAAAGTCCCCAGTACTATGAAATTTTATATTATGTGGTACTATGAGACTTTAATATGTTATAAGTTCCCCAGCAAGGCCGTAGCCACGAGGGTATTGGGGGCTAAGCCCCCCCAGAATATATTTTAGCACCCCCAAAAATATTTTTGTAAACTCCATGTTTCATACTTTTTTTTCAAGAATGCTGCTTCAATCGATGTTAAGTTTAAATCTCGAGACTAATTATTTCTGATTCGCATCCTAATGCTAAAAGCAGAAGAGGTTTCAATTTTCACTGTTAAACACTGATGTCTGAGTGTTGTGCAATTGCACATAAATGCTGTTAACGAAATTTGCATTATGAAAACGCAACCAGCGGTTATATGCAACCGCAATTGGATACCACACTGCTTTACTTCGCAGGAAGATGCATTATGTTTTATTTTGTTGTTTTCTTCCTTTAACTGATTAACACATTTTACTTCTCTCCATCATTGTATTTCCGCTAAAGATAATTGTAAGCTTTGACAGCATTTTTGTACATCGACGCAAATTTATTACTCGCCTTCCGAGTGCGCGTTCTTTCTTTCTGCCCAACGTTTTACTGGATTGAAGTTGATCTGTTCAGGGTTGGGAAACAATAAAAATTAAAAATTAAAAAAATTTAGTTTGATTTTTTAGTGCCCCAAAAATATATTCAGCCTTTCCAAAATGTGAATGCTGACTGCGGCCCCGGTCCCCAGTACTATGAGTACTAATTGTCAGCAACGATCTTTATGAGACGTTTTCCCTTATTTTAAGTCACTATTTGCAGCTATCCGGAAGGTCCCAACCAGAGTTCTCTTTATTACTATATTTCCAACCAGGTTACCATGGTTGTCGTTCGAACCGTACGGACAAAAAGGTGTACGGACAAAAGGTTACCATGGTTGGGGTCCGTTCGAACCTTTGAGTGACACTTTTCAGTCGCAAATGAAATCACCCTCAGCATTTCGAATCATTCTGTTTTGGTGCGGGATAAGTTTATCCCAACCCAAAGTCCAACACAAGCTAAAAAATATTTAAGATTGTCAAACCAGTTGGATCAAAAATGTAAAATTTGTCTAATAGGTCCCACACTTCCCCTACCGCACGTTTTATTATTCAAACTTATAAACTTGTGAATCGTGCCGTAACTCCAGTTGTGTGAAATGGCCTAACGCAATTTTTACATCGAAGAACGTGCTCGGAAGCATGTGGAACAATTAACCAACTTCCTGTATTTCAAAGAAACGACGAAAATATTTTGGAAACACTTTAGTAACAGCTTACCAATACGGTAATCACTTTTTTCAATTCTAAAATCCATGCATTACTACGATATAATGAAATCACGCGCAGAAACGCCTACTTTTCACTGCATTTGTGTTAGTAATAGGTTGCATTTTTTAATACTCTGGTATTCTCACGCAAAATGTAAAAAGGCAAAATTAGGAAATGATTTCCGGCGACTGACTTCGCGTGTGATGCAAGGAAATGAACTGTGAAGCATATACCGGAAGTAATAACTTGTTTTTTATTATATCTTTGGGCGTAGAAAATAAACCTAAAATTTCCATCCAAAATTTTTTAGTTATTTCATTAACTTACTGGAGTAGAGTTGAAAAAAATTGTATATTGGAAAGACCAAGGGCAGAAAAACATCGGACCTATTTCAATGTGCAAGATACAAAACAAAGGAAAGTCTACGTAAGAGGAGCACTTTAAAAACTCTAGCAATAATTTTCAACATCCTCATAATTCTCTGAACACCAGCATCCTCAAAATATGACAATTTAATTTTCCATTCTTGGCAGATTTTTAACCTGAACGAGGTTATAAACATCAAAGCAGGTAGTCGAGTATAAACAGGCAATAATGAGAGGATTAAAGCAAGTCAGTTTGAATCCTGTCCTGGCATGAAAAAAATACGTCAATTTTTGCAGCAAGATGATAGGTATTAATAAATAAATTTACGGGAAGGGCAGTGTTTTTACGTTTAAAGCACAGCAAGTAGGCTACAAAAAATCTTCTTTTAATTACATGCAATTGCCTGCTCGCAATTTCAAATGTATGTGATGCGTGAAGCAAGGATAGAAGTACAGTGTGTTTGTAGGCCTACTTGCGATAATTCTCTACCTGATGCATTAGAGTTTGCATTAAATGATTGGAGTACGTGAAATCAGACTCTTTAGCTTTGGCGTAAGCTTCACTACTTTTGTACTATATGTTGACTAGCTACTAAAATTAGATTTAAACGAGAATCACTCCTAGACAGGGTCCAGTAAAAACGTCTACTCTTGAATACATAGAAATATTTTATCTAAACCGTATCTTCTGTACGCTTAGAAATATATTTATATGCAACTGCATGCTTTTTCGGTTGACCCTGTATAAAAGTGATTTTCGTTTCAACCCGCTCCTGTACTTAAGGTTAATAGCCTAAATACTGTAACGTAATAACACAAAAATAAAAACCACATAACTTATATCTTCATCATACCCGCATGGCGCATATTATTATCACGCCGAAGCGTAACGTGTGGTGGGGCCTATTTCCGCGGCTTAGCGCGTAGTCAGTGTAGATTTGAAGAAACCTCGCCGAGATGGCGAGTCTTTGGCAACTCTGCGTCCGATATGACCTGAACGGGAATCAAACTCTCATACATTTGTTGTGCCCCCAACCATCCGGTAAATGTACCAATTCTTCTAAAATAAATGCGAAGTTGTTTGTTTTTATTTGCAAGAACTTGCATTTTTGCTGTCACGACTTAAGCAACTTAATATCATTTAATTCGTGATATTTCGTCTTAGCGCAGCTGTGCACACTGTGTGCAAACCAAGTATAAATTGAAGTCGTGCATAAACGCTCTAATGAGACGAAGATTGCAAGTTCTGTAGACGAGAAATGTCTACGCGATTGAGTATGAAATAATATTGTAAAATGTAAAGTCGAGCACCAAAAAATAGTTGTAGATTGATATCAGTTTTTTTATCTTTTTTTAAAGATTTTAATTCAGTGTAGATATTGTCGTTTAGATTTAGTATTAATATGAATGCCGCAGTTATTGTAAAATGTACACTTTGCAGTAGTCTGGCCAATATGTTAAAAACCTAAATATGTGGGCAGAGCAAATAAGGTTTGTTAGGCGCAGCTAAGAAAGCTGGAATTTTTCAAGAGGATCGGTAAGCGTAAGGTCGAAAACACGTTTTATTGCGCTTTGCAGTTTCTCAATTATTCGATTTCGGTATGTAACGTTTATAGTTAGTTTATTTACACGTTTTTTTTATTTTTTGTTTTTGTTTTTTCTCCTATTTTGATTACAGAGTCTATGAATCGATAGTTCCTTGAACAATCGATTAAAAGCCATTTTCTGGGCTTCTCATAGACTCTGTGGCGTCGCTTTTTATTTTGTATCATTTCTTTTGATTAGTTTTGTACTTTTACTTGTCGCCGAAATATTAAACAAACGTGTTTTGTAAGTTTATGAGATGTGAAGGGGACCCAGGGGCTAGCTAGAAAGGCTTGACAAAGTGATGTGAAGCAGCAAGGAGTGCCAATTTCTTGGCATTATAACATAGTAACTGTGCCTTGCGTGGACGGCAAAACTGAAGTAACAGCAATAAGCCTTTCATAAAACAACTTACAATGCTCAAATATATGCTATTAAACTAAGTTATTGCTTGAAAATTTCAAGTTTGAGTTGATTTATTTTGCACTTGCTGGCCGGAACTGCACGAAAAGTCAAAGGAAGTCGTGACTCAAACCAAGCATTTTCATATCGCTTTGCTTGTATTAGTTCTGCTCCGCTGCAATACTATACATAATACTGTATATTTTTATTTTGACCAAGGGTGTTTACGATGGTAAATCTCGAATTTGACAAACCTAAATCGTTCGAACTGATCTCAGCGGCGTTCCTGAGGTGGGCGATTTGGGCGTTTTCCCTCTCTAAAACGTTTGTAATAATTTGAGGTGTAACTGCCCATCAAGGATAGAAACCTGGCTACTTGGCGTTAGGGTGTCAGTTACAGTTTCGGTGTGTTGAAACCCAGATGTCAGGTTTCAGTTTTGGTTTGATTTCACGGCTGTTAAAAAATAGGTTCCAGTTTCGGTTTCAGTTTTGCTTACGCACAGCTTCGGTTTCTGGGTTTCAGTTTCGGTTTAAGTTTCATCCAAGAAAGTTATTTTATTGTGAATACGTAATATATTTAAATCCTCTACTTCTTGGCGTTTTTATTTTATTAGGATGATAAGTAGCAGGTCATATGGCCGAGTGAGGAGAGCAATTGCTTCAGAAGTTGTCGACTTGGGTATAATTCCGAGTCCGGTGAAACCAAAGACTCAAAAATTAGTATTCACAGCTTCTCTATTCGACGCTCAGCATTAAACGAACTGTGCTGGTAAGGATGGTGATGACGATTTTTAAAACCCAAAACCTTAGAATATTTTGAACAGGTTTTAGCTTCAGTTTCGGTTTTGAAGTTTCAAGAAAAAACGGTTTTGGTTCAAGTTTACGTTTTCAAAATTTTGGCTAAGTAGGTGTCAGTTTTAGTTTGGGTTTCCAAAATTTCCTTTAAAACCAGGTTTTCAGGTTTCGGTTTAGGTTTGGGTTTCCACCCTTGCTGCCCATGCATTATTGAGCGCCCTAAAGCCATGAAGCGTCATTCCGAAGCTGAAGGGATGGGTTTGCCCCTGCTTGTTGCATAGTTGCAATAATACTTTGCAAGGCCATACAGACAACTGAAACTGACACCAACATAGAAAAATTAAGAATCGTCGGAATTGTATAGCTAGAGTACAGTCTATGTCAGTATCATTGCCAGCGAAGTCACTGAGCACTATCCTTTTTTTTTTTGACGCATGAAAAGATTTTGGAGATGTCGACCACTGAGGCCAAATGAAAGGGAGACATTTCATTGTCTAAATCTGGTCTGGGCTCCCTCTAAAATTATAGCCGTATGCTCCTGCTTTAAGATGATGACAGTTGATTGTCATGATAAAATGTCAAAATTGTCGCTTTGCTATCGATAATTGTGCTTCGCTTTGTGTAATTCATGAAGTATGATCATATCGAACTAATTGAAATGACCGAGACAACTTATTTTGGAGTTGCAGAGTGTTGTTGTTTATTGTTTTTGTTGGTAGTTTGGTTAGTGTTTATGCAACTGACACTGTTTAGTTTATTTTCATTGCAACTACAGTATGATTACTCATAGTTTGATTTTTTTGATTGGTCTGCAGTTATTTTCTGCTACAACAGCCCAATCACCCAATTTCCGAGGCTATTCTACTGTTGGTAAGTTATGATTTTGCTTATTGTTTAGTGGAATGCACAAATAAATCTGTATCAATACGTTACTGAAATGCTGGTAATTCACTGTATCATTTCAGTAATAACAGGGCCGCACTGAAAATTTTGGGAAGCCCCAAGGGCTAATTTTGCGAGAGGCTCCATACTTTTATGCGGCCCTGCTTTTAACGTTAGCCGCAGTTTTTTTCTACAGGACCCGGTTTAGCGGGAGGGGGCCCTGGGGGAGCCCCTCACACCCTTAATCCGGCCATGAGGCCGTGAGTAAGAATGCTGAATTAGTAATTTCATGTGTTCTATGACTATAGGGAGATATTCTATAACGGAAACTATAGATTGAGCTTATAACTAGCATTTACTTATTCTACATAACCTGTTTCGTTCAAACGACACTCTTCAAAAAAATGGTTGTCTATTCTTGGTAACACCCGGCAGAAAATGACAATTGGAAAATGTGTAAAATAAAAGTTTTTTTAAAAATCGTATTTGTGATGAAATGGTGTTTTCTTAACTTTTATTACAGGTTTGCTCCTGTTTAAAACCTTAGGCCTTATATGAGTCATGTTTTGATAATTTTGATTCCGCATAACGATTGATGTTTACAACTTGTCGGTTAGGATGGCCGGTCACTTGTAATTAGGAAAAAACTTAAAATCGTGTTATCGTTTTATTGTTACCTTTTGACGAACTGCTGAAACAGTATCGGTAATTGCAAAATGCATGGTCTAGAACTGAAAGACCTTTACATGGACTTTAGTGTTTTGTCATCGAAGAACTCAAAAAGCCGACGCTTCTTTTAACCAAAGCGACCCTTGCAAAGAGTAAAATAATGTGTCATAAAAACATGTAGATAAATTCTCGATTAAAATTTAGCTTGACATTACATTTTAATTTGATATGATAAATGAGCAAGCACAGTGCTACCAGTGAGTCACCATCGATGCGCGTAAGTATCTGTGTTATCTTGGTGCAAAGTTGTGGAGATGGACACCGCTTCGTCACACGCTTCGACGTGTCACATTAATAATAATGAACAAGTGTACTATAATATACGGTGCATGCGTAGGCTATGCGACAAAATTGAGTTCTAAACGTACATACAGAAGCATTGATACAAACTTTAAAATACAATAACACTGGGCTGTATTATTTAAAATAAATGCGTTAAATTTCACATTTGAAAAACAGAGATGGATTGCCAAACTGCACAAAAACTAAAAACACAGCAAGAGTTCATTTAACAAATTAAGAATTTTTGTTCTCCATGTAATATTGGCCCCATATTTATTGTTTACTTTTTAAATCTTATTTCTAGTCAGTGTGTTTTTTAGAAACGTTTGCTTTGATAAATTTCTTTACATGGTGTAAAATATAGCGCAAATTCTCGTTAAAAAGTTTTAAAAAGATTTTATAAAACTTTTACTGGTAGCATCGACTTGAAGTGATTTTCTTTCAGTCGTGCAAAACTACGATGTTCGTTTTCTACGGGCTGGTTTATATTTTTATTTAAACATCCCCCAAAACGTGCACTGCTATTGAAATGTAAGCGTATTGTGCGTGATGTGTTTTTTGATACGACAGTAGGCCTATAGTTTTATTGAATTTTTTTGAAAATGTGCAAAGTAAAATTATTTAGATTGATTATAACCGGTTTGTAGGGAGGATCTTATTATCTCGAGCAGACATCCTAGCAGCCAAAGAGTGCAAAGTTCACTTTTTACTACGTTATAGCAGTAATTCACTGCCAATTCGGCAAACGTATTTTTAAATTTTTTGCTTTGCTGCCACAATACCTTATTATATACGGAACAGAAGTTGATTATGACTTCATGACGTCACCTTAAAAAAACTGTTGAATTTAAACTGCTTACTGTGCTTATTGCTTATACCGGCTAGTTGTTGTATCGGATAACGACATCGCTATTGGTGCGGGGGGTCGGGTGTGCAACTCCAGGGCCTGCCAAACCGTACACAGTGTCTTCAACGGATCGCGAAAGCTGCGACGTTTCTTGAGAGCTGTGTTGCCCAGGGCCGCGCTGAGCAGCGGAAATGAGCCCTCCTCTTGTTACACGTTTCAACGTAATATTGCGAGTGTAATATAGACTTGATTTTTTTACTGTGCCTTTACAACCTCTCCTGCTTACAGATCGATTTTCCTGTGAAGATACTCGAGCTTTAGAACGGATTATTTTAACTGCGCAATGCGGATTAATTATTTCTCCCTGTTATCCCGATAATTATCCGGAAGAAGTTGGAAATGGACACAAAATATGGGATGTGGATGCAAATGGTGCTGGTAATCCACCAGTAGTTGGTAAGCAGATGGTTTAGCAGTTTAGCCAATATGCTTTGTGTTTTGGGCTGTCGCATATTCAATGCGAATTCAAAAACAGTGTGTAAGTATATAACGCAACCAATGAAACAAATTATTTTACTGCTAGAAGAGTGCATGCTGTCATTGAAAAAACTCTTTCACATAACGAATATTTTCAACTGCACAAAGACCAAAATTTCTAAAGCACTCTTAAGATTTTAATAAACTTTTCTAACTTTGTTTACTAGTTTTTTCTTGAACAAACGTACTTGGAGGAACAAATTCTGACACAGCATCTTTTGTTGACTTATTGTGCGTATATAACCGGTACTATTGGCTTAGCTGCTTGAAGGTTCTCGCCATAGGGTTGAACTATACCGGCACAGGTGGTATAAGTGGTTGGCTTGAAAACACTTGATTTATTGTTGAAAGAATGAGTTAAATTCTTAATCGAGTCACAATGAAAATTTTAAAGCATGATAATCAAAATGTGATAGCGTGACTTACCATCCCTGCTGCATTATTGCCTTAGTACCTATGCTGCCCGCAGTGGTTAGTTGTTGCGATGATCACTTTTAAGCTCGTAACAAGCTTTAACTTTAGATGCAATATAACACATCACTTAACAAGCAGGCTGGCACCGCTGCTACATTTTTGTGTTACCCAGGCACTACGTCGTGTTGGAGATGGGCTCCTCCACTCCTTGCACGCTTCGTCGTAATGCTGCAAGTATAATGAAAGTTTGATTTTTTTGTAACAAATTACTTGAATAGTGATGCATGTACTTAGCTTATCGTTTTACGATAAACGACTTCGATACGGATGAAGTTGGAGGTAATCTGGATTTCTCTCTCACTTTGACTTTCGATCCCAACACAAATATCAACAGTATTTTCTCCAGGTAAGTGTAAAGAATAAAATTTAGTCGGTAAGTGCAAAGAATAAAACTATGAATACAACAAATAATTGAAATTTGCCTTGGATGCGAATAGGAACGTAGCCAGCGAAAAATTTAGAAACGAAACACCTTGTTTTTATTTGCCAATAGTATCGATCTTTAAAAAAGTCTTCATATGTCGAAAAGGGAACCCAGTACCCCGATGTACCCCTACCCCGCCGCGATACTGGAGCGAAACAGTTTTTGTAAAACAAATAACTCCATTCAAATATTTTAGGCAGAGACTTCTATCTTTTTCGGGAAACGCTGGAGAAGATCCTGGATTAAGAGTTCGCGTTGGACGAAGAACATCGCAGCATCTTTTAAATGGAGAGTTCCTAGACATCAATGAAACCCGGCTCTACCTCAATTTCTACGCATCACGAGAGATTCCGCAGCGAGGTTTTAATATTACTTACTGCGCAGGTATGTTTTCCTTGCCTTTTTTCTAAAAAATTTTCTAAAAATGCACGTACAGTATGTAACACAGATAACTGGCCATTTGTCGAGGTGGTTGAAAACTCAGCTAATGGTGCAGGAGGTCTTGGGTTCGATTCCCGGGCTGGTCAAATCGGACTCAGTGTCGCTAACAGCTCTCCACTGCTGTGACGTTTATTTGGAGCTGTGTTGTCAATGCGCTAAGTCGCGGAGATGGTCTCCGCCACTCGTTACACGCTTCGGCGTCACGCAGCGAGTAAAATGAAGATCTGATTTTTTATGACACAAATATAAACATCTAAAAAACACTGTTGCGTCACCATAAAATTCCAGCGGTGTATTGATGAACATTTTCTTTAATCCTTTCAAAAACAGTGCAGACACACTGGCGTTACTATGTCCTTATTTATGGATATAGGCTATTTAGTTAAGTTGTTTACGGCTTGATGGATAAGACATTCGATTAAACTTAGATTTGGTTTGGTGGTTTTTAGAAAGAAAGCGCATTGTTGGTTTTTCACAAATAAAAGCAACGCGTCAACGGTGATTGCTAAACTTACATTACAAAAAGTTGAAATGGCTGAAATTTTTTAACATGAGCTTTCTCTATTTTTTTGCAGATTTCGACAGATGTGACCCCAGTTATTCTCCACCTGTTTGTGACCCAGACGGTTCATCTCAATGCGTTCGTAATGGATTCAATAATTACTCTTGTGTCTGCGCTACTGGGTTTACTGGAGAAAGATGCGACATCGGTATGCGTTGTTGCTTCTTGGCACTGTTTTCAATCTGACGCAATTCACTAACAGTTTACCACCGCTGCGATGTTTTATCGGAGCTGTGTTGCTCAGGCGTTAAGCCGCGGAGATGGGACTACACGCTTTGCGCAATGCAGCGAGTGTAATGGAGGTTTGATTTCGATGTGAAGTTTTCCCCGTCTATTTACAAACTAATGTTGACCATGGAACATCCTCAAATGCTTTGCTTTAGGGGCTTATGTGACTGCTTAGACTTAGGGAGTACCAATGAAGTAATGTTGACACGTCCTTATGTAATGAATTACGCGTTTGGCGTTAGAAATTCACCGGCACTTACAGCAATTGCGTGTAGTTTGATAGTAGCTGGTCAAAAATCTTAAATATTGCATAATTGTAATTTCATGTTTGAAATACTGTCGTAATTTGTGCGTAACACTGTTTTGCTAAATCTTATATCCTGATCGGTAAATTTTCAGTCTAACGTAATAGACATTAATTAATCTAAAAACGCCACTTTTAAAGACATCAACGAATGCTTGGATGACATCTGTGCAGAAAACGCTAACTGCCAAAACACTGAAGGCTCCTTTCAATGCGAATGTGATGAAGGGTACACTGGCAATGGCTTCGTGAATTGTAGTGGTACGTGTTAATATCTTCATTAGGAAACAATTTTAAGGCCGATTTGCGTGGTGATTACGACATTGCTATCGGCGCTGGAGGTGCTGCGTTTGTTTTCCGGGCCGGTCAAATAGGACACAGTGTCGCTAATGGCTCGCCACCGCTGCGACGTTTCTTCGAAGTTGTGTTGCCCAGACGCCATGCCGCAGAGTTGGGCCTCACGACTCGTTACACGTTTTGCAGTATAATATTGCGTGTATAGTGAAAATTTGCTTTTGATTTGATGACCATTTACCGAGTTTTTTAAGTTCAATTACTTTTGAAACGAAACAGATAGTGCCGGCAAAACTGCACTTATACCAAGACTTGTACATAGGCTACCGGTACTGTTCATATTTACTGCATTTTTTACTGCAATTTGTCACTTTATACCTGTATATTCTTTGAATTTCTTTGTAAAAGTACAGCCATAACTTGCAATTGTACATTATACGATATTTTTAGACTTAGATGAATGTGCCAATGGACTCAGTAGTTGCGCAAGGAATGTTGCTACTTGCGTAAATACTGATGGAAGTTACTTATGTGCTTGCAATGATGGTTACAGCGGAGATGGAAGAACATGCAGAAGTAAGTAACAGAAACCGAGGGCGAATATCCAGGGGCATATTACGACTTTGGTGGGCGCTGGGTCTAATTTTTCGGGGAGCTCCTTGCTTTTTTGCAGACTTTACGTCGACGTTAGAAACAGAGCTTTTTTTAGAGGATCTGGGACTTTTTTGGAGTTATAGCTTCCCCCTTCATCCGGCTTTGATAATAACCAAACTACCGATGGGTTTGATTCACTGCTTACAAGTCATGACTCGCTTTCCAATCTGTCTTGATTCAATGTTACATTTTGTTTTGATTACGTGCAAATAGGCTACCTAAATTAACTGATGCACAACCGTTTTACTTTGATTAAAAGTTAGTTTAAGGAGAAGGAGTGCTTCTTTCTTTCAGCAATTTAATCTTTTTGTTGCGAAAAAGCAACATAAAAGGAGGAATCCCGTTAAGTCATTTCCCAAAGACGTGACAAGCCAAACGTTTTATTGACTCTACAACCCGATTATCGTTTGCTTTTATTGTAATTCGTAACACGTTATATTCAGATATCAACGAATGCTTTGCAAACCCATGCGATGTCAATGCTGATTGCACAGATTTGCAAGGTTCTTTTGCTTGTACGTGCAGAAATGGTTACACGGGAGATGGAATCTTTTGCACTGGTAAGTTTAATCATGCTATATATAGCCTACTCTGTGTTCAATATTAGTTTCTTGGATGCCAGTTAAAAGTAGCTTGTTAGATAAAGTTGTTGTGAACGAACCGCAGAGAACAAACCGCAGACCACATCATCTCACGGTGTCCCATACATCGGGCATCCCAAGGTATGTTTGGTCTAATGGTTTTGGATGACGTAACAAGATGCTGGCTGAAGTCCCTTACAGTCAGCATCTGACCCAAGCCGTTTGGTGGTCAGGGTGGTAAAAGGATAAACCCTCGGCCTTGGTCCTCCCAACTGTCTTGGAAGAGGTGCCCCGCCAAACGACGACGAGATAAAGTTGCTCAATTTGTATGGATAAATTGATTCCTCTAAATCTGTAAATTTGCTTACTCAAATATAGATTAACTATGTTTTCGAGAAATAGTTAAAATATACCAGCGTAGAAGAAACCATATCGTTGTTGGCACAAATGGGCATTTATCGAAATAATTTAATGGCGATAATTTGTTATCGATTATCGTTATCGCTCAAAATAGTTTTGATTCATCGATTACCGATATCGCTTTTGTAATATACTTTGATATCGCCGATAAATTATCGCGATAAAGGATTCCATATGCACACAGAGTTTAAAATTCAAAGTCAGTGAGTTAGCGCTATGGAAAAAATACACTGGCCATTACGGTAAGTCTTGTTGCAATTTTTAAAAAATCTCTCTTGGTTTTGTGAAATGCCACGGCCGAGTCCGTGAACTGCTCTCTTTTCTTGAAAAATCTAGAAAAACATTTTTGCAATCTGACCTACACAAAAAAAACTTTGTCAAACATATTGAAAACATGCAGCAACATTCATGGGAAAAATTTATCGGCGATAATTTATCGATTACCGATATCGCTTGAAGAAATCGAAATTTATCGATTATCGGTATATCCCAGGGCTTTTTTGAAATTATCGATTATCGTTATCGCTTTAGCGCAGAAAGGTTTATCGTGCCGATCACTGGTTGTTGGTACAAGATATCTTAGGTTCGATTCCCAGGCCGATCAAACCAAATCGAACATGTAGTCGCCATCAACTCGCTGCCCCTACGACTTTTTTCGGAGTTGGAAGCTGTGTATCCCAGGCACTAAGTCGCGGTGATGCCAGGCACTAAGTCGCGGTGATGCCAGGCACTAAGTCGCGGTGATGTCAGGCACTAAGTCGCGGTGATGCCAGGCACTAAGTCGCGGTGATGCCAGGCACTAAGTCGCGGTGATGCCAGGCACTAAGTCGCGGTGATGCCAGGCACTAAGTCGCGGTGATCCCAGGCACTAAGTCGCGGTGATGCCAGGCACTAAGTCGCGGTGATGCCAGGCACTAAGTCGCGGTGATCCCAGGCACTAAGTCGCGGTGATCCCAGGCACTAAGTCGCGGTGATGCCAGGCACTAAGTCGCGGTGATCCCAGGCACTAAGTCGCGGTGATGCCAGGCACTAAGTCGCGGTGATGTGCCAGGTGATTTTTTTATTAGTTTTAGATACTTCAGTTTTAACAAAGTTTTTACCCGTACTTTTGTTAGATATTGATGAATGTGCTATAAGAACTGGATTTTGTGACGAAGCAAGTAGAGCAATGTGTAACAACACTGAAGGGAGCTTCAGCTGCTCATGCTTGTCCGGATTTACCGGTTCTGGAAGAACCTGCATCAGTAAGTTGCAACGCATTACGTAGTGTTTGAAATCTGAAAAGCAAGTGAATTTGCTGACCTTTGGTGTGGTTTAAATACGGTTAAAGAAACTAATCGCTTTGATATAATTCTGATTAGCCTATGTCTTTAAGAGGATCTGGAGGTCTCCCGCACCTCTTTTCAACACCATTTTGAAATATTTAATTAAATGTGGTCAATGTAGAAGTTTGAACTATTATTTGGAGCTGGAAAGCTGCCTTGTAAAACATATGGTCATTTTCAAGTTTAAAAACATATTGCTAAATCACTAAAACTCAATAAGCTTTTGTAGACGCTACTTGTTGTTCTTTAGACATTAATGAATGTGACTCTGCGACAAACGACTGCGACTCGAATGCAATGTGCATTGACACTGAAGGATCGTTTAACTGCATTTGTAGATTGGGATATAGTGGAAATGGAAGAAGCTGTGTCGGTAAGAATGACTCTCTTGCTTTTTGATAAATACTAACACTGTCACTTTCCTTTACAAAGGGTAAAGTATGAAACAGCGGTTGTTTTATGCACTGTTTGAGAAGGTTATTTTTAAATGACGATTCAGCACAAATGCTTATACCAATCACGCATTATTGAACGCTGTTTGTGGACGTACAAGACAAACAACAGACATGCACTCAACCCTTGGCTCTTATCGTTTGTGCTGATCTTGCAGGGATACTGAAAATGCTATTTTTGAAGTCTTTAGTGTGACCCGACCGGGAATAAAACTAGTTTCTCGGCTACTGAGGAGACGATCTTAATCTGTTCTATTGTGCAGCTTTATCGCACGTGAAAAGGAAGATTACATTAGTTGGTTTACGTTTTTTTTTTCAGATATTGACGAGTGTGCTGAAAATCTTGATGATTGTGCTGACGATGTTGCAGCTACTTGCATGAACACTGACGGAAGTTTTACGTGTATGTGTAACGAAGGTTTCACTGGAGATGGAAGAGTTTGCAACAGTAAGAAAAACTTCTGACATGAAATCAGACCTGCGAACTCAAAATGGCAAAACTAGTTTTTTTGCCAAAATCCATTACAAAAACTTCAATTTTGCAGGCCTGCTTGCTGTAAGCTATGTCTATTCGTATTCCAAACTCGCGATAACGCTCATTTTTTTGGATTTCAACTTTAATAAAAAAAATATATCCTGTATATTAGTAATCATTTTACAAACGCTTCGGTAAAAACTTGTAGGCCTACCGTCAACGGCGTAAAACTACGGATGCACTAGGCTAGAATTTATTCCTCTTTTATTTACTGCTTACTAATATATTGGCAATAATTTTCTTAATAAATTTGAGTTCCACAACCCGTCTTAATGCTCCTCATTTTCTGATTTATTTAAAGTTTCTGATAAGTGTTTTTAATGCATGGATATGCGAGCTACAGGTTCGTTTAATGTATCAGTACATTTATCTCACGCTGAGTATAGCGTTATATTTTTAATGTTGCAATTTTTTTTCGTTCTCAGATATTAATGAATGTCTTACAAGCAACCCGTGCGATGTAAATGCTCGGTGTACGGACACTCGTGGTTCAGTAACTTGTACTTGTGATTCTGGTTTTACGGGAAATGGAACTAATTGTGAAGGTTAGTTCAGGTCAGGGATTTTCAACGGGGGACACGAGAATTTGACCAAGGGACCATAAGCGCAAGGTTTATTACCGGTAATTAACCACTTAAGGCCAGCGGACGGCTCTAGCTACTATCAATAAGATATCGACAAAACATTTATTTGCCGAGTTGGGGGCCATTGGTGTTGCGTAGAGCTTCCGTTTTTCCCGGATTTTCAACTTCCCGCGAAACGGGAAATTTCCGGAATGCCGAAAATCTTCAGGATTCCCGGAATTCGGGAAATTCCCGGGAAAATTTCCCGAGCTTGATTATTTGGCCACCAGAGGAGTGACAAAAACATTTTTTCTAAATTTCACCATTTCTAATCCAATTTTACTTTTTTTTTAATGTTGTTTTGATGAACTGAGTTCGAGTTTTTTACATTTTTCAACAAATTAAACAAAAAATTTTCGATCTATCAAGCATTTGGTTGGAAAAACTTTCGGAAATTTTGAAAAAAAATTTTCAACGAATAAAAAAAAATTTTCTACTGTACATGCATGCATTTTTACATGCACATATCATGCACATATCAGTACCACTAAAACCCTTAAAATGGAAAAAAAATTCCCGGGACCCCGACATAAATTTCCCGGGAAACGGGAAATTTCAAAACCCCAAATTTCCCGGGAAATTTTCCGTCCCGACTTACCGGGAGGAAACACTAGTGTTGAGAGTCTGTAAAAAGGGTCACAAACCATAAAAGGTTGAGAACCACTGGTTTAAGTGAAGGAGAAAAGGAAGTGTGTTGGTACACTTCTGCACTAAATCAAAATTTAGCGTTTCGTTCAAAGAAGCAAAAAGAAAAATCCTTTCAATTCCCTTCTAATTTTCCATATTTTCTGCATAAAAAATCGTAATTTTAATGTCATTGCCAAAGGTGAGCCCATCTCGCCCGTTTCCAACTGTTTTATGGTTAACCCCCAAAAAGTTACTTTGCACATCACAAACAGTAAGATTGCTTATTAAAAAAGTTCAATTTTTAAAGGCACTTTATAGTCCAAAGCAATCTAAGTTCATTGTTCGACATTGGGGATATCGGCCAGTTGGCGCAGGGGTATAAGGCATCGCTCTCGGCGCCAGAGGTCTTGGGTGTGATTATCTGGCCGCTCAAATCAGACACAGTCAACCGGTTGCCACCGCTGCGACGTTTCTTGTGTCTTCCCCTGGCGCTTAGCCGCGGATGGGCCTCGGCGCTCGTAACACGCCTCGGCGTAATGCCGCGAACATACGGTAATAAAGATTTGATTTTTTGATTTTGATATCTAGATATTGACGAATGCGAGCAAGATACAACCAATAACTGCGCCCCACGAAATACATCGACCTGTTTTAACCTAGATGGAAGCTTTGAGTGTCAATGTAATCCAGGTTATTCTGGCGATGGTAGAACGTGTGCGAGTAAGTTTTGAATATTAATCCTTCGGTGTTTTCAAACCCTAAAATAAATGCTGCAAAATAGAACACTTTCACCAGACAACATGTTTGTGGCCTACATATGACAAACGGATGCAAGTTTGTTGTAAGGGTTGGTAAAAGCTGTTTAAAGGACAAAGCATGCTGATTGCAATAACTTCTAGAGAACTATATACAACTGACATTTCATGATATGTGGTGTAAAACCCATTGCTTTCAGCCACCCAAAAATTGTCGTGACCGCATCAACCGTTGTCTGTGAGTAGATCAGTATTATTCCGGTTAAAAATGCTCATAACAGCATGAAGTAGCATAAACAATCATGATCTGTGCAGTACGAAGTGGTGGGATTTGAATTTCCCGTCAGATTTTCTGTCAGCCGGTCCCATACAAAAGTTATATTTTTAGCCGTTTCTGTTTCAACTAATGCTACAAGCATAAACACCATGCTGATTGCTGAACGGTTTGCTGATGTAATAAGATTCCGAGGGGCGGTGCTATTGAAACGGTGCGAAACGGTGCAAACCGGTTCAACCCTGCCACTGGATCTGCAGGCTAATGGCTGATCTTATGCGAAAACTTTCAGATGTTAATGAGTGTATGTTGAATCCTTGCGATAGCAATGCTGAGTGTGAAGACACTTCCGGGTCGTACATTTGCTCGTGTATGAACGGATACCAAGGCGATGGAGAATTCTGCGCAGGTGAGAAATTGTATTTAGTGCTGTAAAAGTAAGGTGATGGACGTTCCAAGCAGGGGCATGCACAAGGAGGGTCCTATGCCTCTTTCTGGAGATCTTTTGATAGACGTTAAAAGCAGTTATGTTACCGATTTAAAAATTTGTCCCTTTTTGTGGTACATTTGTCCCTTTTTGTGGCGCGGGGCTTAAATCTCCTTTAAGCCCCGCGCCTCCTCGCGAAATTTCCCACACCCCTTTTGTTTCAATATAATAGCTAATGCACTTAAAAAATAGATGCACTTTTGGTTACCACGCCCCATTATACTGTAAGTGTATCGATGGTGAATTGCTGTTTAACTTACAAAAGGTTCTGTTGTAGAGTCGCTACACAAATCTCGTCGCAGTTAAAGCGCCTTGCGCAATATTTCTTCTTAAAACATTGCGTAATCTTAAGCGGTCACGATTATCACGCATGCACGGCTGGTATTACTTGTTGTAAAAGAAAACCAACGTTTTTTTGTTGGTGCGAGTCTATCTAAAACCCCTAAATGCCATATGTAGTCGATGCATTTGATTGCTAGTGGACCTGTTTTAGATTTGTAAAAATCGTGTCACATTTTGTGTGAACTCATTTTTGTTTCAAAATTCTGTTTTATCAAAGATATTGATGAATGTATGGAAGAAACAAACAATTGCGCAGGAAACAACACTTCGGTTTGCCGCAACACGAACGGAAGTTTTGTGTGTTCTTGCAGAAACGGTTATACTGGTAATGGAATCGTGTGCACTAGTAAGTAGTATACCAGTTTCGTTTTCGTAGACAAGCAGCGAATTTTGTAAACAAATAATTTTAATAACTGGATAATCGTCTCAACTCTTAGCTTGTCATAATATTTCTACGTGAAAGTGCTTTACAATTTTATGGTAAGAATTTTTGTGGCAAAATCAAATATTGTATGTTGTTATAAAAAAATACTGGGCCATCTACAGGTAAAAATTAGGTTAGTTCAAGTTCTCAACCAAGAGCAAGAGAAACAAAAAAGACTTGACAAAAGTAGTTCATATACGGTAGGCCTATATAGTTTAGGCTGACCAAAAGAAGGTCTTCATGTCCGCAGATGTGTTTTCACTAAAAATATCGGTGAAGACCAAAAAAAAAAAAAAAAAAAAAAAAGGGTCTTCGTTGTTTGTGATGAGGCCCCTTATTTTCTCCGAGCCCCCCATTTTCTCCGGGGCCCTAGGCATCAACCTGCTTAGCCTATATGTAAATCCGGCCCTGCTTGGAAGAAATGAAAGTGGCCGTGGAGTGATTTCAAAACGTTGTTGCCAATACAAGCACAAACTCTGAGGCTATATTAACGTAAAACTTTTGCGTTTAGACTTGAATGAATGTGAGGGCAATCCTTGTGATTCCAACGCTTCCTGTGTTGATTTTGGCGGGTCTTTCAGCTGTACCTGTAACACCGGTTACCAGGGAAATGGTTTTGAATGTACTGGTAAGTTTTAAAGTTTAAAGAGATATTAAGGTGGGCCAAAAGACTTACTAAATAAACGTTGTACAAACCAATTCTGCGACTGGTTTCGCGGTTTGACCGCTCATCAGGTAGACTAATTTTAGAGTTTACTTGCTAAATACGATTGTTTTACAGAAGATTTTACTATTGGCTTTTGGATTGTGAATTGCTTAGCATCTACCAGCCATTTCATACCCAGGATAATTTTTCTGTTAATCCCTATAATTGCCAAATGAAAGTACTCTTTCCGGGCTTGGGTTCGAATCCTGATAGTTTAAAAAAGCTGACGTAAAAATTTGACATCCACCGGTCAACGCTACAACCTTTGACCTTCTGTTTTTTTTTGTGTTTTGCTGTTCAACTTATACTTTTCTGTTTCTATGTTTCAAAAGTTATCGTATATTGACGATAAATGTGTTCTGCTCTAGACATAAATGAATGCCGAGAAAGAACACATGATTGTCCAAATCGTGTTTCGTTTTGTTTTAACACTGAGGGCAGCTTTACATGTTCATGTACAAGAGGTTTCGCCGGAGATGGAAGGAACTGTACCAGTAAGTTGTATGAGTTTTTTTAGATATAGCAAAATGGAATCGTAGTAGTTAAAGACACCGCAATCGGCGCGGCAAATCTGCGGGTCGATTGCCGGAACGGTCAAATCAGAAGCAGTGGCCAACGGCTCGTTACCGCTGCGGCATTTCTTCGGAAATATGTTGCCCAGGCACTAAGTCGCGGTGATGTACCCGGCCTCTCGTTACACACTTTAGCGTAATACCGCGAGTATGATGAAGATTTGATTATCTTTTTTGGTAAAAATCTACCCGATTTCATAGGCATGCTCAGAAACATAAGCTAGTATCTTCCAATTGCAAAAAACATTTAAACTTTACAAACTGCTATGAATTCAAAAAGAAAGTTGACGGTGACGGTTGCATCGAAGTTTGTGCTTAGTAGACTAAATTAAATGCAAATCCTAATTTTGGTTTGTTCACAAAATGCTTCATGCTAACTAGCTTATCTGGCCTTAAGTTCGGCAAAACCGAGCCCCAGATGAGTATACAACTATTCCAAGGGTTCAACAACGGTTAAGGCGGGTACACAGCCTTTACAAGCTCATATTAATGCTTAGGATTCATTGCATGCGCTGATTGAATTCTAGAGGCGCGATATTTTTAAATAGCATTATGAACTATTCATGCGTATTCTTGTAGATATCAACGAGTGCCTTTCCAACCCTTGCGATATCAACGCTGTGTGTGAAGACGTGAGGGGATCTTTTGACTGTCGATGTAACGAAGGTTATTCTGGAAATGGGCTTACATGTCTAAGTAAGTTCACCGTTTTTGTAATGACTTCGATACGGAGGGTAGATGATATAACTGTTGCTCTACTTTATCAGCATTTATCTCCCGTTAAATGATTACAATAATTTTACGATTTCCAAAAAAAATTAAAGTAGTGACAAGTGTTCTAGCTTCTGCTACTTTTCTATCCCTCCACCCCCAAAAAAATATGCTTTCGCTTTATATAAAGTTTTTAATACGCAACTTACGGAAGTTACTAATATTTGTTGCTGTTTCCAGCGTGAGGTGGAACCGAGGTAACGCCATACTTTTTGGCACCGTTATCGTCAACGTCGGTATTTTTTTAACAAGTTATCGGTATCAATATTTTTTGTTACCTTTAAGTATCGAGTGGATTCTTAATGTTGTGTTTAAGTTCTTGCGCATTGTATCAATGTAATAATGCAAGTTGCTGCCCTAGATGCGGCCGACTCAAATGACCGTGAGGTTTTCCGCCGTTTCCGACCTATGCTCTTTACTGTTGCATTCTTGTAAAATAAACTTGACTTGACTTGAGTATCCAGCCCTGATCGTTTCTACGTTTTGTTCAGACATCAATGAGTGCGAAATGGATCCGTGTGACGAAAACGCGTTGTGTGAAGACTCATTCGGATCGTTTATGTGTACGTGTGAAGACGGATACCGTGGAAGTGGATTTGAGTGTTCTGGTAAGAGTTTCGGCATTTTGTGTAGCTCATACATGAAACTGTGCGAAGGATATTGGTGAAAGTGGCCATTTGTACGAAACACTGATTAATGCTGATGATTTGTTTTTTTTAGAAGACTGCTTTTTCAAGAAACAGACGATTCAGTTAAAAGCAATTTTTTAGCTAAAAATCAAATCAAATCAAATCTTCATTATACTCGCCGTATTACGCCGAAGCGTGTAACGAGTAGAGGGGCCCATCTCCGCGGCTTAGCGCCTGGGCAACACAGCTCCGAAGAATCGTCGCAACGGTGGCGAATCGTTGGCGACACTGTGACGATTTGACCGGCCCGGGTATCGAACCCCATACCTCCCGCACCGATAGATAGCGCTTAGCAACTGAGCTAACGGCCGGTTTTAGCTAAAAATGAGTAACCTAAAATAATTTATAAGCAACCTACCACCGGCACACTTTAAAAGCTCCTACCACGTCAATATTAGTCTTTTTCGTAACACCTGTTCCCCTGACAAGATAGGCAAGTTTACACAATCTTTTACATGCAGACATAAACGAGTGTACGGATGGACCCAGCCCTTGCGCAACTGACAACTCATCCACATGTGTGAATACAGTAGGGAGTTTCATGTGTTCCTGCAATGAAGGTTACAGTGGGGATGGGCGTACTTGCAGAGGTAAATATTTAGACATGTTTCAAGAAAGTAATAGAGTTCAATTTTTTGATACTAAGTTTAAGTGATAATCTAATCCGGATTTGATTAAAAGAATTTTTATGGCCAAAAGGATAACTTGATACTTTTCAGGGATTAGTAGTTTATTTGATAAGGTGGTTGTTTTTGAAAAAATAATGGGTCAAGCATGCTTTGGTAAAGCTGTTTTAATTTGAGGCGTACCGTATTTCCAGCTTTTGACGGTTTTGTTTTTTGAAAGATAACCGCTTATGCGTTAAGACGAAGACCGCACTCATTACCCATTCAAAAAAAAAAAAAAAAACAAGACAACAACCTTCCTTCTGCTTACGCTTAATTCTGAACACCACTAAATCGATGCAAATACTATTTTTAAAATAGCCTGGTCAAGGAACTGAAGCCTAGTCTACCAAAAGCTTAGTTTTTATGAATGTTGCTTCGTTTTCTTCAAGCTCATCAGTTGTTGAGAGAATTTTTGCTCGTTTCAGACATAGATGAATGTAGCATGAATATCTGTGATGAAAACGCTCGTTGTACAAACAACATTGGATCGTTCACATGCATGTGTAGGAATGGTTTTAGCGGAAATGGAAGGTTTTGCACAAGTGAGTAGCATTACGTTCTTGTGCAATTCAGAACATCGCACGTAAGGTCTGTTTTAAATTAAGCGTTTCCATGTAGCTGAGGTTTTGCACTTGCCGTCTTGTTTTCTACCTTGTCCCCCCTGTAATGCTGAAGGTCAGTAAACCGCGACTACCAACTTTTGAGTCATTAGTTTGATCAGACTTGGAATTAAACCTGGAGTCTGCTGCTTCAAAGGTTGATACTTTAAGAGTCTATGCGCTCAACCATTTGAGTACAGTGTTGTACAGAAACAATGGAAGAAATTTTAAGATCCTTTGCGACTTGGTTTAACTGTAACCAATTGGAGTTGCAACTTGCGTAATTTTTTCCTTTTTCGATCTTTTGACGTTGATTTTGTTTATTTTATGACAGACATTGACGAATGTACTACTTTACGCCCGTGTCATGCCGATGCTGTGTGCACTGACTCTGCAGGCTCTTTCAGTTGCTCCTGCATGAATGGGTTTACTGGAGACGGAATCACAAACTGCACTGGTACGAATAAATTTTTGACTTTACTGTAGAAAGATGCGTGACTGGTAGAGACCTCATAAAAGCGTCGACTTGCTCTGACACTGTTTTACACTGTTTTAATGTCGTAAGCCATCTTATAGGCAGCCCTTTCTCTTTCCAACAGGTTTGATCAATCTCGTGGCCTAAAAGTAATTGCAAACCATATGCTTTCTAATCCAGTGATTTTTTTTTGTACGAGTTGCATCTTCTCAGCATTTACAATATTATAGGTGCATACATAAGTAGCTAATTTGTTAGTTTACGCGACAGCACAACATGACAAAAAATCTTTGTTCTCTCAAAAAAAGTCCCCAATCGCCAGTTGCGAGTCCTAAATCGGGATTTTCTGCTTTCATTGAAGATTAACATCAAGTTTTTTGCTGCTAATAAACAGCTTCAACGCCTTTTTTAGACATTAATGAGTGCGATTTGGCAAATTGCGACGAAAACGCAAACTGTATCAACGATGCTGGCTCATTTTCGTGTGTATGCAGGAGTGGTTATTCTGGGAATGGACTGGTTTGTCTAGGTAATTTTCTATATTAATTTAAAGATGCTGATCGCTAGCAGAGAACGAAGAAAAGTCCCCAGACTAAGAAAAAAAAAACATCAAACTTTGACATACTGTAGAACGTTTTTAGGCTGCTTGGTGTGTTTGAAAATTAATTCGAGAAGATACATGGACATTAAGATGCACAAGTATATTTGAAATATGATAGAATATTTAAAGGTGATTTTCAAAGCAACCAATTTACAAAGCAGCCAGTCAATCATCCGAAATACGCGATCGACTTCAGGCACAATTAGAAACAATCACGCAATGCAAAAAAAAACACGCAATAACCTACAGCTGAGCCGAGTCACGGACTGGATCTGTGATTGACAAGATTGTGCCTTCTAAATACGGTTCTGTGCTCTGGATTGTTGTTTCTATTTATTTTAGCTTTTCAAAATATATATTGCTATTTCAATGTTTAATTGTTGGCTATGCATTGATTGGTATGATTGACCAGTATCTATCAGGATATTCATTGCAGTACTATGCGAGAGCAGCTCCAGAACTTTTTAAGAGAAAAATCGCATCGAGTGAATGATTTTTTTGCAGTTTGTATTTCTAATATCAATCACAACTAAAAATTTTAGCAATGACATGAACTCGCTGGACCCCTCCCCCCCGCGCATCTGCCATTGTTTATAATCTACTTTAAAATATTATTTCTTTTGAAAGATATTGATGAGTGCGAGGCTAACGAGGATACATGCAATAGAGATACGCTTCAAGAAAGATGTGTTAACACTCCAGGTTCTTTTGAGTGTTCATGTAACACTCCTTCATACAGAGGAACTCCACCAGATTGCATGGGTGAGAATTTATAATAGTATTTGTCGCCAAGTCAAATCTTCCCGAATGGATTGGCTGTTTTGAAACTATTGATTTTTCGAATTTTTTTAATAAATTTCGAATTGTTTACCAGATCCTTACTTACAAAATTTACTATTCCTTTTTCACGTATTAGTATAAAAATGATAAATAACCTTGCTTTTTAGGGTAGCTTTTCAAAGTAAACTAGGCCATGCTTTTTCAAAAAACCTTAAAATCCTGGCCAAAGCTCTTTTCGCAGTTATTTTGTTGTTAGGTTTCTTTTGTCCTGGAGAAGTTCATTTACCAGCTCAAACAAGAGCATCCGAGTGTAATACTCCCGGCATTATCGAGTGGCCGAATTTTTACGACGGCAATCAAACTTACCAGCGATCCCAGATTGTATCATGGTTCGTCAATTTAACAAATATACCAAATACTGCTGGTAAGTTGACTTAATATCAAAAAAAATCAATTAGGTATGGTTACACCACACAAGCACTAATCTTGATTCGCTGCATGGGTAATTTTCTATTTCTAAAAAGAATACGAGAACGGAAAGTCCCAATTTTATTGTTCGATCGCACCAGAAAGTAATTGAACTTTTTTGGTAAACTTTTGGGATTTTTGTTTTTCTTTCACGATGCTAAATCAAATTGTTTAGAGTCATTTTTAGACGTTCTGAAGTCCTTGCGTGTTATTTTGAAGCCATTCTGAGGTAAAAAAAATTTCTACCATGATTAAGGTTTTTGCAAATAGTGTTTAATTTAAATGCTAGCAAATAAACAATTACGTAAACAATTGGCAAAATAACTTTACAGACTGTTTCGCGCTAAGTGATGTTCAGGGGTTCTTATTTAAAAAGAAAAATAATTCTATTTGAATAAGAAGTAAGAATCCCTAAAGAGCGCTTAGCGCGAAACAGTCTGTAGGGTTATTTTGCCAATTGTTTATTTATTTGTTGATTAGCTCTAGAACTAGAAAGTACATCGAGCACTTTTTTGGTTATGCTAGCAACCCTTTTTACGTTTGTGTTAATTTAAATGCCAATAATCTGTGTTGCAGCAATTCGGTTTCGCTTTCTTGAGCTGTCGGTGGAAAGCCCCCAAGACTACATAATTTTTAGTGAACAAAACACTTTCCTGGCTCAACCTCGTCTTGCAGTGGTAAGCAAACACATTTATACCGCTGCATTCACATCAAAGGGTTTTTTATCCAAATGTAACTAACATTATGATTACATTTTTTGATAAGGTCAAAAAATCCCGCTAATAGTTTCCATGCAAATTCTGACATATTATATTGCTATTGAAAGTACAAAATCTTTGGCAATTTGAAAATTGTTCTGAAAATGCTGAGTGCATTGAGTGAGACTGCGAAGGGAGTTTCCGTTTTTCAAGTCAACAGTAACGCGGTATATACGTCTTCTGTGAACAACTCCAGCTTTGAATCGGACTCATGATAAAGGGCCTGCAATCGTTGATTTTAAATTGTATGATTAACACTGTGTCATCTGCTTATATTAAACTACTGTAAAAGCAAACTTTTTTGCAGATAAGTGGAAGTTTGAATGAAGTTTTCAACTACAAATGCCGTGCGAACAGTACCAACCCCGTGGGATACGATGATGCCACAAAAACGTACCTTGTAATTGGGACAGAAATCTACGTCCACTTCTACAGCGACAGACAAAATGTATCGACCGGTTTTCAAATTGAATATGAACCAGGTATCAAATTCTTTTACTCAGTACTTAGCAGTAACCGTTGAATTGTTTTTGGTTAAACTGGCGATACACTAAGGTACAGATTTTTCTATTAAAGGGTAGAATTGTATTACCTTTCCCATTTGTACAATTTTCCTAGGCTTAGGCCAGCGCTTCTTGTTTCTTATAGTTTCTTCATCATAATCAATTTTTGCTGTCATAATGAAAAAGTGATTATGACATTTCGATTGCTAAACTAGAACTAAGAACTTCGGCCTGAAGCTCACGAAAACTGAACAGGTAAATAAGGTAATTGAGCGATTGGTTAGTATTTACAAAAGTTGAATTTGCATTTTGCGTACCGCTTGTTGACTAGTTCTTTTGTCGATGATGTTACCAGTGCGCCCGTTGTGTTTAATATGATTGTAATTGTTTATGTAGGTGAGTATGCTGAGAGGGTTACTTGATTTATTTACGTTTTTGTGTGTTTGTTTATATGAACCTTGACAATACGCGATAATCGCCTTACTTTCGAGAAATCAAGGACCCCATGCAGCACTCTGCAGAAATCAGCTTAATTCTTATACGTCAAAGACTTTTTGTACCGATACTTTTTTTGCAGAGGGTACATATCTATTTACATAATATTGATATACTGCTTTGATCAATTGAACTTTTGTATTTTCAGTACAAGACGCTGATGATTGTCCATCTGCGAACCCTTGCTTTAATGGTGGCGTTTGTGTCGATGGCATTTTCACCTATAGTTGTCAAGGTTGTGCTAGTGGCTATGCTGGACAAAACTGCAGTGAAGGTAAGGTCTAATTTGATTGTTATTTTTTGTAAGTAATTTTAATAGCCTGCTTTTTGTTTAATTTTTATGAATTGTATAATATAATCTTGTAAGTTCAGATTTAAGCGTTACTTTATTGATATATAAGATAATAATAGCAATAAAAATAATAACCGATCGGTTGGCGTGGTATAGTTTAAAAGACATCGCCATCGGGGCCGAAAGTCTTGGCTGCGGGCCGTTCAAGTAGGACACATTGTCGCCAATGGCTCGCCACCGCTGAGATGTTTCTTCAGAGCTGTGTTGCTGAGACGCTACACCGCAGAGATGGGCCCCGCCACTCGTTATACGCTTTAGCGTAACACCACGAGGATAGAAATGATTTGATTTTCCCAAAGAAATATATTTGTTTGTATGCTCGCTTCTTGCGTATTTGATTTGTATCGCAAATTTACGCTTCGCAATTCTTCAACATTGGCTCGCAGGTATGTGTCTCTTGGACCATTAGGACCATGGGTGAACCACAGGTTGGGAAAAAGTGCGTTAAAACAAATTTTCAGTCATTTTGTTGCTGTTGTCGGACTGATTTGCAATATTTTTATGGCAATGCATTTTTAGACATAGACGAATGCAGTGAAGGCGTCGATGATTGCGATTCTGATGCTGATTGCATTAACTCGAACGGTGGTTACACTTGCGTGTGTCGGGACACTTACTCTGGAAATGGAACGTTTTGCAGCCGTAAGACGATCTGTTTTAGCAGAATAATATGTTTTGTGACGTCTTTTGAACTACATAGACCATTTTTAATTTTGAATTTCTTATCATTTTATTCCCAGTTTTAAATTTGAATTGCCATTCTATTTAAATAAGAAAAAACCTGATGCAGTCGCATTAACGAACGCTCATTTAGCACTAATGATGGTGTTAGTTTTTAAGAATAAGCTTTCACCATTTTACTAGCATTTTTGAATAATTTTGTCAATTGGTGTTTGCTTAGTTTGCAAGTATTTTTCTGCTTTCTTTTTGGCCAAAACTGTAGCTGTATCCATGGTCAAGTCTCTGTTTCGGTGGTGGTAGAATTTTGAGAAAGTAAAACAGCGTTAAATTGCCATTGTTTTTATGTTTACCTCGATGTAGAGCAATTAACACCTATTTACTCAGTTTTAGGTCAATGTTGTAGTACAATCTTGTGCTTGGATTGTTTCTGAATTGTTGCTGGGATTGTTAGATTTAAAAAGGGTCGTTTTTTGCATGTTTCTTTTCTATCCATTGTCCCTAATCAGTATCGTAGCGAGGATTTTTAAAAAGGGGAGAAGACGACGTAAACCTACAAAAGCTATCAAAAGAGTCTGGCATATTTCTCTCACTTATAGCAACATTTGCTCTTTTTCACTAAAAGGTAAAGTCAAAAAGGGGGACATTGCACGATGCTATTACCCCTATACATACTACTGTCTCTAATTATATTTTTTCGTAGCTTTGATTCTTCTATCAAACTTGCAAGTTTCATCCGTAAACAACGCCACAATCAGCTTTTTGGTTGTAAATTTTGTTGTCTCTGAACCTTGGGGAAGAAACGCATCATTTGTTCTGAACTACCGCATTCGACTCTCATACAGGCGCGTCAACAGAGGAATTTCTGTTGATTCAGGGAATTTGGATAATCTACTGGTGAGGAATTAGATATTTTACGTATATGAACTTAATCTTGTTGTATGTGCTCAAGGCTTATAGTGAAGCTTTAGATTACTTGGATTTGAGATTTGAATTTATAATAATGGCAGTCAAAGCTAAGATAAAAATAAGTCAAAAGTTTATTCTCAAACACATGTTTTTGTCTTTCTTGTCCGTGTTACTGCCATTACTCTGCAATATTGCAATTTTGAATTTCGTCCCGTCATTGTACTATGAGCTGCCAAACCACGTAGGCTTAAAGACGCGTTGACTTATCGGTGGCCCCCTGGCTACACCACGGCGGCGGGGTTAGGATTAGAGTTGGGGTTTAGGGCCCTTGTAGAGTGTCTAGTTGGTGGAAAAGTGCCAAGAGGATTTTCAAGATTTACCATAGTTTTAGGTTTTCAAGGTTAGGCCTATACATTACCGCAGTTATTGTTTAGCCTATACACGTCCCTGTACCGCCAGCATCTATTGTTTCGGTTTCGGTTTCTTCCGGCGAGATTGGAGATTTATTTTCCGAAGCAAGTTATGAAGAAGATAGAACGGGCCCAATTTTATTCGTCAGCAATTCTATAAGTAAGTAATTTTGCCAACACTTACTGTTTTTATTATGTTTACAAGATGTTGCATTTTCGGAAAACTTCTGCAAACACGCCAGAATGTAATTTTAGGCATAGGCCTAACTACAGACAATTCTTAAAAGCAATTAAATCAGAAACTAGTGCATCTATTTAGTACCCCTTCCTCCACGTTCATTGAGAGTTGTGTCTTCTGATGAACTGTTCGTCAACATCTCATGGAGGCGACAAGATGACCCATCGAGGGGGCCGATAGCTGCTTTTGAATTGGCTTACAGGCGAAATGAAAGTGAATGTGAACTATATGAAGCTCTTGGACCCCAGATTGATTGTGGAAATGAAACTGTAAGTTTGAGTTAATTTTACAACCGGTTGGGGGTAGGGACCCATAGCTTTAGCTGCACGAAGTCACGGGTGCTATTCTTTTTGCTTGTTTGTCGTTTTGAAAGAATTGACGAGCATGAGCAGTCATGGTGCTAAGCAAATGTTCCATGATACCGATTTATCAGAAAGGTACAAAAAAATGACGGTTTTCTTAAACGCAAAAGCTGAGAAGCATTCTATGCAAGCTATTGGTAAGAACCTGATTTTATGAGCTAATGAAATTCTAGGTACAGGTTTGTACCTTGTACGAACCGGCTAAATAGCACTGCTAGGTGTGAGATATTGTATTGCTGCGTCTGTGGCGATTCTCGTCAGATATCTGTAAAGTTAACTGTATATTTCAGAAAATCGAATCTTCCGTTGTACTCGCTGTAATGCGGTGAAGGGTGTAACGAGTGGCGGGACCCATTATTGCGACTTAGCGCGTGGGCAACACAGCTCCGAAGCAACATAGCAGCTGTGGTGAGCGTTAAAAAAAATGGCGAAACTGGGTTCTATTTGACCGGCTCAGAAATCCCAGACCTCTCGCGCCACTGGAGATGTCTTCAACCAGACTGCTTCACTGCCCTGTTAGTATTTACGAGCTATTCGAAGATTTTGGTCTCTTTGATTATTACACCATGCTGAGTGTTAACAGGTTTGTTTTAACAGTTGATTCGATTTGTTCCTGATGAGAATTTTTACCTCATTTTCGACCTTCAACGTTATCGCAACTATAATATCCGGCTACGAGCCTTAACTACTGGTGGACATAGCGAATGGACTGAGTACGTGACTGCTTTTACAGGTGGGCTGCTGTTGTAGATGGAATACGTTTTAATTCTTTATTTTCATCTCTTTCGAAAAGGAATTATGACAAGGTTAGATTGGTCAAGAGAGGTGCAATAATTTCCAAGTCTTGTCTATTAATTGTTTGCAATAACCCGCAGATCCTTGGCGGAACATTTCGAATTAAATTTTCCGTCCGTCAAGCTCTATACCTTTTGCAACAAATGCTCAAACAAAATGCAGGCTTACTGCAGGCCTCATTCTTTCTTGGATTTCACTGCAAAAAAGGTTTACTCTTGCTAATACTCGGTTTTTTAGTGCTCAAAGATGTATGCAGAATAAGATATAATTTCTACTTGTAAATCATTATTCTTGCAAGAATTAATTGCTTGTTACAACAGCTTCAACATGAAAAAAATTGAAGAAAATAAAATAGCAATGGAGAAAAAGGTAATAGCATCAAAACAGATCACGAAAAACATGCGTATTGTGAAAAGTTAAAATTTCGACTTAAAAACTTGTTCTTTTTGTTAAGGCAATGTGTGTCCACCTCAAAGTTCTGCAACTCAAACTATGACTTCACCATGCACGTCACGTTTTGCATCACTAAGCAGTAGCAACTTCCCAAGTCCTTACATGGGATTTGAAAGAAGTTATTGGCTAATTGACTTCCGCGGACAAGGAGGTTTGTGGATGATGATTATGACAGCATTATTTGTTTTTGCTGTATTTGTTAATATTTTATCAATTGCTTAGAAAATCAAATAAACACAAACTTGTAACCGTGATGTAACCTGATTGTGGCTTGTTAAAGTGCCATAAAACGTTACTCTTCGATTCGCGGCTAACGCTGATCGTTTGATTCGTAGAGCGTTATAAGCTCGTTCTGCAAGTCTGCGTGCAATCTCCCTCCAAGGATTTTAAGTTTAATGATTGGAAAGAAACCCCGTTATTTGTTTATTTATTTTGCCCACAGCACTGCGTATTATATTTGACTACTTCGACATCGAAATGAACCAGGATTATGTTGAGATCGGAGAAGGTCGCTTTCCGATGGGAAGATTAAGAACAAATGAAAGGTGAAAAATGCTTTTGCGTATCGCTTTGTCTCAGCCAAAACTTCATAATCTGCTTCTTGATAGGAAATTAGTGAATAAAATAATTATTATTTGAGCATTTGTCCTGACAGTTAGCCTGGCACCGCGTACTGAAGATGCTTCCAACCAGTCAGTGGTTAGAGGCGTACGCTGTTTCTTTGCAGGTTGGAGTGGAAAAATATGTGTTTCAGAGTAGGACCAACCGGTTAACTCAGTTGTTAAGACGTTGTTATCGGTGCAACCTGCGGGAGGTCTGGGGTTCGAATCCCAGGATGGTAAAGTCGGATACAGTGTCGCCGACGGCCCGCCACCGCTGCGACGTTTCTTCGGAACTGTGTAGCCCAGGCGCTAAGCAGCGAAGATTGGCCCCGCAACTCGTTACGCGCTTTTGCGTAAAAACGCGAGTATAATGAAGATTTGATTTAATTTTGAATCCAAATTCTGCAGGCTAGAATTTGATTCACGGCTGTCGCCCTGGTGTGTTGTGTGAAAGAAAAAGCCCAAAATCTAACTATCTAACTTTTAGCATTCTGAAGAGCTGCTACACTGCTGCTATAAGTTGTGTCAATAATTGTTTGCTGTATTAGCTGCATAAGTTGTATGTTGCATCAGCTGCTGAAGACTCAGATGTGACGTCACACTCCTAACCACGTCAACCGCTTCATGGGTATTGGGCAATTTGAAAAAAAGTGTTAATTCTAAGCTCTCCCGAAGACGCTGACACAAAATGCTTGCGTTTCTCAGTCAAAGATTAACTAAATGTGAAAGAAGAAATTTCAAAAATTATTGGCAATGGTAACAATGGCACTTTTTGCAGTACTGTGACCAGCTATACTGGAAATCTCACTGGACAAGTCTCTGATTTGATATTTGTGGAAGACAATGTCAACAATGGAATGGTTTTTGTGCGCTTTACCTCAGATTTATTCACTTTTACTCAATCCAGAGGCTTTCAAATTCGTTACGAAACAAGTAAGACCTAGCTTCTTGATGTAGTTTAAGCCTTGCTAGCTTGCTGAAGCAGACAAAGCCATGGATAAAGCGACGCCTGGCAAAATCTGTAGAAAAAATGAGGAAGTCGACACGCCAAATCGTCTTGAAAAAATTAGACCATGAGCAGGGCAAAATTTAGAGGAGGGCTATGGGAGATATAGCCCTGAAAACCCCTGATAGGGGCTCCCGGTGAAACACTTGAAAAAGATCTGGTGTTAACGTCACAATGAGGTCTCAAAAATGCATGGAGACCCCTAAATCGTAATACTGTCCTGCTGGTTATAAGCATCGTAACGCGAATAGATTATGATATACGTTATCTATTTGTTTATTACAGATGCTTCTCAATGTGAACCGAACCCGTGCCAAAATCTTTCACCATGTACTGCTACCGATTTTGATTTTCAATGTCGGTGTAGATTTGGATTATGGACCGGAAAGGCGTGCAATGCTCGTAAGACTACTTTAAGAGTATGCTAATTAGGAGTGACACAACTCTGTGCGTTTGTAATCCTTTGATTGCTTAGCTTCAGTTTGATAATATTTGCAATGGGTATCGTGCACTTCTGTTAAAAAATCAAATCTTTATTATACTTGCCGTAATACACGCCGAACCGTGTAACAAGTGACGTGGCTAATCTCCACAGGTTAGCGCTTGAGCTACGCAGCTCCTAGAACCGTCGCTAAGATAGCGAGCCGTAGGCGATACTACGTCTTATTTGGCCTGCCCGGGAATCGAAGCTCTGATCTACCGCACCATCAGCGGTGTCTTGCTCTATGCCTTGAACAGAATGCGGTTGTTGAATAATGAGAACTGGCTTTCGATCGTAAAGTTGTATTCTGTTAAGTTTACAAGACTATAACAAACCGAAAACATATATTCTGAATTAAAATGGAGAATAAAAGCCGAGTTTCGGTTTAATTACACCAACAGCATGAGATTTTCTACAAACATTTGATCAGTTAATAAGAGTATTACTGCATACTAATGATTTAGAACAAGGTGCTGAAAAAAGTTGATAATTTGTGTTATTTTTGCTTAGCTTTAATCAACATCCAAGCATTGTGTAATTCCTCTACGTCTGATAGTGTCGTGGTGTCTTGGTCTGTCACGTCTCAATGGCAGCACGAGATTGCTGCAATACCGGTAAGTAAATAATTAATGCTTGTAAAATCTTTGAAAGGAAATCACCACGTTACGTGCTTTGGCGTAATACCTACACCATGCCTACACACTCGCGGTATTACGCCAAAGCGTGTAATGAGTGGCGGGACCCAGCACCTCCGCGGCTTAACGTCCGGGCAATGCATCTCCGAGCTCCGAAGAAATGTCGCAGCAGTGGCAACACTGTCCTATTTGACCGGCACGGGAATCGAACTCCAGATATCCCGCACTGATAGCGATATCTTTAAACACCACTGATTAAAAAATCCTTTTTGTATTAAAAATACAGCTTCTTCCTAACCCTTTTTTCAATTCAGATTGTACGGTTATTTTATTCTTAGTTTGAGCGGAAGTGAAGTCAAAGTTTTAAAGTTGCCAATTGTTTTATCAGGAATTGTTGATCAGTTACAAAGGACAAACTGTTCGTCAACCGACTGGTACTACCAGCTACACAGTAACAGGCTTACAGCCAAACCGACTGGTGAACATTACCATTGCCGTGAATCCTATCCATCCTAACGCACCCGTTTTTCAGTCTACAGCAACTTGCATGACTTCTGAAGGATGTGAGTTGATGTGCGGATGAATTCAGCTTAATTTCCATCTATTCGACCGGTGTATAGGTGTGTAGCGAGCGTGAAGCGAAAGTCGGGGCCCATCTTCGCAGCTCAGCACCAACTAGGTCGCACAGCTCCAAACTACAAAGAAACGTTGCAGTGTTGTCGAACTGTTGGTGACACTGTATCTGATTTGATCGGCCTGGGAATCGCACTTCAGATTTTCCTCACCTTTAACTTTGCTTTAAAATTTCTATTGGCTAGTCAGTAATGGCAATGTAGTACAATTTTTGGTTTTCAGTGCCCAATCCACCTCATATCAACGGAACTGCGCTATCTAGCACAGCGATTGAAGTTATCTGGGAACCTTCTCAACCTTCAAATGGAGAGATTTTGGCATACAACGTCACTTACGAGCAAAGTGTGAGTATTTACGTGGTTTTTATATACCCCCTTCTCAAAGCATTTGCTTTCGCCCCAGTTTGAGACCATAATAATTATGTGGTAATTTTACAACTTTCGGAATATTTGTCGCTTTTCACCTGATATGTTTTGTTATTAGTTCCGATAATAAGTCTAATAATTAGAAGAGTACGAAAGAAGGTTTGATGCCATAAGTGTTTGGAACTTCAGGTTGAGGAAACGTGTTATTAACAGCTCAGATGGCCGAGTGGTATAGAGCGTCCGCCTCTGTATCTGTAGACTCGGTTTTGATTCTGAGTCGGGTCAAATCAATGACTTTAAAATCGGTATTTACAGCTTCCCTATTTGACGCTCAGCATTAAAGGGACACTGTGGAGAACAAGCCGACAAGTTTGCTCGTTGTGCCGTTGGGAAAGGCATTTAGCGGAATTCTCATCTTGGTGTGGTAGACAGGCGGCCGGCAACTCCAGCGAGCTCGTTATAGCTCTTTGATCGCTTTCTCGTAATAGCAGGAAAAAATGCCACTGAATAAGTGTCAGTTTTTTTATAGTACTATACAGCGGCACATCGCTGTTTTGGGCTATTGGCCCTCATTAGCCGCACTTATGTAACTTATTTATAAATTTTTTGATATTGTTTAGGATGCTGCTGTGTACAATGAAAGTTCGGTTGTAAGGAATGAGCTTGTTACCGAAACAACTTTCTCGGTTGACGGACTTCGAGCTCACAGAAACTACACTTTCTTTGTATCAGTAATAAATTCGATCGGAACAGGACCCAGCAATTATACTCTCGTCACTACTTTACCTATTGGTAAATAGAAATTCTTTACACGTTTAATTGATGCCTAAAGGTGTGTTCACGCACAATACGATACGATTTTTCGTACCGACATGTAAAGTGACGCAAGCTACGAAGCAGTTAAAGAGATGACGTATAGCTACGTCAGTGTCCAAGGCGTTGTTAAAAACAATCGTAAGGTGGTTTGCAAAACAACTGATGAAAAGCCAAACGGTTTGGGCTTGAACTCCGTAGAAGGTATTTCCGTTGACTGCTTATGTCAAAAATCGGATAAAACTTCGTATGATGGCAAATCGGATAAAATCGCATTTAGTGTAAACAGACCTTTATACACCCTACACAAATGGTTAGAGTTGATCTTGGAGGGTAGAAAGCGTTTCGCTTCTATCACTAAATTGTTATTTCCATACTCAGATGGTTTTCTCCTTGTTGTCTTGGAAACAATGCGTAGCGCGTAGGAAATATAATACGAATTTTGTTTAGAATAGGTGACCTACTATATGTCTGTACGGAGGACTTTTCAATACGCAAAAACCGCTAAATAACAAATTGTACTGTAATGAGATAACGCAACAGTTGTCTTGAGCTTGGCACTTTTGCAATTCCTCACATCGTAAAAATGAATAGAGATTGCGTGAATAAGACCAGACCTGGCTACCGCCATACACTTTTTGGTAACGATATTATCATTTTTTGGTTATACTAAAAGTAGGCTACTGCCCTTAGGGCTGACAATTCAATGCTTACCTAATGTTTAATCCGCTTTATCTGTCTTACAGCTCCCGCTGGTCCTGTTCAGAATGTTGTGGCCACTCCTCAAGCACGATCCGTAATGCTGGATATTGCCCCTCCCAGTCTTGTGACTGGACCTTTTACATATGATCTTGTCTTGACTTCAGCAAACGGAACACTTCCAAGTTTTACCGGCATTCCATCGTCGTATAATGCGAGGAACTTGATTCCTTTCACGTTTTATAACGCAACGGTAAGTAGTGCGCGCATGCTTGTTTATAAAAATAGGCTGCTTAATATTGAAACTTTTTTGCAAGAGTATGTTTTATTGAGATGTGCTCCAATTTGTGTTAGTATTTGATCGCAACTTGCACTTTATTTGGATTTGTTTTTACAGATTTATCCCCGAAGTGCTGGCATACAAGGCAGGTTTCCATTTGTCTTCAATTTTACGACATTGGAAGACATTCCAGGGCCAGTTGTTAACCTTCTTCCTAATCAAGTCACCTCGGACAGTCTTTTATTATCGTGGGATCCTCCCATTGAGCTTAATGGAGTAATTACTGGCTACAGGTGCGATTGAAATTCCAAAGCAAAATATTTTATTATTGTTCAGTTTTTCTTTACATCATTTTTAAACTCCCATGATTGATTTTGAATCCAACCAATCAGACTTTAGGCCTATGTCTAAAATTCTAAAAAAATGCAATTGCAAACCACTTTATTATTTGTTTTCATATCACTTGGAAAACTCGCACGTCTTCGCTACAATTGATCTCCTATAACTTTTTCGTAAGGTACCAAATTGATTTGCATTGTTTTGAAAGATAGATCAGTTTTGAATGCCATAACTTTGTTTTTGCTTTGTCAGAACTATTTGTGGACGTTTTGGGGTATATTTTTGTTCAGTTTTTCTTTGTTTACAGGGTAGAGTGGTTGATATCAAGAAGAAATAGAAGCTCCCCTTTCCTTCCCAGCAATTCAACTACGTTTTTTGTAACAGGATTGAGACCTTTCAACGAATACCGGTTTTATGTGTTTGCCTACACAAGTGCTGGCAGGGGAATGGAACCAGGATACCTGCTCACTCGAACAGCATCAGACGGTTAGTTTTTCGTTTATTTTGGGATATTGTGATGATTTACTTCTTTTCCTTACACTACTACGCTTGAACAAACACTTTGTCACCTTAAAACTGTTAAAAAACTGGCATAGGTAGGTAGCTCGTGGAGCAAAGGTTACAGTACGTGCAGTACTATTTCGTTTATTTACTCGTTTTGGGGGTACTCACGCAGCCAGGTGTAATTATGTGCTGTGCATGCAATAGTTGTGTCTATGGATTCATCAAACTTGACCTAAGTTTCCGAATTTACTGTATCCAAGTTAAAACTTTATATTTGAAATAGATAAGGTTAGTTGGAATATTTGTAATGCATTTATGTCTTCAAATGTAATAGTGCATTTACAAGAACTTAAAAGTAAGCTCGTAGTTTTCGAGTCAGCATGCAGTCATCCAAAATATGTTTAAAATACGTTCGACTTTAGCCGTGAATCCAACCCGTCTTAAAGGAATCGTAAGCCCTGTGCAACCGCTACTAAGATCATTTCGCTGAATAAAATTTTTTTTCAAAGTTGTTTGAACTCTTGCTACTTTGGAATGCAAATGTCTAATTTAACATTTCAACAGTTCCCAGCGCTGTGAGAAATTTCCTTGTAACTGTAAATCCTAACAATTCCTTCACTATCACATTTGATCAACCAGCCATCCTAAATGGAGAATTACTGGATTATGACATTCAGATTACGTACGTAAATGTTGTTATTGATGACACTGTATGTACTAATTTGTTCAAATATGTAGACAGTGAAATCAAGAATAACAAAAACTTTTTATTCGGGTTATCTATTTTTTCTTGCTAGTAAAGATTCATATTTTGTGTATTGATTTATTGTTGATTTTGAAGTAAAAATGTTCAATTGTTGTCGCAAGGTCAGATCAAAATTTTGGTGTTTTGTGCTAATATTTAATTACTGTGTTTTATATATGCAAAGTTTTATCATTTTTCTATTGTTTTAGGCAAAATCAAACCGAATGCGAGTTATTCAATGATCCAGTAGACAACTGTGTTTCTCTTCAACACACGATTTTACACTGTGAACGAGCATCTCTAACTACCATAATATTGCCATCCTACAGGTAGGAAACTAACAATGTGTAGCAGAGAGTAAGATATTGATGGGTTTTCTAAAAGAAAAAAAAAATCAAATCTTTGTTATACTTGCAGAATTGCAGTATTACGTCGAAGCGTGTAACGACTGACCGAACCCATCTTCGAGGCATAGCGCCCAGACAACACAAAAACGATGCAGCGGTGGCGAGCCGTTGGTGACGGTTCCAGTTGACCGGCCAGGGAATCGAGCTGAGACCTCCCGCGCCGATGGCGATGTCTTTAACCACAACGCCGACTGGCCGGATTTAATTCAGAAATCTGGTCCAATAACAGGACACGATCTGCTGATGTAATAGCTTGAATGTACACGTGTAAAAAATGACAAACTTTGCAGGTACTTCACCATCACCGCTAGAGCGCGTACTTGCGCTGGAAGTGGACCACCACTATCTGCTACAGTTCAAACCTTTCCAACTGGTGAGTCGCGTATGTCAGCTAGCATTTGAAACCGATTAAACCTTCATGTTGTTAATTCGATTGTTCAGTATTATTTCTTCTGGTTGGATTAAAATGGTATTGCCTAAAACCAAATAAAACAATTCTTTTCCATAGATTCAGAGGATATGGTAGAAAACATTCGGTTTATCTCTACGGATCCTACTGAAGTTTCCGTGGAATTTTATGCTCCAATCCCAATTACAGGGCCTACAAACTACGTTGTCACAGCTACTTCCAGACTAGGAAACGTTTCAGTAAGTCGCTTTCGCTTGGCAAGTAGCCGTAGACTTAAAAATTAATATTTTCTACCATTACCAAAATGGCGGTAATAAATCTTACCAACTGATGGTAACCGTTCCATTCACCTGGCCTTGTTACTCAAATGTAGAACAACCATTGCAACTACAGCCGTGCCCATAATTTCAAGTCTAGTTTTCCAATTTGAGGATTAATGGTCAAAAATGAACTTTTTCATCGGTTTGAAAATATGCTGGTCGAAGATGCAACTTCCCTTTTGTCTAATAATATATTCTTCGCAGGCAACGAACAAAAACTTAGTTATATACAGTGACGCTGCAAGAAATTTTAAATGAGGGCGGGGAGTAAGCATATACTGCAAGAACCATCAAAGAAGTCTGGTATATTTCAGTCACGAAGCAACATTTGATCTTTTTTTACTTAAAGGCAAATCAAAAGGGGGATGGCATGGCATAATGCGGCACTCCCTGAATACTCTTCTGGTTATGAAGCAGTTGTTTTTTTTTAATAGCATTTTTTACTCATTTTGCATTAGTCTGTTTTGTTACTTACATATTTTTTGACAAGAAATAAACTTTTAGACGCAAACATTGGAAGGCAGCGTAAGTCTTCGTCATTCTGTTAACTTCACTGGTTTAAACCCAAATGTGAGCTACTTCGTTTTCATTGCCCGAAACACATCAAGTGGATTAGTGAACGCTTCTCAACCTGTATTACTGTCACGAGGTAGGTTTATATATACTGCTTTCAATTTAGTTCGTGAAAACATTTCATTAGGGCTGACTCACTTTGCTAAACTTCATAGTGTGCGAAAACTTAGGCCTGTAGTACTACATTGTTGCCATAATCTTTGTACCGGTACTTGATTGTGTTCAGGGTTGGGAATCGATGCCCAAAAAAGTAAAGAAATAATCGATATTCGATAGTTCACCAAAAAGTAAAGAAATAATCGATTTTGATGATAGTTTAAAATAGTAAAGAGTAAAGAATATTGTAATCGACATTCGATATTACACTGAGCATATAGCGGTGTACGCCAAGCATTTTTTGTGATGTCCTCACATTTATGCGGTAACTTACACACAAACGACGGACATAGTATATGCGAAGCAACTTTGCTATTAAAAATCTTTTTTTTTAATGTTTTTTTGGCTCACAAAAAAATTATCAGCAAAAACAAGGTTATGATATGCCGACGATTACAAATTTACTAAAGTGAGATAAAGTAACCTGGAGAAAAAGAATCGAATATGGAATATCGAACTGCACCGAAAAAAACAGCAAAAACAAGACCATATTCGATACTCATTCAAAAAAATAAAGGCTCCTGTGCATTCGATAAACAAAAAGTAAAGAATATCGCAACCGAATATCGATTACATTCGATTTTTGCCAACCCTGATTGTGTTGAAGCATAAAGTGAAAGAGTACTCTTGTCGTTTTCAGAAATATAAAAACCGGAATGGTTTAATTCGTTTCAATACTTTTTTAAATCAAATCGACCCACCGAGTAGTGCCAACGTATCCAAGAATCGGAACTTTTACTTGGTTCTATAATACTCATCCGTCAATGAGCTTATTGATAGCTAAACAAGGACAAAGCCAGTTATCTTTTAAGTGATAGTACAGTTTTACATTGTATATCACCTATGTTTTCACTTGATTTCAGCACCTTCTCTCCGTCGTGGAGCTGCCGTATTGCCTTACACTGGTGACCCCGATCTTGAAGGTGCAAGCCGTACTCACGCGTTCTTGGTTGAAAACCCGTGCAATAGAAAAGGAGAAATATTTTCTGAAGAAGAGGGCCCTGTCGAAAGCATAGATTTGGTGGTGAAAGATATAAGATCAGAAGCTGATCAAGGTAAGAAGAAAATATTTTCCAAGTCTTTTCACGAGATTGTTTTTGGGGGTAGACTAGCTAAGAATAAATATAGTCATATCGATAACGTCTGGGGTTCGCTTCCCAGGCCAGTCAAATCAGACACAGTGTCAAAAACGGCTCGCCATCGCTGCGATGTTTTTTCGGAGTGTGTTGCCCAAGCGCTAAGCCGCGGAGATGCTAGGCCCCGCCACTCGTTACGCGCTTCGGCGTAGTACGGCGAGTACAATGAAAATTTGATTTGATATCGAGGGACAAAAATCTTTGATGACATTTAAACTTTGCAGCGACTGGGCGTATTGATAAAAGCAACCGTTTTGCATCCGCAAAAGTATTAGGTTTTGCTTGAATAGATTTTGTAAGTGACAGTAATTTACCAACTTGCTATGTTGTCTTTGTGTCAGACATCGATGTTTGGTCGAACGCCATCACCCAATCGCCAGTTCCACCTTTCCTAACTGGAACAATTGATTGCACAGAATCAAGTAGGAAGCGACGGCAAGTGAATAGCGACGGGGACGGATATATCGTTGGTAAGAATATGTCAGGTCTTTTACTCTTTAGCATTGTTTTTTGTATTCACTTTTGTATTCACTACAATCTTTTTTGTATTCACTACAATCTACCGTATAAGTGTTGATATTTTTTATTTTTCATTGGGTGTATTAGACATGGAGGAAGCGAAACTGATGCAATATGGTTTTGTCTTCCTACTTCTCTAAATGTTTTGCTTGCGCAAAACCCACGATTATAGGTCAACGCGATTATAGGTCAAGGTAAACTGAAAGTAGCATAATTGTTATATATTCTTCAGCGAGAACTGCAAGCTCAAAAAACTTTAAAGGACTGAAAAGAAAGTAGTATTTTGCCTAGAGTAGGCCCTTCTTAAAAATAATGTTGAAAATGATATTTGTTAGGTTATAGACACCTGTAGGCTATACTTGAACCGTGTAAAGCGATCCGCTAAGTGGCTTTGAGAAAAAGACTTTATCGTTTTTAACCTTTTTCTCTAATCCAATAACATTTGCATTTTGTTGTTTTTAGGATTTGATACTTCATGCAGTCAATCTGACAATGGGGTTTGTAACGGCCCTGTAACTTCTGGCCGTACTTATCAAGTTGCTTATCGAGCAAACAATCCAGGAGGCAGTTCTCCATTAACTCCATTTGGTGGAAATACATTTGTACCCAGAACTCCAGGAGGTAGTAATTTTTGAAAACTTAACTGCGTGGAGGTTTCCAAGTCACCCGTAATCGCAAGTAACGGAGTCAATAGGCGACCACACCCGCTATTCCAGCATTGAATAAACTTGACTTGACTGGGTTAACAAACCCACCCAGTTTCCTAACTGACCACAACAGTGTGTCTGTGGCAACCAACCTCTTACGTACCACAAACGTTAAATAATTCTCCATTAATGACTTATATACCAATCGGAAAATTGTGGAAGTAACTCATTCTACACGTCTGCGAGTGTTACAATTGCAGTCTATAGCTGATCATAAGCTCTGAAGAAATTAGGGCAGCTAACCATGACTTTTGGGTGAAGAGCATGGACGTCGTTGGTGTAAGTAGGGTGAGGAGGCGTCATCGTCAATGGTCATGATCTGGAATTTCGTTGTCGAATTTATGAAAAATTAGGTGTGATCCAGGGCTTCGAACTGGAACTCGATCGTTTTTGCCGAACTCGAAAAATTAAATTTTTTGAACTCGAAAAAAAACAATCGAGTTCACGAATTGAGTTCTTTACTTTTATTGATTCAAATCTCTCAAAACGAAGTTTAGTCTACTTTTGATTTTTTGCAATGCTGTGGATTGAATGATTGCAATTTTGGTACCGATACTGTACTGGTATTTCATTTTGCGTTGTCTCATTGAAACTTATTTATTGCATCATAAACGGTGTTCCGAGAGATTTTAATGAAAACGCAGCTGCCCTGCAGCAACAGTTACCTGTTCTTTGTGCGGCGCTGCAATCTCTGTTCCAACTGTTACCCAGTGGGTCCGAGGCGGATCCAGGGGTGGGGGACCTTTTTCAACAATGCTTTTGATGAATACGATTTTTCCATAATTTCGAACCTCTTCGACAACAATAATTCCTACGCTTTATACCGGTACACAGAAATCGAAAACGTGCGAAAAAATTGCATCATACCGGTATTTGGTGAAGACCTCAAAAATAAGGGCAAAATATTCAAGTACAATTTGCCTTAAAACTTGTTCAAGAAGCACTAAAATGGCCATCACAGAATGCAAATTTTCAAAAATTTTCCGGGAGAGCATGCTCCCGAACCCCCTTAAAACCGCTACTGTCCTCATTTTGCTTCAAACTAACTCAGCCGGAAAATCTACGCTCAAAAATGTCAAACTTTGGTGCCCTTCCCCTAAAAAAATTCTGGTTACGTTCCTGGCATGAAAACATTAATTTCAAATAGCTTAAACGCCCTTTCTCGGATCCAAACGTCTTTGTAATTAGCTGACATTCAAACTAAATCAAAACTGCATCCCCCCACCAAAATTTTCTGGATCCGCTCCTGGTTAGGGTATGTCTGTTTAAGGGATATTTTTGAACAGGGCTGTGAACTTGAACTCGATCATTTTTGCCGAACTCAAACTTGAACTCGAAAAATATAATTTTTTGAACTCGAAGTTGCAAATGTCTCTAAAACTCGAACTTGAACTCGATAAAAAACCGATCGAGTTCGCAGCCCTGGTGTGATCAACTACTAATTATGTTACATGAACTTCATCGATCTTTTTTTTTTATTTTCAGAGCGTCCCACATCTCTTCAAGCGGGTGAAGTCGCAGCAATTGTAGCAACCGTAACCTTGGTACTTCTGCTTCTTCTTTTCCTTGTAGTTTATTTCGTTAACCGGAGGTAAAAGTCGATGAAATCATATATGCACGTTACACGGCGCAGTGATTGGCGTTCGTAGTTATTAAAGGCTATAGCCTGGGTTACCCTCGATTCACACCAAAAAATAAGCACGCTAGCTGCCGTTGCGACGGCGGAGTAGCAGGTTGCCAAAAAATTAAAAGCTCTTTATTGCAAAACCATATTGGTATCGCTTTGTACGAAGTTGCAGCGATTAAGAAATTAAAACAAATTTCATCATGCTAAAATCAATTAATGAACAAAACTAAACATTTTTTCTTTCACTCTTCGTTCATTTAAAGAAAAAAACATTTCAACTAAAACATATTAAGCACAAGATTCAACAATAAGCACATTTCTTGGAAATAAACACGCTTACAGTATGTTTTGAGAGACATTGCAACCCTGGCTATTTAGCCTAACTAGGTTGGCGGCTCACATCTCTTAACGTAGGCTTTCACCGGCAATCAACGAGCGGTAACGCGACATTCTTTTGCACTATGATTGTTTGTATTTTTCGTTTTATCAAACAAGTAAAACTCTTCGATGGATATTTAATGTCATCACTTAATGTCTAGCCACTGCTTACCGTGTGCCGTGGAAAAGCATCGTTGGATAGACAGTTAATGATCTGTCTCATTTACAAAGTAATGTGAACACTTTATTGCACTGTGCTTGTGTAATAGGCAACAAAAAAAGGTCAAATAGTGAAAGAAATGAAGTAACCTAAGTACTTGACGACAAACAGAGCTTCTTGCATCCCGCTTATAAATCTTTATATTTGTTTTTTCGGTTAGTAGTACTGTAGGTTGTTAGATTTATTGTTGCAGTACTGAGCTGCATTAGCTTGCAAGGCCATGAACTTTATTGGCACCGTTCTTTAATGCTTTTATACTTTAGTCAGATGAAAGCTTTAGATAAGTCAGGTGAAAGACTATTAATAACTTACTTTTTCAGGTGGCAATCGCAGGGCTCGTATGCTGCTTCCGAAAAAGAAGACAAAGCTAAAAATGATAATAAAAATGGCGTCCAATCTTCTGAGCCACAAGCAAGCTACACCACTACAAATGAAACTCATGAAGAAGCCACCGAAGAGTCTGCAGATGATATCATGAAAACCGGAAAAGAAACTGCAGTTTAGTTGATTTTGCGTAGGCTGACTTTTTTGTGCAATTTGCTTCGCTTTTCTATTTTACATTTTTCTTGCATTTTCAACATAATATTGCAATATTTTCTCTTTGCACTTCGCCGCATTCAGGCTTTGCTGCAGTGTTTTTTATGTAATTTTTGATTTGGTTACCTGCTTATTTTTAATATTTCTGAAACATGTTTATAGCGCTGTTTATAGTGTATAAAATGCAATAGAGACTCATCTAGTTTTGTATATTGTTTAAGTGACCATTATGAGTAGGCCTAGTGTTTCGTGCTGTAAGCCTAGGCTACATTAATTTCTATTACAAATGCGACAGTTTGGCCTAATTAAGTAGTTTATTGTATTATGTAAAAATCTATTTGTCAATTACGCTATAGTTCTATATCTTGTCTTCTTCGTTAACCTTGATTTCGGTCTGTTTTGTCTCATTCTAACTGTATTTTTATTCCCCTATGATATTTTTTGCCCATTGGCATTGCATTGCCTGTTTTGGGTTTACTAACACCGTTGGTACAACTTCTTGCTAATTGGGTTTTGATGACGTCATGCACTTTTTCCTCGAGTCGCTACAGATTACCCTACGACAATAAATTGATGAAAGCATACGTAGGCCTACTTATAGCCAGTGATGGGCAGGGGCAGATTAAGAGAACCCGGGGCCCTGAGCAGATATCAGTGAAGTTCACAATTTTCCGCCCTAAACCAAGTGAAGAGTAAAAAAAAGTCACACAGCCTCAAATGTCAAATTTTCCGCTCAAAACCTCGTGAGGACCCCCCAAAAAGGTCATCACGTCCGCAAGCCATAGTTTGAGCTGAAATTAATAGGCTACTGTATAGGCTACATATTACCACATCACATTCAAGCATTTAGAAATTAGTAAATGTGAGGGGCCAGGGGCAACTGCCCAGTTTGCCCATTGGTTAATCCGGCCCTGGTGATGGGCACGATAAACCAGTGGCGTAACAAGGGGGGGCGAGGGGGCAGCCGCGCCCAGGCGTAGGCCCGGGGGGGTGTCCATGGCTACTTTTCAATTTTTTTATTAAAAAAATGGATGGACCATATGGGAGCACGCAGGGGGGGCCACGGTGCCATGGCCTCACCTTTGGCCCTGGCGTTGTTGTGGATAACGATACGTGTAGTTAAAATTTCAGACACCGGTGTGTCCTTTTTCGACAAAAAAACTTCGCTAAAGTGAGTGTTTTTCTTGTAAAAACCCTAAAAATCCGTTGGAAAAACCCTAAAAATCCGTTGCAGACCCTGCTTCTGGCCTCCCTTTGCCAAATTCAGAATGCATCACTGATCTCTCCACTCTTCTTGGTTTTTTGCTTTGTTAATCTTTCTCCTTCGTTGTTCTTTTCCAAACCGCGATTCATTAGCAACTCGAATGAAACACCAAACTTCACTGGCATTTTTGTAATTTCTGCAAAATTCGGAGTGAAAGCAGGGGCGCAGAATTCCTTTTTGCCCCCGGACGCAGGGTACCCTAGTTACGCCACTGCGATAAACCTTTCTGAACTAAAGCGATACCGTTAATCAATAATTTCAAAATCCCTGGGCGATAATCGATAAATCTCATTTTCTTAAAACGACATCTGCAATGGATAAATTATTGCCGATAAATTTTTCCCATAAATCTGCGGTATATTTTCAATGTGTTTGACGAATTTTTTTTTTGGTATGTGAAATTTCCAAAATGTTTACGATGTCTACGAATGCTATCCCGCCAAGTGGTTCTTTGCGACCACGCATGTACGGTCTACCAAAAACTCACAAAAAAGATGTACCATTACGACCGATTCTGTCCATGACTAAATCAGCTCAGCACCATCTGGCAAAATGGCTTACCTCCATTCTCAACCCCGTTCTCCAACAATTTTCTGTTAACTGTGTACCTGACTCGTTCATATTTATGAAAGAGGTCAACAACTTTATCTCTTCTGTTTTCCTCTGCTCTTTTGATATATCCAGTCTATTTACTAATGTTCCGCTTGCTGAAACAATACAGATCTGCGCTGACTCTCTCTACAATGACTTCCTTACACCATTACCTCTCCCACGCAACGTCTTTGTTGAACTGATGAATCTAGCCACTTCTTCCGTGGAATTCACTTTCAATAACAACATGCATCGCCAAATCGATGGCGTGGCAATGGGTTCACCGCTTGGTCCAGCGTTAGCAAATATTTTTGTCGGCTACCAAGAAGTGAAGTTATTTAGCAACACCAACAAACCATTTAGCGTATTTGTGCTACGTTGATGACATTTTTGCTGCTTTCAACCATGAAGACGACTGCAACAACTTCTTTACTCATCTTAGCTCTCTCCTCCCTTTCCCTACGCTTTATTCAGGAAAAAGAATCTAACTCTTCCCTTACCTTTTTGGACGTCTAGGTAGAAAGGCAAAATTCTGATTTTGTATCTTCAGTTTATAGGAAACCCACTTTTACAGGCCAGTACCTACGCTGGAATTCCTTTAGCCCCACCAAGCGGAAAACCAATCTGATCTCCACTCTGGTACACAGAGCTTTTATGATCTGCTCGAAAAGTCGGCTTACAAGAAGATTCAGAAAGCAACGCTACGTAATTCTTGTTATTATGACAATTACAAAACCAGATTATCAATGACAAAGTATCGAGCACTTCCAAAGAAATATCAAAAAAAGAAGTTGGCTTAAGTATGACATCATTTGAGGCTCAATGGGGAGGTTGTAACCCCCCACCCCTCCCCCCCGTAGCTACGCCACTGATCGCAAGGTTAATTGTTCAACTCCCAACCTAGTCTCGTTGTTGCGTCCTTGGAAAAGATGCTTCACGATGATTATTTCTGCTTGGTGGAATCTGGCAAGCAGCAAATTAAAGAAGTCAGAAGAAAATTCAACCGGAAAACTTAGAAACAAAGGCAGCTCCTAATTACGCGAGTCTGAATTCGCCCTACGCATAGCGCCTCCGCAGCTTTCTCGAGATAGGAGGATAAAGATGAAGAAGAAAGAAAATACCACGCTAAACCAAGTATGTAGGCAGTGGCGTAGCGAGAAATTTCAAAAGAGTGGGGGGGGGCGTAATTTCAACATTTTTTCGAGCGTATTTTTTTTTCGGCCGAACAAAGTTGAAGCTGATTGAAAAACAAGGAAAGTTGTAGCGGGGTGCGGGGGCATGCTCCCCCGAAAATTTTTTGAAAATTTACATGCTGTAGGCCTAATGGCTATTTTAGTGCTTTTTGAATAATCTTCAAGCAAATTTTGTTTCATTTTTGTGGCCCTACTTCTGAGCAGGCCTACTTCGCCAAATATGATGCATTTTGTTCGCACATTTTCGATTATGCGTGCTTAAGGCGTAAGGCTTATTGCAATCGAAGAAGTTCGAGATTGTGGAAAAATTGTATGAGGCCTACCTCAACAACATTTTTGAAAATGACTGGTGGCGGGAGGATGCATACTTCTCATTTTACCCCTCTGGATCCGCCTCTGGTCATAAGCTACAGAAACCATCAAAACAGTCTAGCATATTTCAATTTCAGCCCCTTGGCACCATCAGTTTTGTTCTTTTTTACTAAATGACCGAGTCAAAAGGGGGGCCATAACACAATGCCCCCCTAAATACGCTCCTGTTTGTAACCTTACCATATGTCCTCTGTCCTCCTTTTGAAGGACATAGGCCTATGTCCTGCCCTTTAACGAAAGATAATTTGTTCTCCGAGGACGTTAAAAAATGCCCAAATGTTCTCCTTTTTGGCAATTTGAAAAGAGAAAACATGTCAAATCATGCTTACAAGAAAATTTTCGGAAGTTTCAGCTCAAACTGCGACCTGCGGACGTGACGACCTTTTTTTTTTGGTCTTTAATTGAATTTGGGCGGAAGATTGCACCTCTGCGTTTGTGATGACCTTTTTTTTTCTTTACATGAATTTGGTCAGAAAATCGGAAGTACGCGGACGTGATGGTTTTCAGAGAGACAGTTGTCTTCCTTTTGCGCAATGAAAATATGGTAACCCCACAAGAATGGCGCTCAAAAGCATTGCTACCAAACACTAAACTGACAAAAGATGTGAAATTCCTTGCCAGCATGCAATGTGGGAATGATGTGTAGGCCTATTTGTGAGAGCTCGCTAGCGTAGTCTTGAACGAAGCTACAAAACCTCTGCGAGACTCAAAGATTTTTGCACGCGCATCCGCATAAGCCCCACACCGCCGTGTAGTGCTGTGCGTTCAGAACGGTTACCGCAGTCACAGTGTACTTGTTTTTCCTACAGTGAGCTCACTTAACAAAAAACATTGTTACGTATGTCCACAAAAATGCTGTAAAGCCTGTGATGTAATAATTGCTTTTTGAAGAAGTTCATCTGTATCGTTGCCGTTTCCAAAATTTGCTGTTTTTATGTTCTGTTTTCACAACTTTCAAGGAGACATTGCCAATTGTTAAACTACGTAGAAGAAATAAAAAAAAAGTTCCGAGCAGTTCATAGTCTAATACATACTATGAAACTGCTCGCCATTATTTTTTTCATTTCTCACTATAGGAATGGGCAACACGATTTGAACAGATGAACTCTCAACTTAGAATCAGAATATTTTTATTTTGTCATCTCATCACACTAATTACGTGAAAAACAACAAAATAACGAGCAACATTAAAAAAACACGAGTAAGAGCGACAGGAAACCGTGAAGGGAAGCAAGGTCTTCGAGTCAAACGATCACCTGGGCTAATTAATGAGCAATTTTACTCGATTTCGACAGATAAATCAGAGTGGTTAAGACGAAATTTAGGTTTTAATTATGCATATAATATGAAAAGCATTACAAAGACAGTACAAGTACATAGTACACACACATTAAACACAAGAAATAATATTTAGTGATCTTCGATAAATGGTGAAAGCACTGCACTAATAACAATGAACTAAGACAAATAATTTGCAATTGCATCACTTTTGAATTCTTTAACAAATTTCCTCCGAGATTGTTGTTTTAGAGAAAAAGAAAGAGCATTCCAAAGTTTCGTTCCTGAAATTTTATTGACTTTTGAGTTCGGTTAGTGGAATACACAGGGAGTTTTTAATTACGAGAAGTGCATGATCTAGTATTGTGTTTATTAGCGTTTTTTAATTCAAGAAAATAGTTATCAAAATAACATGGAATTGATTTACTGAAAAACATATGCATAAATTTACCCAATTCTAGTCGATATAAGGTCACTAAGTTCAAGAATATTAAACTTATGATAAAGCGAGCCCACAGGAGTGTACCATTTCGCGTTTCCAATCGCTCTTAAAGCTTTATTTTGTAAAGAACGTAATTTTGTGGAATACGATTTATTGCAGATTTTCGTTCCGGACACTGAGCACAGAGAGTGGTTCCACTGTTAGTAATAATGGGTACACTGTTTCGCAGTCTGGTTTGTGTGATTTATCTAAAATTGCTGAAAAGTTGGGGCAAAGATTGCGGTGTCTGCTTGCAATGTTTTCTAACCTACCGGGTTGACTACTCCGGCAACCAGCTTATTGTTTCAATGTACTCTAAGTCAAAAGTATTATACAGTAGATCCTTTAATTGCAATTAGACTAGGCCTAGTGTTAGTAGCTTGATAAGCCTAAACCAAGGCTGCTAAGTCCTTAACCTGTTAACCACCGGTACTCTTGACTCAGCAGCTCCGCTAGAGTTTTTAGCCTACTTGCTAGGTCTATCGACTTGGTACTGGTTGGTAACTTTTGAAAGTTAGGCTGTTGATGTAGACTAGCAAATTAGAAGACCTAGCCTATCTGAATTTACCTTTATGGCATGAGCATGGCCACAGGCGATGTGGCGTATTATCATGTCACTATGAAGCCAATTAGTCGAAAGAATAACAATCGTTGTGAGTATACTTTTTCTTTTTTTTGTGTTATTTCAAGCCACTTAATTGCAGCTTATGATTTTTGTGGTAGTGAAGTACATGCGTCATGGAGATGACCTAGTTGAGCATCGAACCCGCGAAGCCGGCTTCGGAACCCAATGCACCAAAGACTCGGCCAACTCCTAAAGCTCCGGAATCTCATTATTGTAGATTTCGAATGACATACTGAGATATAAGTCAATTAATTGAACGTGATTATTTTTGTGCTTGTGGTACGTAAGATGTTGCAACAGCTAAATAGTATGATACTCCCCTTCGCTGTGAGCAGTGTTGCCAATTTAGCATTTTTTATGCTAGATTTAGCATATTTTGCAGTTGCCTAGCATATTTTTTTTTCATCTAGCATATTTTTTAGCATTTTTTAAATTTACTCTTGCAATTTTTGTGGTTGATGTTTTTACTAAATTTGCTTACTTCTGAAAATTCTGGAAACATTTTATAATGCATGACTAGTTTTTCTGATGACGTGCATGTGCGCACTGGTCAGCAGTTGTACGTCAGAGTGTCTGACCTAATTTTAACCAATCCTAATCGAAATCTCGTTTCACAGTTCAATGCTTTCACAAAGTTACCACTGTTTGGTTAAACATTTCAGCAATCAGCATTTGACTGCTGAAATAATAGGATTCGTTTTTGACAACTTTGCTGGCTTTGAAAAGAAGTGCAATGTGTAATGTTGAACAGACAGGTCTTTCTAATGTTGAACAGACAGTAATGTTGAACAGACAGGTCTTTTTTGTCGAATTACCTAATGATAAAACAAATTATAAGGGTGATTATACTGTTCTTTTGGGTAAAAGGCAGCATATTTCTTACATTGCAGTAGTAATATTGTCTCTAAAATTTAGCATATTTTTTAGCATGTTTTAAATAAAATCTAGCATATTTTAGCACTTTTTCAGAATGCATCTAGCATTTTTGTTACTTAGTAGCAGTAATGAATGAAGAAGCATTGCAAGCTAGTGTGGTGCTCACAGGCTCAGCTTGAGAGAGTAGTGTTGTTGAGATTGCGTCGGGTTGTCACCAATGTGGCGTATTATCACGTCACTATGAAGCCAAATAGTCTAAAGAACGACGTTTTGTGTGAGCATACCCGTGGAGCTTCGGAGCTTTGTTGCTGTAGATTCCATTGATACCGGTATATAAGTCAATTAATTGAACGTAATTATTTTTGTGCTCGTGGTACGTAAGATGTTGTTGCAATCAGCCACATCACAAGTGCTTTCCAGGTTCTGGTTGAAGTTTTAAGCTGTTAACAGTTTTATGAAAATAATGAGTTTAAAGTGTTCGGAAAAAATTTTTTTGGTTCTTGCCTCAGTAGCAGCTACCGGTAGTCTATATTAATCTAGGTGAAATACCTAAGCTTTCAGAAGTACTGGCACAGGGTTCTGTACGGTCCCTTTAGCATTCTCTATAATATAGGCCTATGCACTTTACTGCTTTAAGTGTTAAGCTAATGGAAGCGTCTATTTCACCGGAAATTCCGGTTATCGAAGTTCGAAAATCGTGGTTTGCGGGACCGGAAACATCCCCTAACGGTTCCCCTACTATGAGAGTCACACTACAGGAACCGAAAACGGTTACGCAACTACGATTTTTCAAACTTCGGTAACCGGAATTTTCGGTGAAATAGACACTTCCTAAGCTAATACAGTAATACATACGTTAATTTTTACTGTTCAATACTAGTCTATAATCTGTAATTGTTTCCAAAGTTTACTATTATTCTAAATTGTTGTAATAAACTACACAGTATATACCGGTACGTGTATACCGGTAGACTAGGCTGCCAATACTTATTAAAATACTCTGCACTGCTGCAGCAATGATAACATGTAGGGCTGTTATCAATCAAAGTTTTTTAAACTTATCAAATAACAAATAATTTTTGACGATTCAAATCAAATACCAGTAATCAAATTAATTAAACAATTGTTTATTGCTGCAATTGTCAGCGCAGGAAGCACAAAATATCAATCATGGAATCACTTAAGGAAGATCTCAACTTAGTAATGAATAGTCCAGCAGCACTGAAGAATCTTTACACTTCAACTACAGATGGTGGAAGGGTGTTCAGACAAATTTTCAGATTTTTGAGCACTTTGGGACACAGAGTTTATGTGGTCAGCAGGTCGAATGGTGCATGGTTGCACAATGCACACTCACACTAGTCAGCTAGTGCTGTTGTTACGCTCTTTGCTTATGCTTGCATCACAAGACGTGTTTTGACGTCTTAAAGTTGTGAATTCCATTGAATAAAATTGTTTGATTGTTTGAAATTCGGCAAAAAATTATTTGGTAATTTTTCAAACTATTTAAATTTTTAAATAATCAAATATTTGATAGTTTGATAACAGCCCTAGTAACATGGTTTTATGGTACTGGTACCCAAATAGCTGATAGTATCAGCCTGATCAGTGATAGATGGTTTAGCGTGCTGTATTTTGAACGTCTGGAGTATGGTAATCTATAACTTGTACTACTAATACTAACTTACCTGCTTACTCTGCAGGCTAATGCAGCTTTGCAGTAGTCTAATTAAGGAATCTTTTTATTAGGTTGTGCACTTAGGATTACATTTCAAAATCAGGTCTTGATTTGTTACTGGTATTTTTCCACTAATAAACAAATAAGCCATCAACCGTATTGGTACCGTACTTAACGTGTACCGGTAGCTATCTTTTTTGTCATTGTGTCAGCTTCACATCATGCTTCCATCTACAAGATCTTTTGTAAAATCTTTTCCAACGTGGAGAAAACTTCTATCAAACAGATATTACTCCTCAGTAAGTGGAAGCGATTATTTTGTTTTGATGTTTTGGCAAAAAATTTGGACTAAAGTAGGAAAATAGGTTTAATCATTTGTGTGCTTATATACAATGCTTGCAATTGTTAAGTATATGGTACTTAAAGGGTATCACCCTTACTCTGCAGTATCTCAGAAATAGTTATTCCCTGCTTCTTACATTAAAGCTTTTTATACAAACCTTTTTAAATGGCTTTTAGTTATTCTTTTGGTCGGTAATGCGTTTGGTATTTTTCCCTCTAGGATGCTTTGTATATAATTCATCTACAATAAGTAATTGTACTGCGAGTAGAGTATGTTTTTTTATCAGTGCCTTAGCATAGTGGAACCCAACAGCAATTTGATGGATTAAATTGTAGTAGCTCACTTGCTAATCTCTTTCAGTACCGTAACTATAATACTGGTACCTGGTTGAGTGTACATTCAGCTCTTTGTAAATAACTTTAGTGCGCTGTTTTATTTTTAAACCACTTCTATGGTAGAAAATATTGGATGGATTTGCTGGAACTGTTGGCAAGTAAGTATTTTTGAATCAGTCGTCCAACTAAAATACCTTCCAAGCAAATACCTCAATCCTCAAATGATATTTTTAATTATTGCAAGCTTTGGCGCCGCTCTATTTTCAATTTGATTTTTGATCTGTTTTTGCCTTACTTAAGTTGGCAGTTGCAGTAAAAAAAATATTATATATTTACTGCAAGTTCGGTATTAATTTTAACTCCGTTATCCTGCTTTTAGCATTACTCAATTTCAGTTTTTAAATGACTGTTGTAATGCTGAAGCCTTAAGCTGTAGCACACATAATTATTTTTCAATATATGGTTTGAGGTCTTGGCTGGACGGGAGCCCAGAAATGATGATGGAAGACTATTCCACATAATTATATCTGCAAAAAATAACTTTTTGCAATTTGTTATTTTAGTACACCATTGATCAAATTGAGTGGAGTTAGCAAAGAAACAGGTATATTATACAAAAATTTTTAAAAGTAATATTGTTTTAAAGTAGGAGCGATTAATACGTCTAGCTTTGCTTCTTGCATACTACATAGTTTGCATCATTTATGCATTACTCTACGTTTTTCTGCAAGTATATACCAGGTAAAAGTTGTTTGTATTATTATGCATGGCATGCTGAGAAAGTCTACATATACTTCCTGGATATAGTTACTATTTTGATATTCAGAAAATTCATCTCAAATGTAGCAAAGATTTTAGGATGATATTTTACGTTTTCGCAGGATGCAATATTTTAGTCAAAGCTGAATTTTTAAACCCTGGTGGTTCGGTCAAAGATCGTGCTGCTCTCTTCCTTGTTCGTGATGCTGAAGCTAAAGGCTTATTAAGAGAAGGAGGCACGGTAGTTGAAGGAACAGCTGGCAACACTGGCATTGGCTTGGCTCATATCTGCAATGCTTTGGGATATAAATGCGTCATTTACATGCCAAATACACAATCTCGGGTATGAACAGATTTGCAAATTTAGTTCCAATATTTCCTTGTTCTTGTGCGTACGCAGTTCGAATTTGGAGATAGCTTATATTACGGTACCAGTACCTTATGTTTTTTATGAAATACAAATAAATATTATGGTAGGCCAGAAGACTTGCAAAAGCTGTAAAAACTAATTCTATGAGTAGTTTCGCGGTTTGACCGCTCATCAGGTAGACTCAGGTTCGAACCCAGGATCTTGTGAGTGAGAGTTTGGCTCTCTAAGATAATATTACATTTTTAAAAAACAATGCCGTTTTTTTAAGATTATTTGAGATGGATTTTTTTGTTTTGATTTGATATTACATGAGCTTGTAAGGATATTTTTGAATAGGAAAAAGTTGAATTGCTTGAAGTTCTCGGTGCTGATGTTCGACCTGTTCCAGCTGTTCCTTTTGATAATCCTGACAATTACAATCATCAAGTAGGCACATGCTTTCATTTAAGCACTTTTTCTTTTTTTTGACTTTTGATCGATACATTCAAGATCTTGGGAAAAGTGGCAGTTTATCGATGCTTTGCGCGTAGGTTATTGCTTTTTCGTTATAAAAAGTTTATGCCTGGTGAAATTGTGAAGTGCAGCAACCAAAGGCTTGGTGCAGTAAAATTAGACGAAATTCAATGCGTCAGATCTTTTAGTTGCTGTATTTCGCAACTTTACAATGATGCGTTTACTAAAGAATAAATAAATAAATAAATAACTGAGGTTATTTTCAAATTATATTGAACTGAAAATTCAACAGTAATTCAGGGAGACTGCGAAGTGAGCTTGCGCTCTTCGAGTCAGCAGCCACCCGTTATATATGTCAAATGCGATCGGCTCCAGCCGCGAATCGAACCCGTCACGTAGGATCTGTCACCTGCGCGCGGTACCGCTAGGCCATGGCGCTGACAAAACTAAAGTAAATTTACTGAAGAACTGTACCGAATCTCGATTGCTGGTTGACTTTTACGTTGCAAATCCCTATTATCGGTTTTTTTCTAGTTGTGCTGTTTCTGATTAGTGCTTAAAGAATCTTCAGATCTAAAGAATTATGATAACAGCTTGTGAAATGCTCGTCTTGCCATCACAAATTTGTTATTTTTTCTTCGATAAATATGGAAAGTTGGGTAAAAATACTTTTCAGGCCAAACGATTTGCTGAGTCAATTCCCAATGCAGTATGGACGAATCAATTCGATAATACGATAAACCGCCAAGCTCATATTGAAACTACTGGTCCTGAAATTTGGTCCCAAACTGGTGTGTATGTGCTGAGAAATTTATAGTATAGTCTTTTTATTTTATCATAATTGTTTTAACTGCAGATGGCAAGGTTGACGCTGTAACATTTGGCACCGGTACAGGCGGAACTATGGCAGGTAAGGTTAGCTTTTTTGGATATCTCATTGTACTATTAGAAGCAAAACGTTAGTCCATAGTCACTACAATAGTACTGATGTTAAGGTTCCAATTTGGTGTTCAAACTTGTCAAAATCATCATTTGTGACTTGTTGGATAAAAAATTTGAATATTCTTTTATCATGTGTGTACAATCGTTTGTTTAAAATCATGTATATAATAGGTATTGTTATGCATGAGAAAAAAATTCTAATTGCAAACACAGACATCTCGCTATGACTCGACAGAAGTTCCGGATCTTTGAGCATAATATTTACTTACCTAAAATGCTGATTCATGATGAATTGCTGATGCTGAAAAGTACGGATTCATGACGACTTTTTTTCAGGCGTTGCTACTTACTTAAAAAGCAAAAATGCCGCAATCCGAACTGTGGTAGCTGATCCTCAAGTAAGGTTTAAGAAATCAAAAATTAAATCGTCATTACGCTTGACACGTAATTACGCCAAAGCGTGTAAAGCAGTGGTTCTTAACCAGGGGTGCCCGCACCCCCAGGCGGTGCGAGAAACGTTGCTAGGGGGTGCGAGGTGCGGGGTTGAAATGAACATTGAGGTTGATTAGACCTAGTCTTTTATAGGACATCTGAAGATTTTTTTGCTCTATGCTTGGTTTCGCGTGGAAAATCGGACATCTGCGGACTTGATGAATTTTTTTTTGGTCTTCATCAATTTTTTTCAATTCTAAATGGGGGTGCGAGAATTGGTTGGTGATGCAAATGGGGTGCCAGCAAGTGAAAAGGTTAAGAAGCACTGGTGTAAAGAGTGGCGGAGTTCACCTCTGCCGCTTAGCGCCTGAACAACTTAGCTCCGAAGAAACGTCGCAATGGTGGAGGTCGTTGGCGGCATTGTGTTGATTTGACCGACCCGGGAATCGAACCCCAGACCTCCAGCACCGACAGTAATGTCTTAACAGCTGAGCTAACCGTCCGGTTAGGTTTGAGAAGTTATGTTTTTGATTGATATGCCATGATTTTATGATCGAGTAAATTTGTTTGGGTGTAAGTGTATTTATGTCATTCATTGAGTAGAAAAAGTGCACCTAAGAAGTTGGAAAGTCGTACTGTCGAAGAGTTTAATTTTTTTTTTTTTTCAAACACTGAACGGAAATTTCTTGGGAAACCGGTAATTTGGACTTATATTTGGCTATGCGGATTGTTACTGTTGCATTTAATTGTACGCGACGTTGCATAAATTTTTTATGTTTTGTGTCAAACTGGGAAGCAGTTAAACTGTAAATTTTGTGAAAAAATTGAAGTTAGCCCGATATACTCAGCTTTTTTTATTTGTACTGGCTAGCAACAGTAACTTGTGCTTAATTCATTTCATGCTGGTTCATAGTTTGCGCGTTCTTAAACTTTTCTTAATCTTTCTTGTTGCCCAAACCCGCTAGTGAGCATTTAATCGTTTTGCGAATTCTTAATTATGCTGATAAGTTCTAATGCGATGAAACAATGTTCACTAAATTAAGGTTCATTTTTCAGGGTAGTGTTCTTTACAATTGGTACAAGCATGGCCGATTAGAACGGTCGGAGGGCTCATCTATTACGGAGGGCATCGGCCAGGGACGAGTGACAGCAAACATGCAAGGGGCTCCCATCGATGATGCTTTGTGTGTCCTTGACAAAGATGCTGTCACAATGGTAATGTTCAACATTGTAAAACAGAGTGAGCTTAAAAAATGCCACTTTACTTAAATTTCAACAGCGATGCCTGCAGTACGAGCAACAGTTTTTTTGACGTTTGTTTGGTGGCAAGTTTTGCGGTGACCCTATGCTGTTATGAAAAATGGACCATAAAGTTTAATATCGAAATTCACATCAGTCGTCACGCGACTGGATATTAGATTTCTAAAACTTTGCTACATGCGGGAGTAGAGAAAACGTCGGAGATCATTAAATCATGCAATAATATTGCGTGTGCTATGAAAACTTTGGTCTTAAGAGTAGATTAAGCAAAGGCAAGACATTGAGGCTTTGCTAAGCGCAGTAATAGTACTATTTTTTGTTTTGAACCGTGAAATAATAATTGAAACCGAGGTTAAAAATAATGGAGCAAAGGCAAGACAATACATGTTGAGACCTGCAAATGATTTTACAAGAAAAGAAGAAAAAAAAAGATTCGAGAGTTGGCGAGGTAGTCGCTTTTAAACTTTACATGTGAAAATCACACAAAGCACAGAGTTTCAGGAACAGAGGATTTGAACTGTCAGTTTGTTAGGATTAGGCTTAGTTAAAATCTGAACTTTGAAATTCTCCGAACCCATGAATGTTAGCTGGAAAACGCAAGTCCAATTGCAATCGTCGAAGTGAAATTTTTGACTCAGTTCGAGAAATCTCGATTAAATTTAAAGTGAGTATAGTATGTAAGAAATTTAAATGTCAGCTTCTGTTTTTATGTGAAGTCTTTGAGGAACACTTTTATGCGCTGTGTTAGTGTAAATAGTCTACCGTATCAGCAGAGTGCACAGAAAAGCGAATTGAACCAATGGACAAAAGACCTGCTACACAAAAGACACACGAGAAAAATGACAAAAATCAGTTAGATTTTTGCGGGGTTGAGGAAAGAACGGCAGGTCACACTGAATCAGAGTTGTGAAAAATCGATTGTAATTGTCAAAACTGGACGTTTCGACAACATAAATTCAGCTGTTATCATCAGCAGTGTATGCAAGGCAATACAAAACTGTAAGAACTAGAATTTACAATTCTAACTACAAGTAATAGCATAACCCAGGCAACGGGTCAAAATAAGTATTATAATTATAACGTCATAAACCAAAAGCTAATAAAAAGACTGACGGAGTAAAATCAACAATTAAATAAGTAAAGAGGAGCGGATTTGGAGTTAACGTTAAGCAATGGCTCATATTTTTGAATAAAAAGTGACTCAAGAATTAATAAGCGTGCAGAATCACCAGAGCTACCAAGAATGTTCGGTTTGGCAAAGTCTGCTTTATGGTCAGGATTGTCCATTAAATGTCGGCACACCTCGGATTTATCCGAACTGGAATGCTCCTTAAGTCTGTTAATAAGATTGCGTCTAGTCTGTCCTATATAGCTAGAACCACAAGAACACGTTAATTTATATACAACCCCATATTTCATCAAGGTCTTTTGCTGATCTTTCAGACGAAAGTTATGTCCGATGTTCCAGGTGGTGGCGATAATTCGTAGAATAACTCGGTTCCATGTATGCTTTTCCACTAAGGTGGACAGCTCTTTTTTGAGTTGCATTGATATGTCACCTAAAAAGGGCAACCGAGCAATAATACAATTTTTACGTTTTTCAAGGTGACTCAACATCTTGTCATATTTACGATTAAAAAATCTCCTGACACAACTATCTGAAAAATAAGCAGGATAGCCATTGCGACCAAGCATAACCTTGATATTATCCACCTCTGAACAAATGCTTTCATAAGAACTACAGATCTTGTAAGCACGATCGAGCAAACAATTGACCAAGTTATATTTATAGCGGCGTGGTACAAAGCTGCTCCATTTGGAATATAATCCAGTGTTGGTCGCTTTGCGAAATGTACTGGTTGTAACTGTCGTTGAACTGTTATCTACTAAACATCCTAAAACTAAAACGTTAACTCCAAATCCTCTCCTCTTTACTTATTTAATTGTTGATTTTACTCCGTCAGTCTTTTTATTAGCTTTTGGTTTATGACGTTATAATTATAATACTTATTTTGACCCGTTGCCTGGGTTATGCTATTACTTGTAGTTAGAATTGTAAATTCTAGTTCTTACAGTTTTGTATTGCCTTGCATACACTGCTGATGATGACAGCTGAATTTATGTTGTCGAAACGTCCAGTTTTGAGATTTACAGCGGCTTTATTTTTCCTCCTTAAGCTATTTTCGTCCCATATTTATTGTATTCCGATTGTAATTGACATTTGATTGCGATATTTTTTACTTTTTGTTGATCGAATGCACTGGAGCCTTTACTTTTTTGAATAAGTATCGAATGTGGCCTTGTCTTTACTGTTTTTTTTTTTTTTTTTTTTTTTGGCGCAATTCTATATTCCATATTCGATTCTTTTTGTCCAGGTTACTTTATCTCACTTTAGTAAATTTAGAATAATCGTAGGTATGTCATTACCTTGTTTTTGCCGATAAATTTGTGTCAAAAAGATTTTTAATAGCAAAGTTGCTTCGCATATACTATGTCCGTCGTTTATCTGTAAGCTACTGCATGAATGTGAGGACATCACACAAAATCCTTGGCGTGCACCGCTAAATGCTCAGTGTAATATCTTTTATCGATTACTACATTCTTTACTCTTTACTATTTTAAACTACCATCGAAATCGATCATTTCTTTACTTTTTTGGGTATCGATTCCCAACCCTGCACTGAATCCATGAAAAGTTGATGGCTAGTCGAGCGAGATACTCTTCAAATTGTCCTCATCAATATAGACTGGACATGGGCAAACTACGGCCCGCCGGCACTTACGGAAACTTAAACTCCCACCATGAATTGAGCAGAAGACCTTTTTTCCTTTAGAGATCACGGATGGCAATGATTTTTAGAAAAACACGCCTCAACGGTGCAAAATTGAATTGAAAAACGAGGTGAAGACCTTTTTATTTTGGAGATCACATTGGTACGTGGAGTGTAATCTCCAAAACAAAAAGATCTTCACCTTGTTTTCTAATCAGCGTGCTGCCCGCGGCTTCAACAGTTTTTCCAAATTTAGCCCTTCGTGTGAAAAGTTTGCCCATCTCTGATATAGACTTATTTAGCGTATGTCGTTAATGAGCGAAAAGCATTTGCATTACACATTTAACAGTTTCTTGTGTCTGTGAAGTGTTTTAAAGTAATCGCATGAATTTTCAATTTATCTTCTTTTTCAGACGTTTCGGCTTCTTCATGAAGAAGGATTTTACGTCGGGGCATCTTCAGGACTCAACGTTGTTGCCGCCATCCAAGTGGCTAAGTCCCTTGGTCCGGGACACACAGTAGTGACATGCCTTTGCGATACGGGCCAGCGATATTTCACTCGACTCTATAGCAAATCTTGGCTTGATTCCAAGGGGCTTTTAGATGTACTAACCCCTCATCACAAGCGCTCTCTAATCGATTGACGTCACAGATGACGTAATGCAATGACGTGACATTTGATGTGTCACTTGTATTGAGTCAAGCAGTAGAAGATCTTTAGAAAATGTGCAATAATCATTTGAAATTGCGTTGTGGTGGAAGTATATAATTTTATCGAAATTCAAAGCATTTAATTTAGTGAACGTGTGCCAATGAAGAGATTGCATTTACTCAATTACGCGCGGGTTTGTATCGGTGCTTTTTACTTTTTGAAATGACGCAATTGACAGACAAAATAGGAATTTATATTGCATGGGTAAAGTGCATCAAACGTTTTTGGTTAATATTGTGTGATGATAGGCCTATTTTAAAAACAAATGGCGTAAAAATGCAATGCTCGCAGTTGGTTTCTGTTTCGAGGCATAGACAGAATTTACTCATTATTTTGTTGGGCTTTTCAGATAATATTATGCGCATGGTACCTTTCGTTGCAAGTTTGATTTGTTCCTTGGTATTTAGTGTCATAAACCGTGTCTTCTATCCCTTCAAGCTTGCATACTATGCATTGTCTATTTTATGTACTATTTATCTGCTAACGATAATACTGTAGTTACAGCTTCTTTATAGGCATCGTTACCAAATAAGTCACGTTGATGTACCTCTAACGTGTGTGAAAATCATTTTGTTAATTGTGTTTTTGAATACATTAGAAACGCTTTCGTATACACTGTTTTGCATTCCCTTAATTCCGAAAATATTAGTGAAGCTTATGAGTTACTCGTAACGTTAAGTTAAGATGGAAACCTAAGCCCAATGCCTGTGTTATTTTTCAGGCTAATTGCAACTGCACGTACGCTTCAATGTGTACGAAGCTGTTTTGGCAATTTTTATTTTTTGAAGGGGTTTACTCTTCAGTTTAAGCAGAAATGTTTAAGATAAGAACTTTGGATTGGCGGTACTTCTTAAGGTGCCAGAACTAGAAGCACATTGTTCTTACCTTATGAGGGCGGTCTGGAGCAATGAAGTACCAAGCATAATGATAATCTGCTTAAGAAAAATGATCCGGCAAGGTGGCAGCGCCGAGCCAAAATTTTGAGAGACTAAGAGAGGATTAGCGGTTCAAATGGTGCGTGAAAACGTTTTGCCGTTGTGGCTTAGGTAGAATAATAAACGTTTTGTCATCAAATCGAAAATGTTTTGAGAAGGATTGAAGCGAGAAGCACTTGTTTCCGAAATTGAAAGTTATGGATCGAACGTTTAATGGACTCCGTATTGAAATGGGATGCTTTACTTGTCTTAATGACCGAGTTACGTAAATTTATGAAGGTGAATAGTGATGTATTTTAATGTATGAAACTTTAGATCAGTGTGTGATTGACATCCCGGTCGTCAATCAAGCACAAATTTATACGTTCACAATTAACCAATAAATGTAAACAGTGCCATAAAAGGAGGTATGTCCAATTGATACACAGTTTTGATTTTTCCAATGATAGTGGTTGTAGGAAAAAAAGTTTTGCACGTTGCAGTCTGGGTTTGACATATAGGCTAAATACGTAAGGTATGCTGAAAGAAAGTACGGTAAACCTAAGAATGGGTGTTCAGCCGGTGAAACTATTTTTTTTTCATTGTTTCTTACTACTGCATAATAGTTTTTAACTGATTTTGACGAAATAAATGCGCAGAAGCTGCTGGAAAAAAGTTGGCTGTCAATTGTATCTCAACATTTTTTCTAAGGTTTGAATCGATAAAAAATACAAGTTGTAGTTATTTATCATCTTGGCAAAAACTTTGGTAAAAAATGGGATTATTCGTACGTGTTTATTATGACCCCAATTTACATATCTTTTTACACACAAAAAGAAATCAACCATTGTGTAGTTGCAATAATAACTTTTGCTTGTATATGCTGTTGAGCTTAAAACATTTTGATTTACAAACGTAATGTTTTGATTATCAAGATGTGACCTTCTATTTTGTCCTCTCCACTATACCAGTGGCGTAGCAAGGGGGGGAGGGGCGGTCCGTCCCGGGGGGCGACATTTTGGATAAGCTTTATGTAATTATTTTTTTAAATTATTTTGAACAACTATTACTTGGCTATGTCGCTTATTTGCCAATCGTAAATCATCTTACGGTGTTGCCCAGTCGCAAAGTTGCGGAAATGGGCCCCGCCATCTCTTTTACGCTTTAATTGATGTATTCCCGCGAGTATATAAAAGATTTGATTTTAATGTGTATTATGTCACAATTGCGCACTGTTTTCTTCGTATTTGCGTTATTTGAATCGCTCACACTCAGCGTGCGAATGCAGTAGGCCTATTGGCACTATAGACAGTACTACGCAAGTAACATGGGCGTACGCAGGGAGGGCCACGGTGCCATGGCCCACCCCTTTGGCTCTGTAATGAGGTGTTAAAACCTAACTTTCAGTCTATAATTTCTCAAACTAATAACGGTTGCAGCCTCCTTTCACTTATTTTAGCCAAGCTTCTGCTTTCAGACATAAACTCCGAAAATGTTTTTGCATTGTCTATAGTGACTGCCAGTGGCGTAGCCACCGGGGTGGGGAGGGTTTGGGGGTTGCAACCCCCTCCCCATTGAGCCTCAAATGACGTCATGCATAATCGAAACTGTGCGCACAAAATGCATCATTGGTGAAGCACTCAAAGTTAGGGGCCAAAAATATGACAAACTTTCCTTAAAAATTGTTCAAAAAGCACTAAAATGGTCATTGCAGTGTGTAAATTTTCAAAAATTTTCCGGGGGAGCATGCTCCCGGACCCCCTAGTGCTGTTTTTGGCACTTAAGTTGCTTAAAAGTAACTCTGCCGGAAAAATACGCTTGAAAAAAATGACGAAAATTGATGCCCCTTCCCTCAAATAATTTCTGAATACGCCCCTGACATGATTCATTTTCAAAAGGCTTATTTACGCCCGTTTCCGAGTTTAAACGTCTTTGCATTTAGTTAACATTCAACCTACTGTAATTCAAAATTACATGTACCCCACCAAAACTTTTTGGATCCGCTCCTGTATACAACGTATAATCATATGTAAAGTCATTCTCAACCCCCCCTATTGCAAAATCCTGGCTGCGCTAAGGGTGACTGCACTCACTGCATGCCCTTTTTCGATATAAAAGAGTGTTTTTTTATGTGAAAACCGCAAAAATTCGTTGGCAGCTGGGGGTGTAGCCCCCAGATCCCCTTAGCCTTCGGCGGCTGGGGGCTTCGCCCTTAGACCCCCGGCTATGTTCCCCCCCCCGCCCTTTGGCCAAATCCTGGGTACACCACTGCATTTGGGGGCGGCAATTTCTTGAACCGCCCCGGGCAGCAGAACCTCTAGCTACGCCACTGCACTATACCCATTGCAAACGCTCCTAGGTCGAAAAACAAAATTTAAACTAATTCTCTAAACCGTGTTTGAACTTTTTTCTGACCTTTCCCGTCTCTCACGGATCATGATTCTCAATTAAGGTTGTGTTATTGATGTTGTTGCTAAGTCGTTTAACTCTCAAAGCTAAGTAAACATATTTTCTCATCTCCATGCATTCATTAACTTGTTACTAAACTCGGAAATTGGCGTAAAATTTTGGTGAAAAATGTATTTTGTGCACGAGGAAAGCACACCTGTCTTTAATTAGCGGTTCGCTTTAGTTTGACTCATTATTCGAAAGTAAAAAGTCATTTTTCAAAACGTCAAAAATTGGGCTCGTTACGAAGAAAAAACGTGTCAGAAAAATTTTTATTTCAAGCACGTTCTACTTGAGTGGGGGAGAAGGGGGAATCGTGCCGCATATGCGTAAAAATGGTGGGGAAACTCAACCCCATAAGTTTTGATGGACAGGAGCACCTGCAGAAAGCATTGCTATTACTTGTTTTCTTCGGTTCATTTATAAAAAACATCGGTCTTTCCTGCGAAATTCTATAAAAGGAAAGAATATATGAGTTGGAGCGGTAAATATTACCTGTAGAGTCCGCAATGCCAAAGACTGTAACCACGAGGTTAAAAGTTCGCTCCATTGACTATAATCAATCGTGTTCTATTGTACAAGCGTGATTAATGCCATTATAAGACTTGTTTAAATATTGAATTTGGTCGAATCGACGTTACATCGTGGGTCGTTGCCGGTGCTGTTTGCTCGTCCAATCGGTCCACAAAAAGCAGAAGATAATTGATGTTATCGTGAAGGAAGAAAATCGGTTAAAATATGATTTTCAATGAAAGTTCATCATTGTGTGAATATGAAAAAATTATTATTGGTACACATCATACAGATACCGACAAGCGGACGTGCTTAGCATAAAACGTCTGCCTTTCTTTCACAAGATTGAAAATCTATCGAAAGGCGTTACCGGTTTCTTGGGCTGTAATCGGCAGCTCTATGGACTAAGGTCAACAGTGCCTTTCCAGAAAATGAATTAAGTGTAGAGCCGATTTAAGTCTGCATATGTGAAAGTATAAAGAAACATTATGATAGGCTAAGACTATGGTTGAAATTTTTTGAGGCCCACCATAATCTGTCTCTTTATGTTTTCCAGAAAACGTAATAACGCAAGCTCACTTTGCTGCTACTCACTGGTCTCCTCAGTTTTCAGTTTACTTTTTTTTTTATCTCTGAAAGAAATTTCAATTTTGTTACTACACGAACTCGAAAAATTAATTTGTTGTTGTAAACAAGGTAATTCTTGACATCACAAGGAGGCAGAATGACGTCACCAAAATAATTTATTCATCAACCCGACTTTCTATAATTAAAAAAAAGAAAAAAACACAAAGAAAAATTAAAAAATGGAAACAATAAAAAATGAAAAAATTAGTAATAACAGGTAAAGCGGTAGTGCAAAAAAAAAAATCAATTCGCTGTCATTGGAAATATAAAGAAGGAACTCAATTTAATGTACCAGCATCCATTTTAAACTGGTAGTTTTTTTACGGTGAGTCATGACAATGACACCATTCAACACCTAAAGCTGCTGTATCAGCAAAACTTGCATTTACTACATGGTATAAGCACTAAGAGCACAAGGAATATAATTGGACCACATAATAGAACTGAAAACCGTGCAATAATATTATTGATGCAATATTAACAACCTAGAGAAGAAATGAAATTAAGAGGTTAAGGAGAAGTAATGTAATAAATAGTCCTTACAATCTGAAATGAATTTAGCTTGGATTAGCCTTGCAAATCAAGGCTGACGAGACTTTTCTAATATTATTGCATCAATTCATTTTGTATGAACTCTAGTTGGATTACACGGCATGTGTTTTGAAAGCGAGATGCTGACAAAGCAATACCATTAAGCATAAAGGTATTTTTGGTACGAGACTATTTTCTTCCATTGAACATATTTCTTGCTTTCTACTCTGTCATAGCTTTTTAAGTTTTACAATCAAACCACTCTATTCGAACGATAAATTTAGAAAAGAACCATTCTTTGTTTTTTCGGATATTTTTCATCCACAATAAGAGCAATAGGACTCTCTGAGCTATGGTTGAAGGGTGTTTCCTTGCCCTTACATACAACTTATTGCTTAAGACGAGCTTCTTGGAAATTTGAATTCTCTGAAGTTATCAGAGCGCCTCATTGTGATTTGCATCGGTTTTGAATAAATTTAATGATTCGATTTGAAAAATGTGCAGCATTGCATTAACACGAATTATGGTAGGTAAAGTTTATGGAAATTGCCATAGCGGGACCATTTACAGCACTTAAGTTTCACACATTTCCATTTATTCAATTTATCCGTTTTTAGAATATCCAATTATCGTTTCACATTGCTTATGTCCCGAGTAAGCGCATTTGTGTGTCAGATGTATGTTTGGCAAGGCCGACCAATTTGACCTCATGTTGACAGATACTAAGTTGACGAAAACTGTCGCATTAACGCCTACTAAAGCTATAATGGCACTGTACTTTACATGAGTACAATTAAACGCTTCGGTGGAGCAAATCCGGTTCATCTTTCTGTTTTTATTGCCTTCTCACTTTCATTTTCACAAGAAATAAACGCAAATGCGCCCGACCACCTCCACTTTTTGGAGTACCATTGAACCTGTAGCCTCTTGCACCGAAACTTCCATGAAAAGTTCAGTTCAAAAAAACTCGTTTTGTTAATGCTACAAATTAAAAGCTTGCAGTTATGCAAATATTTGGAGTTAAAAAAAGATTTTGGAAGACACCTTTTTTGTACTCTGCAAGAAGATGGCCTATCCTCATTGGAAATATGTCGCAATTACGAAGAAGCTACGGATGCGAAACCTTAGAAACACTTGGATGCAGCAAAAAGCGAAGCAACTTAAAAAACTTCAGTTTTTCCAGAGTTATTGAAAATCAAGCGGCTAGTTTATTAGTTCATTGTTTTCCACACCACACCAACGACAAACGTGAAGCACTGCTCGTTTTTTTTTTTTTTTTTTGGCTGCAGAGATGGCATTAGACTTTTACGCTGGAACTCAATCAATTCTGCATAGGTCCTAGATTCCCGTAGCAGTCAATTTTACCGTTATTTTAGATATATAATCAAAAAGGAGTGAATTGTTATGATTACGGTTTGGTTTTGTGGCTCTACCCCAACGGTTCTTAATGGGGTCACCAATGGAAAATGAGGGGGTTCGAGTTTTACATCTTCTGTTCTTTCAATGTACACCGACTTTGCAGTTTGTGCAGACAAAAGGCCCTCGTGCCTATATCTTTTAGAATGGGGGCCCCAAGGACTAGAAAAGTTAAGAACCACTGCTCTATGTGATTGTGTTGCGGTACCGAAGTGGTACGTAGTCTTTTGAAAAATTGTCCATTGATGTTTCCTTCAGCTTGATTAATTTGTCTGCAAAAACAACCTTTAGTGTAATATTCTTGCTTTTGCTAAAAATAAGATGTAAAGAGAGTTCTTTTAGCTCTCAGTAACAAGACTAATAGTCACAGTTAATTTGTGTTGATGTTGAAGAAGTTAAAAAGTACTTTCTCTTGAAACTTGATATTTTTTCTGTTTAGTTTCTCACTTCAGCCACTTTTGCACATTTTAAAAGCAGCTAACCAGGTGTGCATTCAGTCAAGCATGAACACCTTGCTGCTCCCACAATAATCATTCTATCCCCACTTTGGAGGCCATTTTAAAGGTTTTAATCTGACTTCTTATGAGACTAATGTATCAAGATGATTATTTTCTCTTCTTATTCCTTAAACATTTCGTCAACAATCTTTCTCAAAATATTTTTTAACCAAGTTTTTTGAAGATTTAAGGTTTGGTAAAGACATTACGTTCAATTTTTGTATTTGGTACCGAAACCGAAAATATATCAATAAAAGCGGGTTTGAATATTTTTTTTGATCAAAGTGATTTAATGTTTCCTGATATTTTGTGATGATTAATTCATTGGCAATGTCGTATCCACTCTGGCACACAACAACTTGTGTAGGTTTAGAAATATATCAATGCCGTAAAGCTGAAACTTTGTTTGGGTCAAAGCAATAGCGTTACGCCGGGGTGAAAAGGTGGCTGAAGCAGCTAAAATAATCAGCATTCTTCCTTCATCTTTTCGTCGGCAGATGCTTTGTGTGTGGCGAAAAGTTTCATTAAAGCGAGAAAAGTACGTGAGAAATCGCTGAAAACATAAATTAAGGAGAAGTGGATAAGGCTACATAACCAAACGACTCATCGACAGAAGTAAAATGGCTGGAATATTGATCGGTCGCAAGTCCTTCACAATCCACCTGCAACTTTCGAACTGACCCAACGGTTTTCTCGGTTCATCAGTTAAGTGATATCTTGATCTTTATTAATGATAAAAACATTACTCCATGATGGTTGAAAACACAAAATAATCTTTTTAAATATTCAAAAAGCTTAAAGGAAAACTTACAAGAATTCGTCACCATTAGAAAGCATAAAACTCATTTTTCAAACTAATGTATATAGCAACCGCACGAACCATTAGTAGTAGTGTCACCCCATAAAAACAGACATTGCACCAGCGCTTTCACTTTTGCTGCATACCAGCCCCGAACTTGCGTTGTAGCAGTATACCCAAACATGATTGAGAACCAACAGCGTCGATTGATCGGGAATTTTAATTTTTGCACGCAAACAGTTAAATCCCTATGCGTAATTGCTTACGACGCAGCCGTTTCAGTGCTTGCAATTTTTGCTACCCATGTGCTTGGTCGTTTACTTGTAAGAGTTCCGCAAACGCGTGACACATATCAGCGTATGGAACGTGCATGATAAAAATAAATGAGTGTAGTTTGGTCGTGATTGGTCTGTTCGTTCGTATGAGCATGATATCGTTTTAAATGTCAGGGCTAGATTCATGTAGCCAGGTGATTGTGTCATCATCCAGGCGGACCAATCCAGTTGTCCTATGAGGAGGAGAGAACAGGGGGCTGTAGAGCAGGGGCCATTGGTTTATGATTTCGTGAGAATAAACATGCGTAAGTTCTGTACGAAGTTTTTGAGATGTTGGACCATGTAACATCATAAAGAAACATCTCAGTGCTTTAGAAGCATGGCGTTCTGCGTGTTATTAAGTACATCCTTGGGTGCTCATTGACGCAAGTTCTGCGTTTCGTTTTGCAATCTTATGAAGTTGGGAAGTTCTGATAGCAATATTGATTTTAAATGCCTAGGAAGCTTATTGGTTGTCTTTAGGACTTACGAAAATGTTAAATTTCTAATTTACAGTATGTTTGAACCTTTTTTGCAATATATCTTCTTTTGCCTAATGTATTTCATGTAATATTGACCGATAAGTTGATTACTGAAACTTTGTAACAAATGACAAGATTTTTGTATAAGGGCTTGGGAGTCGATAACTTCCAACTTAGCTTGTTTCTTAGTGTTGATGAATGGGTGTGTCGTATTTATGCACATTTTTTTGAGCAAACTTCTTTTATATTCTGAGAAACTTTGTTTGTTCTGTTTGGCTTGGCCTAGCACAGTAAACAAGAAGGTATACTGATAAAATTTTTTGATCTCAATTTTCAATGAGAATAGTAACTTTAGAAAATTTTGCAGTTTGATTCAGTCGTCTTCGTTTGTGGCATTAAGTGATAAATTACTCTGAAAATAAGGACAGAGTTGGTCAGTGTGTGTTAATTGATGTAGTAAATTGAAATGAGCAATAGAACTTGGAATAATTTTTTTGAACTTTATAATGAAATAACATTGAGGTTAGATGTTAAAAAAAGTTGGAAAATTATTTAAGGTAAGACGGGAAACAGGCAAAGCGAAATGCTAAAGACATTCCTCAAAATGGCGAAGAGCCTTGAAAATTGCATGCGGGCAATGCCGACGTTGTAGCAGTTGCATGATTATATATATTGTTTTTTGAAAAAAGTTGTTTCATGAAATATAATTGCATAATAGTTAAAAGTTATTTCGGGCTTGGAAAGCGATAAAAAATTGAAATCAATTTGGGAAAAATTCACATCAGAATTTTTTAAATACACTACATTTTATTAACCGTATTATGCTCAGTTAATTAATTCCTACGAAAAAGTGTTTATAAATTAACCGACCTTATGAATAATATTAATCTAATTTCAAAGGGCATCGATGTGTGCTTTTCAGACTACGCTTCATTTTTTTTGATCATGGCCAGATCCTGATTAAAAATGGTATTTATTTGACTATAATAATTTTAAAATTAACATCTTAATCAGCTGAGGGACCAAGCAGAGTGCAGTTTTTTCATTTTTTGATAATTTTTTAATTGCTCATTTTCGGTAAAAGCTTAATATTTCAAATTAGATTTGTGAGCAACTGATTTTAGTGCTATTTAAAGATGTACGGTGGAGTGTAATAAAATTGTCCTAACTTGTAAGTATAGACTAACTCTAAGTCAAAATCAGCCTGGCTCTCGACTGAAAAGTAAGGATAAAAAGAGTTTTTCAATATAATTGCAAATGCATTTTGAAAAACTTAAAAAGAATAGATTTAAAAACATGCCTTGATTTCAAAAAGCTCATCCGAAAGAACAGTATATTGTTTTACCTTCTTCCTTTTTTACAAAAAGATAGCATGCTAACAATTTTATTTTGCAATTTGAAATTCGACTTTCGTAAAATGCAGTTTTATCTGGCTAGCTTTATGTAAGGTCTGTGCTTTCATAGAAAATTTGCTAACTTAATGTATTACATTATGAAGTAAAACTTCATTTATTGATGATCAGAATTAAATAAAATTCATGATTACCAAGCAGTGCTGTAAAGTGAAAAGTCGCGATTTCGTTTATGATGTCGGTTATTTCCAATCACGTAAGAAATTAAACTATACGGGCCATGGCTAAGCCAAACGCTTCGGACGTTGCCAATGTCATACATGAAGTCTACAAAGCGGTTATGCTGTAAACGAAATAACCCAAAAAAAGTATATTCATGTGATATTGTTTGTTTAAAATTCTGCTATATCGTCTGGTCATGAGTCAACAACATTAGTAGCATTAATATGAATATACAAAGCTTTTGCCACCTAAACTTCAGCTGAATAAATAAAAAAAGTGGTTATGGTTTATTCAAAATCTTTGCTTAATCTGATAAACTGCTGTTTCTTTTCAAATATTTTTTTGGTACTTTTTGAGCCTACAGTTCATCACACTTTATTGTAGCAAATTCTTTATAAGTAGGTTAGCTGATTGAAAAGATAAATTTTTCAGAAAAGCAGAATTTAATGTAACTTTTTATTTTGGGAATAAGTTTTTGCACTTGATTATCGGCACTTGATGGCGTGATAGGGTAAATTTTCGCTCAGAACCATTGACCAAATAGTCTATTTGAACTTTTAAATGCTACTTCTGTTTTATTTGTGAGTACAGTATTTAGTCATTAACGATTTAAAAAAACGAAATTTCAGAAAGACATCTCTGTTTGCACAATTTTTGCAGCATCAGTTGTTCAATATCGATGAGCCAATGCTAATCTACTTCATTTGAGTTGTTGAACTCCTTTCATTTGCTCTTTGATGAGTCAAAGACACGTAAAAAATGAACCAGGCAGCCAAAGTTCATGATTGTTACATAATTATTATGATCTGATTTTTTATGACTGTGTTCTGGTTTTGTAACTAAGCTTTTTTGTATTAAGTGATTACAATAATACTGTCCATTATCGCTTCTAAGGCTTCTAAAGTTTTGTAGACTTTGTGCACTTCATTGAGAGGGATTGAGAAAGTTCTTTTGAGAATTTACTTTTGAGTGATTGGCTGACTGTTTTAGCCCAAAATGCGTTTTTTTAAATCGTTTGTAAAAATTTACTAGTTACCACTTCTGTAATTTGTTTTTGTTTTTTGTGAATAGCTCTGTAGTTCTGGTTATGATAAAGTAGTGAGGATTTTATTAGCCCTTGTAAGTCTTCCAATAATAGTTAGTTAGTTAGTTGCATATTTATCCTCCTATCACGAGAAAGCGATCAAAGGGCTATACGAGCTCGCTTAGGAGTTGCCGGCCATCTGTCTACCACTCCAAGATGGGGAATCCCGCTAAGTGCCTTTCCCAACGGCACAACAAGTAAACTTGCCGGCTTGTTCTCCACACTGTCCCTTTAATGCTGAACGTCAAGCAGGGAAGCTGTGAACACCAATTTTAAAGTCATTGGTTTGACCCGACTCGGAATCAAACCCGAGTCTACAGCTCAAGAGGCAGACGCTCTATACCACTCGGCCATCTGAGCTGTTAGCCCACTGCAGTACAGTGTTAAAAATCTGCTGGTCATGAAATTAAACTTGTTGATTTTTATCAATATTTTTGGTCGAAAACCTTGCATTTTTGCTGACATTTTATTACACGTATACCTAAACTTCAAGCAGAAAGTTTGAAATGACTGATTACTGGTAATTTTTGATGAAATCTCAAGCGCTGTGCATCAATTTTTGGAGCGCGGAGATTTTCAATGTAGTTTTCAAATTGTGCGTAGACACTATGAGATTTTACGTGGCATAGAATTTATTAGTTTCTTCAGATAGGTTTATGGTCTTATCTATCAAACTTGGTTCAAAAATCATTGTGATCTGTACCACTCTCGAACGCGGGAAGCTTTCGCCACAAAAGAGTGCTTCATTTTCTCTTCCTCATTTTTTTGTTCTCTTTCATTATCTTTTTGCCAATCATAAGCTGATGAAAGCGCTTGGACAAATATTGACAGAGTCTCTTGGAGTTTTTGAAAAATTCTACGTCAAACCAACAGGGCATTTACTTATTTGAAATCTACATTTTACCGATAGCATTTTTGCTAGGTTTAAAGAACATCAGATTTGCACTAAGACAATGGTTATTGCGATTTGAACCTTCTTGCCCGTCTTGTGACTGTCTTAGTTCAAAAATTACTGCATTTAGTACTACAGCCCGCTGTATCCAAGCATTTGATATGCATATTGCATAAAGTTTTATCTGACACACATATTTATTCAGCACTTTCGCTACTGTAGAATCAGCAACTAGTTCATATTAATCACGTTGCGTTGGTAAATTTGTAAAACTTTCATGTTGGAGCACTGGCTATCCAAACTATAGGCAATGTTTTATTGTTCCTTGTTAGACACTCTGATTGGAGTCATAAAATTTTACAAGGTGTGTCGTAATAATATGCAATTTTTAACGTTTCGATGGACTAAAAACAATTCAAACAAACCTACACATAAGATGGTTTTTTAACATAAATTTTTATCTGCTTTCGTGTTATCTGCTGCAGTTAAGACATTGTCCTGTTACTGTTGAAAATTAATGCTATTGGTAAACTAAGCTCGACAAAAATATCGTTTTGTGAGAAATTATAGTAGTATTTTGCAAAAATAATTGCTTGAAGTTTACTTTTAATATGAAGTTTTATCATTTGGTGTATAAATTTGAACAGTACCAAAATTTCAGTAGAATTTCCTAGCCAAAAAAACGATAGTGTTAATAGCTCTTGGCAAAGCCAAAGCTCTTATGAATTTGTCAAGAAATAGGCTGTCGGGTAATTATGATGTGAAAAAGTTTCACATATCAAAAATATATAGACTTGCAAAATATAGACACACTAGCACTGCTTCAAAGCTGTACACTTTAATGTATATTTGTTAATTAGAAATTAAAAAAATTTAAATCTTTGTTACTGTTTCGAAGCGTGAAACGAGTAGCTGGGGACATTTTCGATGCTTAGCGCCTGGGAAATTGCACAGCTCCGAAAATGCGTTGCAGCGATGGCGAATTTTGGCAACACTGTGTCCTATAGACATATTTTTTTCAGAAATTAAGCTAAAAGGCTGTAGTTTGGTTTCAGTTTTTAAAATGGCTGCTCTTTTAGCTATATTAAATTCATCCGTTAAGTAAATTGTGTCTGTTGACTCTTGTTCATTTAACCACACAAGTATTTGTTTAAATAAACTCTTACAACTCGCCAAGTATTTGTTGCTTAATCACTTCATAAGAGTGGATACATTTTAGAAGTACGGTTGTCAAGCCCTATTAAAATCCTTGTGCATATAGACATTGAAACATAAATAAATAATTGAGTAAAAGCGAATTAGGACGCTACTTAAAAGTAAAATTAAAGGGAAACACTCAAAATTTTCATGAGTATTTTAGCTGATGAATTGGTTCGCTGAGCAAAGTTTACTGAAGTTATATTTGTATTTGATTTGAAACATCACATTTTCAGATTGTTATGTTATAGGCCTAGTGTAGCCTAAGTTTTGTGATAAACATTTTATTTTTGAACGATACCCTGGAATTTCTGGTGCCAATGACAAAGTGGAAGATTGGATCGGAAAAAATTTTGACCAACTCCTTTGAACAAAATATTTAAATCAAGAAGTAGGAGACAAGATGAAAATATTCAGCCATCTTGGATTTCCGAAGTTCTGCTAGCTACAACGGATTTAAATTGCTGAAGAGTGTTCTGAAGATAGCAGTTGCATTAGTTCGTGTGGTTGAAACGTCGGCGATATATTGGCAAAACTGACTATTTTATATTATTTTATCACGTAAGACTCGTCAGAAAACTTTTTTCATTATTTTGCAATGATGTTGTGAAGATTCGGTGAAGATCGACACTTTTTTGAATTTACACGTAGTGCATTAAATAAAAAAGACGATATTGTTGGCGGTTTAGATGTAACGACTAGGCGTTAGGCAAGCCTTGCTAGTCATTTCTGTCTCGAAATTACATTCCAGAAGCTGATGATATTTTTGCCATGAGTTTCGCAATTACAAAATTTACCGCTTTTATGTTCTTTGAACGTATTTACGGTCCAATAATTGAATATAGAAATAGTTTGCTATAATATTGCTTTGTGTTATTGTTTTTTTGATTTTAATGCAATAAAAAAATGATATAAATGTTCTCTTAGAGCATCACTTTTAAAGAGTTTGAATTTATAAAAGTCAACTACGAGAAGTTTTGTTGTAAAAGATTGTGGTTAAATTTTGTGTTTTTAAAATACGTTTGGAGTAATTGACAATCTTAACCTACCAAAACAGGGAAAACTCACGCAAGTGAAAGTAGCAGTTTCGGTTAATTTTGACTGATAGCTTTGCGTGATAGGTTGAATGAAGCAATGTTAATTATAAAATTTGTTCAAACAAAAGCCTTCAATGTTTTTGATTTAAAGCTCTCAATCTTATTTAGTTACAGCATCTTAGAAAATGGCTAAATAAACACTAAAAACAAGCAGGTGCTAGAAATATTCTTGGGATGCTCTTGTAACTTTAAAGCATTAATCTCTCATCCAGCAACTTCAGAATTTGATGCTGAAAAATTGCTGCGCTTTTAAAATAGATCTTGAAACTGTAAACCCTGCTGGTGCTATTTTTTCAAGTTACTTATTTGTGAAAACCAACTTTGTTTCTGAACGAAAAATTTTTGCTGCTGTTAAAGGCGTGAAAATTACTAAATTTGTTTTGAGTTTTGTTTTGGATTTGATGTAATCAGTATTAGCTTCAAAAATTGGTCAAAATGACAGTTTTACTGTATATTAGATCCATTAATAATAGTTTTTTGTGTTTCAACAAAAATTATAAGCTACCAGCTGAAAATGTGACATCAAGTTGTGCAAAGCTTAGAGAGAACAAATGAAAAAACATCGAACATGCATTCACTTTATGTTTTATGTAGTTGTAGTGTAAATTGCAAACAAAACTTTTAAACGGTTCGCTACATAAATTGCAACATAAATCTGAACACAAAAATTGCTGCAAAATATAAAAATTAAAAATGTGACGCAATTAAAACGTATGATTTAAAAACTATAAAAAAAGTCATTGACACAATAGGCTTTGGCCATTTTTTTTTACTAGCACAGTATCTACTACCGTCTTTATTCCTTCTCAGACCGACAGAAATAACACCAAGATGGAACAAAGCAGAAGATATGTACAATCGAAAGCGCATGCGACGATGTGACAATAACCAAATATAATGTTTGTTGAAAATTTGTATTCGTTTGAATTATTGCTTTCGTCACATTTTATCTCAAATGACGAATTTAGGTAGTCCATTTGCCTGATGAGAATAGGGGCGGGGATAAATACTTTTTTTTCAAACCCCCTCGTAAAATATGCTGTCCCATAACGGAATCATGATGCAAAAATTTTTTTTGTCTGGAATGTCGCTAACCCCCCTGTACATGTCCCCTGAAAATTTGCAAACACCCTATATTTCAAAATTGATATTTTGGTTATTTTTTGAGATAAATAAATGATGTGACCATTCGTTCTTAATGTTTTTTTAACCAGGAGTACGTTTATGCGCTGAAATAACCTTTTTGATAAAAATTAAACGTCACCTCTTTTTTTAGTTCATAGTAAGTTGACTTTTTGATGAATTTCCAGTAAAGGCTTATTGCATGCTTTTTTACCATTAAGCAATCTAATCCTAATGACAGTTTCAAACTGAACGTAGAATTCTAATACTACTTTTGCTGGTGCCGATAGTAGCAGTCATGTAACTAAGACCATCACCTACAAGACCAAGACCTTGTAAACTTTTCAATACCAAGACCTTTGATTTTTTTCAAGACCAAGACCATAAAAATGGGATGAGAATTAACAGTTTATCACTTATCGCTATTTTTCTATAACAACAAAAAATAAACGGGCAAAATATATACAGAATATTAAAAGAAATAAGAACAACACAATCACATGCACGATGTTGGATACTTTTTCTAGCTGTGCAGCATCACTTAGATTTTTACTAGATACTTTTTAGTTCTTTCTGTCTTAAAACCAAACTAAATGGTCAAGACCAAGACCTCAAATGGTCAAGACCAAGATCTTAAAAAAATGGTCTTAAGACCAAGACCGGTCTTAGGACCTTCATCGCTGGGTAGGCTAGTGGTTTAGCCTGTCAAATGAGAAGTAACAGCAACTACATTATTTGAAAACTTGTTTTGTTTTATGGACATTTAGCAATGACTTGGTAGTTGGCACTGATCATGCACCAGGTAAAGCGCTTGGTTCCACTCGTTCAGTGTTGATGCTTGACAAACAAATCACTAGCGCTTATGCAGCGATTGAACTAGCCGTTGGAAAAGACAAGTAGCATGTCCAGTTTAAGATAAATGCCCAATTGCCCATGCCACAACAATCAGATGACCGAGTGGATAGAGCGTCTGCTTTTGGATTGGTAGACTTGGAGTTTCATTCTGAGTCGCGTCTAAAAATTGGTATTCCCAGTTTCCCTGCTTGATGTTAAGTATGAGGTGCCGTTTGTAAAACACGTTTTGTATGCACTTTACGGACAATTTTACGCTTTTCCCATTCTAAGCCAAAATGGTAACAAAAAAAGTTGGACTGCATTCTGCGGACTGTAAAGAAACATTGCAACAAGAAAGGGTTTACTTGAACGCTTTTCAATGCAGTGCCATTTGTAAAATTAGCATTACATACAGACTAAAGACAAATCAACACTTTTCTCTGTTTCAAGACAAAATGGCAACGTAAAAAGTCGCACATTTTGCGAACTGTAAACTAAATAGGTCATCCAGTCCAAGACTAAACCCGTAACGAGTAACAATGCGACGAGAAAGGATTTCGTTTCTAATCCTTTGGCCAAGAGAAAATGAAGTGATTTATCTACGCGACGAGTAAGACCTAGACTCAAGACCAGTTTCGGCAGCCTGTAAAATAGTGCCGTCTGTAAAATAGTGCAGATCGTAAAATATATTCGGAAGCGATCGGAAAACTTACGTCATTCAGTGACCGCCAATAACGCTCGCGCCACTGAATGACGTAGATCTTCCAATCGCTTCTGAATATATTTTAAGATCTGCACTATTTTACAGACGGCACTATTTTACAGGCTGCCGAAACTGGTCTTGAGTCTAGGTCTTACTCGTCGCGTAGATAAATCACTTCATTTTCTCTTGGCCAAAGGATTAGAAACGAAATCCTTTCTCGTCGCATTGTTACTCGTTACGGGTTTTGTGTTAGACTGGATGACCTATTTAGTTTACAGTTCGCAAAATGTGCGACTTTTTACGTTGCCATTTTGTCTTGAAACAGAGAAAAGTGTTGATTTGTCTTTAGTCTGTATGTAATGCTAATTTTACAAATGGCACTGCATTGAAAAGCGTTCAAGTAAACCCTTTCTTGTTGCAATGTTTCTTTACAGTCCGCAGAATGCAGTCCAACTTTTTTTGTTACCATTTTGGCTTAGAATGGGAAAAGCGTAAAATTGTCCGTAAAGTGCATACAAAACGTGTTTTACAAATGGCACCTCATAGTTAAGCATTAAAGGCATGGTGTGGAGCAAGTCGGAAAGTTTGCTTGTGCCATTGGGAAAGGCAATTAACGAGACTCCCCCATCTTGCTGTGGGACACAGATGGCTGGCAACCACTAAGCGAGCTTGTATATAGTCACGTTCTCGCGATAGACTACCTTTCATCATAAGCCTTAGAATTATTCTGAAGAATTTGCTCTTCGTATTGCTCCTATAAGAAAAACGAAGCAGTGTAGTACAGAAAAGAATATTTTAATACACAGACTTGTCTATGCGTATGCATGTGACGATGTGGCGTTTACCACATTAAATACTTTTGGTGTTTTGCATAAATATGAGCATGTTACAAACAATCTTACATGTGTTTTACGTACTTTTCAAGATATACTGTAGCTTGTTTGGTCACACTCATGCTCGCATATTCTATCCTTGGCATCCGTGTAGTTCAACCTTTACTTGCTTTGAAATACAAGAACAACGCATCATACCAAAAGTTAATACTTTCACGCGAAAGCGTTATTAGTGATAATCTCACTGATACTGAAGTTGAAAAACTTCGGGATAACAGTGTTTCAAAACCAGCTTTCGAATTTGTGATTTAAGGTCAGTTTGTAGCCCGACTTTGGCGAAATTGCAGTTATCAAAAAATGGAGTTGATGAAAATCTTACAAGATAACACTGTACTCCCAAAACTGGCAGAAGAATGGTTCTGACAATGTGGAACAGCATCTGAATTCGGAAATTTTGATCCAGCTTGACAAAAATTATTTATCAATCTGAATCTAGGCCTTCGTGAAAATGCTCCTATAAACGATATGGCTGCCGAAAGTCAAGTAAAGTGTATTAATTGCGAACTGAAAAATACAAGCAACCAAAGTCATGACTGTGCGTCTTCATCGAATGTCAAAGCTCAAAAGCTTCAACTTAGCAGAGAAATCAGAGTTAAGATAGCAAGGTTTCTACCACGACAAGTGCATTTGGAATGAGTTTTGGCGTTAGCTTTAACAAAACGGAATCTCGGAGGAAGCTGATGAGAACTGACGAACGTTGTAATGAGGATCTAACTCGTCTGAAAAGCATTGGTGGACTCTTTGTTTGTGCTGCAGAATTACATATATTATATATATACGTGGCTCGCACTGATATTGCCTTTAATAAAGTTTATCCGACTTTACTACGAAGTTTCGTATGCGTGTGACACTTGCCTTTCAACGCCTAATGGTAGCGAAGTTTTTCAACTAAAGCCTTCGTTTGAGTTGTAATTGTTCCTCTGCTGCACTGCTTTCTGTTAAGTCTGGTGATTACGCGGTTGTTTCGTATGGCAGCAATATCTCTTTTCAATCTAAAGTTCATTTTTTGCTATATTTGATCGACAGATGCTCAAATTGCGTAATACTGGATTTTCCTGCAGCTTTAGAAAAAAATTTAAAAAATAGTTTTACATGAAATAACATATTAAGAGGCATAATCATCTTCCTGATAAAAAATCATTAAAAAGGAATGGTCGCACCATAAAAAACACCAACTTGCAAACTTCAAGGGGTATGTACAGGGGGGTTAGCAACACATATGATCAAAAAACGTTTTTGTATCATCATTCTGTCACAGGATAGCATATTTGAAGGGGGGTTTTATAAGCGATATCTAAAATTTTTCATTTATCCCCCCCCTGATGAAAATTATTTTTGTGGTATTCTCATCTCTGTTTAGTAGTTTTTCTATCGCTTAATTTTTCAGCATGTTACGTTAGTTAACAATTGTTTTCTATCTTTATTGTTTTTTCTCTTTTACAATTTTGTTATCATCCCTTCACTCTGTGCAAACGTAGCAGTTCTTCTTGTTGAATTCGTATTCTCATTTCCTCCTTTTGCAGATGACTAATAATCCATTGATATATTTCGTAGAAAATCCAGCTCAAACTAAACACATAAATAACCTCTACTTTGTGCATTCTGGCATTTTAGTGAAGCACTTTCTGCGTGCTGGTATTTCAATAGCAGGGATTGATTGTGAAAAGGAAGCACCTTCGTTTTCCTTCGCTTTGACTGTTGAACGGCATCAACATCATCTCTTTTATGCTTTCTTATAGATGTTAGAGACTCCTTCCACCGCTTATGATCTCCCAGACTTGAATGGTGATAGTGTCTCAACATGATATGATTCCGTTAGGGCATTGAAAAACTGTCTTCCCCTCTGCAGTTCAAATCCCCATTCAGCAAGTTAGACCGTAAAGTTGTAGTCTTGACAAACCTCTAGATTCTTCATCATCTTAAGTTGGTTAATTGATGATTGTGAGGTCGATGATACCATTTGTTAGCTAGAAAACATCCTCTTCCACTTCGTTGATAAGAAAAAATGTCTTTTTCTTGACTTCTTTTTCTAGGAATTTCCAACCTGCAAGAACAAAACGTTGCTAATATTTGCCATGTCTGAGCATGTTTTTAAGCCACAGTTCAGGTAAAATGAAAACCAATTACCCTTATTCCTTTGGATCGATAATTCTGAGATTTAGTGATAATTTTTTTGGTAATGTACCCCTTACTTACCCCCACTTTGCTTAGTCCGTAAATTCCTCATCAAGCGAAGAATTTCGGTACAGCTTTTACATTTTATGACCTATTGTTGAATTTAGTGGATTTTTTGATATCGATTGATTTTTAATCGAGTTCAAGGGATATTTGCAAGTTCGAATTCAAGTTCGAGTTGAAAGAAATTTATTTTTCGAGTTCAAGTTCGGCAAAAATGATCGACTTCAAGTTCGAGTTCGCAGCCCTGTTCAAAATATCCCATAAACAGACATACCCTAACCAGGAGCGGATCCAGAAAACTTTGGTGGGGGGATGCAGTTTTGATTTAGTTTGAATGTCAGCTAATTACAAAGACGTTTGGATCCGAGAAAGAGCGTTTAAGCTATTTGAAATTAATGTTTTCATGCCAGGAACGTAACCAGAATTTTTTTAGGGGGAGGGCACCAAAGTTTTACATTTTTGAGCGTAGATCTTCCGGCTGAGTTAGTTTGAAGCAAAATGAGGACAGTAGCGGTTTTAAGGGGGTCAGGGAGCATGCTCTCCCGGAAAATTTTTGAAAATTTGCATTTTGTGATGGCCATTTTAGTGCTTCTTGAACAAGTTTTACGGCAAATTGTACTTGAATATTTTGCCCTTATTTTTGAGGTCTTCACCAAATACCGGTATGATGCAATTTTTTCGCACGTTTTCGATTTCTGTGTACCGGTATAAAGCGTAGGAATTATTGTTGTCGAAGAGGTTCGAAATTATGGAAAAATCGTATTCATCAAAAGCATTGTTGAAAAAGGTCCCCCACCCCTGGATCCGCCCCTGACCCACTTAGTAATAGCCTAGTTGGAACAGAGATTGCAGCACCGCACAAAGAACAGGTAACTGTTGCTGCAGTGCAGCTGCGTTTTCATTAAAATCTCTCGGAACACCGTTTATGATACAATAAATAACTTAAGTTTCAATGAGGCAACGCAAAATGAAATGCCAGAGCAGCATCGGTACCAAAAATGCAAATTTGCAATCATTCAATCTACAATATTACAAAAAATCAAAAGTAGACTAAACTTCGTTTTGAGAGATTTGAATCAATAAAAGTAAACCACTCAATTAGTGAACTCAAACTCGATTGTTTTTTTTCGAGTTCGAGTTCAAAAAATTTAATTTTTCGAGTTCGGCAAAAACGATCGAGTTCAAGCGAGTTCGAGTTCGCAGCCCTGTGCTGTATGACTATTCCGACGACTAAAATGCGAGCGGAATTCGAGTCTGGAAAAAACTTTGTTTTCAACCAAGAAATGCTCATCATAGTGGCAATAAACAATCATGATTTTTCAACGCTTTAGTTGCAGTTATAAAGAAATGCTTCTGCATAATACTTTTTTTTATGTCAATGTATATAGACTTGTTCAATGTCCATAATCGGCCCCTATAGCATTGATTGAAAGTATGGGTTTTATTGGTATATTTGAGTCTAATCTGTTTCTTTTTTTTCTTTTTTAATCTTTCCGTGTCTTGTTTGGAATGTTTATTTGAAAAAATGATGAAAATATCTTGCATTTGTTGAATTGTTCATACTGTAAAGAAAAGTTTATAGTTGTTTCGAATTCGTCGCTATTCTAAAACTAACAAATGATTTGCTGACAGATGATTTATCTGAGAAGATAGACCGCATGAAAAGCACGTAAGCTTTTCAAAACTTGGGAATGCGTTCTTAGTCCTGAAAATTAATGTTCTATTGGTTTGCTCTGTGAGAAGCAATCTGCACAGATTAACAGTCAGTTCAGAAAACTCCTGAGAAGAAGACTAATAATTTCTGCTCGCAATGCAAATGTCCTTTTAAAAAATCGATTTTTAATTGCAAGCCCTATCCTAATTTGGCAACAAAACACGAAATAAAAACACCGGTTTCGAACACCATTTCAATAAAAATTCAAACTTTTCAAAAAATTTAATTTTTGACCAATTTTTAGCCTCTTGCTTAGTCTATAAAAATACTCCAAAGAAAAATTATCACCGCTTTGTAAGAAGAGCATTACTTTTTTACTGTATTTTTATTTCATTGTAGCTAGATCGCAGCACAGCCAACGAGTCATTGTAGAGAAGGACATGATTGAATGCGGTCTGGCCTTCACTGCTACGTTTCAGCTTAGAAAAGCACGTGTGTGGAGCTTTTGTTTAATGTATGTCAATATTTACCCAATGATCTTAACTCAGTTTTTCCACCCTAGCTGCCTACTACGTCATAAAATGTAAATTTGGCTTGTTGCGCTTGGTTGATAAAAACTAGAATCTAGCGCACTTATCTGAAGCTTTTTTGCAGCTACAAATGAGCAAAAGTTCACCCAAACTATTTGCGTCCTACATTTTTGACTTTTTTTGGATGTTATGGTGGATTAAAAATAAACTCTGCGGTAATGTAACGGCTATTTTTAGCTAAGGAATTTTTTCAAAAATATTTACTTAATTTACTTAATCCCAGCGTAACAAACATATTTGGGACACCAACTTTCAGCGCAAAAATACAAAACAGCAAGTTTGCTATCATAGTTAATTTTAATTGGTCAATATGCTGAAAAGTTTCATCTAATTCTCAGCGGTTGTTTTTTTTTTCAACTTTGTTTTTTTTTCAACAATGTGTTGTTTTTTTTTTCAACAATTTTTCAATGAGGATACACCAAAAAAAGATGAAAACTAAATGGAGCGGTTTAGAAGCATTTTTTTCAACTTTAATGCTTCTAAACCGCTCCATTTAGTTTTCATCTTTTTTTGGTGTATCCTCATTTTCATATATATTACTTTCGCGACAGTTCATGCAGTTAGTGCATAGAATGAAATAACTTCATCAGAGCGAAAGCAATGTAAAAATATGTTTTTAACCTTGGAAAGAGGTACTAGACATTTTCATGCTGATCTATATACTGCCTATTTTTCCCAGGATAACTGCTGCAGTGCATGGCACACGCCCCACTCGTAACAGTTAAATGGTAGTTTTGCAAAGTTAGTATCTTTAATATCACATAAAATGCAATTAATGTAAGTGTGGTTATCATGCATATTCTTTAAGTCATTATCACCTATGGGCTTTCGTTTGTCTTATCTTTAATCGCTAAAATTGATGTGAATTCCTGTGAGCCAATGATAAAATAGACGTAGCCTACTACCTAAACTTCGCGCTCTAGTGTCAAAGCGCTTTTTAATTTCAATGAGGCTCGTTTTAAAATCTTACTTCAATAATGAAACAGGCCAAGCTCAATTTGTCGATGAGCAAATGTTTCAATTTCTTTGTTGTAGCAATTAGCAAACACTTAAGTGATTCTTGGCTTTTTTGTTTGACTTCAGTAGTGAAAGAAAATAAAAGAAGATTACACCAAATGCACTTACAGATTTGTTTGCTCTATTATATCTATTTCTTTGATTTTAGTTGATGTTTAATTACTAATTGGGCTGGTTTCACGATTTCAAAATACTGGCAAGGCTAAGAGGTCTTAACGTTAGTTTTGTGTAGCTGAAGCCTATGTTGGTACTCTTACTTTTTTTTATTATTTAGAACCTGATTTTCATCAATTTCATATAATTTCGATTCTGTTAGAACAAGCTTTTATTTCATAAAAGGGAATTAAAAACAAACAGGCTGTGCTTATTTTATTTTTTCATCAACGACTGAAAAGCAGGCGATAACACTAGGGCTGCGTGTTTCCTTGATGTAGTTTCTGATGGTATTTTCTTGGGATAGACATCATACAGTTGTCATATTTTATCACAACAACAAACATAATATGAAATCGATAGTTAAAACAATATCTTTATTAATGAAATATTTTGGTTCATATTGGAAAATATTTCGTTACGTTGTCAAAAATTTAAAAAAATGATTAGACAATGTATTGGGTTCATCAAAAACGATTTAAGTGAAGTCTTTTCTAATGTTTACCTTTAGACTAAACCTTCGTTTGGAAACAGATTTAATGCTCTATTGCTAAAAATACGAGTTGATTTATCAGCTTGGATGTGTGATTTGACTTAGCAGGCAACCGCCTAGATGAATTCGATTAGAAAGGTTTGCTTGTATGACACAATAGGATTTGTACCACACCAATAATCTTGAAATTAAAAAGCTTTTCACTCTCTGCTACTTAGTAGTATTTTTGACTGGGGTTATTTCTAAATTCCAGCTTTAAAAATAATCGGCAAAAATAGCAACCAAAATTTTATTTGGATGATTTTCCTTGTTTTTAACTGAGATACAGTATATAATTACGTTCGTCTAAGTTTAAAGAATATTCTCAAATCTTTAAACGAGCAATAGAAAAGACGTTTAACCTATTTGATCAAAGGACTACATGTCTCATATGGTCATGTTATTAGAGACGACACCAATTGAAAAATATTATCTCGCATAGCTCTTTTTAATGTGTTCTCTCCAACAAAACTTTACAAGTACCGTTGAGTGGCTATGGCTGGTGCCAGAGCAAAGTGGACCCTTGAAGGGAAAGTGGGATGTTAAGGACCTAGGTGAAAAGAGAAATGAGCTGAGCTAGTCGACGAATGAACTTTTTTGTGTTAACTCTCGATCACAGTAAAGAAAGTATGCGAAACTACAATAGAAATCAATAAATCTTGCCCAAGCGTTTCATAGCTGTAAAACGTGCTTTCAAAAGTCGGTTTACAGGAATTCTTGCTCAAGAACGAGAAAATGATATCACTTGTCCGAAAAACAATTTTCGTTTTGATAAAATAACTTACTTTTAAATGGAATTAAGTAAACATAACCAGCAGTAGCGCCTATTTGCTACAAGAAGTTCTGTGCATTTGCATTTTCTGTCACTCTTGATGTTTCACAGGAAATAGTTTATTTCTTTAGCACACACACTTAAAAAGCTTAAGCCTAAACTTGAAAATAATCTCGAAAGAATGCTGTTGATGTTTAAGGCAAAAAACACAAAATTTTGTTGTTAAAAGTGTATTCAAAACGATCTTAAAATAGTGCTTTGAAGATAACGTCTTATTGGTTTGTTTAGTTTTTGTCTTTCTGTGTGCCCAAACGCTTACTTAACGCGTTTTGTACAAGGCCCAACGTAAGGTCAATATAGGCTTATACTAGTAAACCTAGTGTAATAGAATCTCAGTGGCTCGTGGGTTTGTTGTTTTTGCATTTCTCTTACAATGTAACTTATGCCTTGTAAAAACATTCACTTCATTTTGCTTTCGACACTCGCTCTTCTGACAGGTCAAAACCGGATTTTACTTACCGTCAAATCGGGATGTTAGTTTTCTTAGGAAATTAAGCGATAAAAGTGTGAAAATGGTAAAAGATGATTGAAGAGATATGATGTGAATGATTGAAGTTTCGTAACACTTTATCAGCAATTTTTTATAATACGTTTCTCTCTAGAATTTTTAACACCTGCGGGTCTTAGGGGTTTTTAAAACTTAAAACAGTTTCTTCAGCGCTTTTTTTGATTTACAGCTCGAAAAGTGTTCGTCATAAGCTTTTGCTCATCCATGTCTGTGCTGTAACCTTTACGTCATCACTCGATGACGTCACGCATGTCAGGGAGCACCTGATGTGTTACGACCACTTACTTACGAACGATATTGTTCCGGGTTGCTACGCTGTAGGCGTTAAAGCGCGAAATTTCTGTCGCTTTTTTAAGTACACAACAACGTTTACGACAAAAAATGATAGCACGGGGGAAGCTTTCATAGCTTTACGAAGTGAAAAGAGCACTTTAGCAGAGGAAGGCCAGCTTTTAAGGTAATTTTATATCGTTTCACGTTACGCTGTTTGCCCGTGACTACAATTTGTTGTACTTTTCATCCACCTCCATAAGGCAACTATCAAATTCTTGTTTTGTGATCTGTTTCAGTTTTGCTACTGCGGGTAAAATGTTATGAGTGACAAGCGTAGGGTAGGCCTACGAATAAAAGCATCTGCAGAGCAAACAAACGTAAAAATGCCATGGTATATTTGCATATTTTTGAAGTTTGCTTTGTTTGATACTTAAGCAATGCCAACAATATTAATTGCGAAAACTGAAATATGTTCTAGCATTCTTTTCAAATTCCTATTAGCCTACTTATTGCTTACAAAATGTTGACCTTGTTTGGCCAGTGGCGTATAGTTTGTATCTATGTGATGCCGAAAGACTTTATTGATGTCACTTTAAAGCGAGAGCGTTGCACCAATCAAAGAAATTATTTGTACAAAAATTATAAAGTTTTGTGTGGTATTGTAAGTGATGTCCATCTAATGACAGTGGATTTTGTCTTAATTAGTTGAAGACCATTTTTACAGCTGCCTTAACGCAAATAATATTTTTGTATGTAAACAAGCTGCTTAATGCAGCGAGTTGAGTTTTTGCTTCAATTAACAAAAAAATTTATTTTGAAGCCTTTATGGAATACTATGTAAATTTGGCACTTCCGCGAACTTTCTACGGCAGCTCTGTCAATTTTAACGACGAAGCTAAGCGCTTCAACGCTTTCGCAAATTTGATGTGTCGCGCAAACAAAATGGCGACCATCAACGACACGCATTTGGTGTGTGATTGAGCTTGGTTGCAGACTTATTATTTCATTGTTTGTCCATCAAAAGTAATTAAAGAATAATGTGAACTGCGAACAAATCTTCAAGTAAAGGGCATGTGAAATAAATTTCAGTTGCGGGCCGTTACATATAGCATTGCACAAAGTAATTTTTTCGCATTGATGATTAAATTTTCACTTTCTCATTTCATGCGCTAAAATATTAAAACAATTTGAATTACTGCTTTCATTACTTTGATTTGCTACCTTATTTCTTCACTGTTTATTCACCTTACGCAATTGCAACGCATTATTTTGTAGCTTGTAGGCTAAACAATTGTGGCTCACGTTCTGTATTAATAAAGACTTGGCTAAGGTCAACTGTCAAAGTAGGTTTTCAGAAAAATAAGTCAGAGCGAAAATGAGTTATTTGCTCATGTTATTTCACAGTAAAAGAAGCATTTACACAAATTCAGATCAAGCCTTGGCGCACAAAAAAACACATGCGAAATTGCACTTGCAATAATACAGCACAATCAAAACTGCCATTTTACTCAGTAAGTTGCAAACAGGAAAAAACGCAAGAGGTATAATTGGTGCTTGAAAAAAATATAGCAACCAAAATGATCAGCTAGTTGTAGAATTTTTTAAGTTATCTGAAGTTACCACAATCGCCAAAATGTTTAGTTGATGTTTCATAACATTATTCAAGTTCAATTTGTATCGTGGAAACGCACCCTCACCAATTTAGCATCAAAAATGCAACTAGTGCATGCTAAGTAGTTCATAAAAAGGAAATAAACTTACAGCAAAGTGTAATGATAAAAATTATAATTTAAAGCAGTTTTATGGACATTCAGGATCATAGGACAAACACAAAAACCAAAATTATGCAAAGAAATGGCAACACTGCAAAAACCCCAGAACGAAGTTTTGTTTCATCCAGTCTGACAGTAATTAAAGAAAAAATTAATTGCAATGTTTTGCTTGAAGAACATTTGCGTGAAAAGATAACGATGATTAATAAATAAAGATTAGCATGATTTGAAGCAGCTGCTAATAAAGCACTACAGTCAAGGGCGTAGTCACACATTATAAATGGGGAGGGATCAAACTAAATCTGTGTAGTTATTTGCATCATAAATTCTGATATTGCATCTAATGGGTCTTTTAAGCAAAAGATGACAATTTAGAGCAGTGGTTCTTAACCTGGGGTGCCCGCACCCCCAAGGGGTGCGAGAAACGTTCCTAGGGGGTGTGAGGTGTGGAAAAATGGTCATATGCGGACATGAAGACCTACTACACTTTTTTTGGGCAGGAAAATGGACATCTGCCGACATGCCTACCTTTTTTTTCGGTCTTCACTTCTTTTTGGGCAGGAATATTTTTTCCAATTCTAAATGGGGGTGCGAGAATTGGTAGGTGATGCAAAGGGGTGCCAGCAAGTGAAAAGATTAAGAACCACTGATTTAGAGGGTATATAACTCTAGGGCCTCTCAACATTTTTTTCACTAATATACCCACGTTGCAAAATACAATTAATTGTTTAATCATTTCTCTAAAAAATGCGTTTTATTAACAAAATTCTAGTAAGATTTGACCTTTTCAACCCATGTTTGGATAAACAATTTATCTCCCTCAAAGACTTATTAAGGAAAAACAAACAATTGTAAGTTGGCTTGGACTGTAATGCTTTTACTATAACACAGAGCAGCAGCTGTGGTTATTGCAGTTTTAATCACATGCTAAAGATAGGAACTGCCAGCAGATGGTTAGTTTTTTGCAACTCTTTCAATTATTGCTAGATTTAACCTTCAATATGCCAGCACACTGTTAGTTTTTTGCTATTATTAGCTAGTTTGCCTGTACGCACCCTTGAAAATATGTGCTGTCCTCCTGTTGGTCAATGCTGTGAAGCTGTGTAACATCTTCGTGTAAACTTCCTTGACGCTGCAATGCATATGAGTTCATTGATGAGGAGTAATGAGGCACAGATGTGGACGAGGGAGGAGAGGGAGTAGATGTTGAGGTAGAAGTTGTTACAGAATTAAGTGGAGAACATGTATTTGATGCATTAGTGCCGTGAGCTTGTTCATTTGAAGAAAATGGCATGAGCCCACCACTGATAGAACCCAGTCCGCTGTTGTAGTATTGCATCGCTTCTTGATAAGCTCGAAAGTCTTTAGGTTGATGGTAAGCCTGCTGAACAGGTTGCTGATGACTGTGTTGATAAGCTTGCTGTTGATGTTGTTGCTGTTCGGCTGCGTTCATTAAGCTGCTAATCGAAAAAGGGTGAGGTGCAAATGGATTAGTTGCAGATATGAATGAATTGTGTTGCTGCATTGCGGCAGCAGCATAGGCAGTTTGTGCTGCGTAATGCGAATAAAAGTTTTGCGAATCATGTGAGCTGGTTCCCGAACCGGACTGACTTTGCGCTGGCGCATTTTGACGACTAACATGCCCAATACTTTGCTTATTCTTTTCAGTCACTGTTGTCATGTTGTGCAGTTCATGTCCGTTCATAACTGGAGGCGGACTTGTGTTAGAAGTTTTAGAAACTGGAATGCACGATTGACTGGTTAACAATTGACTTTCTGAAGTTTCAGAGGAATTTTCGTAAGAAGCTGAAAGAATGTCTTTATTCGAATTTGGGTGAATTTGTTGAGGTTGTTTTTGGGAAACTGGAAATTGGTCTAATTGCGAATTAATTTGCGACGAGGATGATTCGCTGTTAGTTTCTAATTTTGGGGTTTTCAATCCGGTATCAGAGTCATCGAACCGACCCTGCATGACGTCATGGGGGCTGCTTGCAGCTGACCCGGGGTTTGAAATAGAAAGGTGTGAACTATCATCATCATTTGCAAAATGTTCTGACGGAGAATGAATGTTAATTCCTGCTGAACCCTTCATTTTCTTTTCACTTTTAAATCTTTTTTGTCGACGAAGATAACAGCCATTTTCAAACATGTTTCCGGCGTCAGGATGCAGCGACCAATAAGATCCTTTACCTGGTTTATCCGCTGAACGAGGCACTTTGACAAAGCAGTCATTAAACGAAAGGCTATGACGGATTGAATTTTGCCAGCGTTGTTGATTTTGTCTGTAAAATGGAAAAAGTTCCATTATCCAGTTGTAAATTTCACTCAAAGTCATCATTTTGTTTGGGGAAGATTGCAACGCCATTGTAATGAGAGATATGTAGCTGTAAGGCGGTTTTGCATGGGTGTAATTACGCCGATAGACTTTTTCGTTTCGTCGATTAATCATAAACGCCATATTGGGAGAAATGCCAACACCCGGCGCCATCCCGGGGTATGCAGAGTTCATGACCGGGGGAACTGCAGCAGCGGCAGCCGCCATTTGCGCTGAATGGCCAGGGTTGATGGAATAACTTTGATTGATGGAAGGATTAAAAACTCCAACTTGATTACCGGACGCAGCAATTGACATGGTGCTAACATAGGGAGCTTGCATTCCGTTGGCGCTGTTGTTCATACCAGACCCATATGTTTGCTGCAAACCTTCGTATTTGCTCGGAGGTGAGGAAAGCATCATTGTCAAAACACTTCAATAAAAAAAATTATCTAAAGCGTGAAATTAGCAAAATTATTGTCACTATTAATCTGAAATGTAATGTATCAGTAACTCTTACCATATACCTTTTTGTAATACATTAAAAACTGATTAAAAAGCCCCGCACAATTGCAAATGTGTGTTTAAATGATTTTGAACTGAACATATTTAATTTTTTAGCAAAGATTTTTTCATTTAAATTACATTGGTTACTTCGTAAGTTTATTGGAAACATAAGATAAAGCAAAGAACCGTTTCTGGTTACTTCAAATTTTTAAAATACATGTTAATTCAAATTGTTGGTATTAGCGGCTTGCTTGTCAATAAAAAATACACATTGAAACCATTGATAAAAAATACGCATTGAAAAAGTCAATATACAGTTATTGAATTGAATCTTTTCAGCACTTTTTGACATTTCTTAACTAATATTCTTTGCTTTGTTTAATCGTAGCTTTAAATCTCACTAGATTTAATTTTGTTTGCCAATCTTTAGGCTAAAATTTTTGCTCCATCAATTTAGTATCTTTTCTTCTTGTTTCACTCTTGCTATAGGTTTAATTTAGGTCTAAATAATGTTTGAGTATTTTACTTTCAGCTGAGTAAGCTTTTAGCGTCATAAGAAGTATTCAAAAAATTTTTTTATTTTTTATAAAAAACATCTTTAAAAAATATTAATTACGGATCAGCGGCTAAATATTATTTCTTTTTTATAACTTATCTTGGATTTTCTCCAACTTTACTTTCACGAGCCTATTTTGTTTCACCAGCTAATGTAAATAACTGTATTTTTGGAAAATGCGGATAACTATCTATCTTCAAGTACCGGTATTAGGGTCTAATATGCTTTGCTGACTGCTGGCACTAAGTAAAAATGCGTGAAACTGAAAACCCGTTTTGGTTTTAAAATAGTCAAATACTGCCACCACGTGGACAAAAATTGAAAAAAAGAGAAGAAGTGGAAAACTGCAATGTTAATAAACAAATTTGCGCTTTTTTCATATTTCAAAGTAAATTTAACTTGGCGTTGTTAAATCCTACGCAAATTGATACAGCAAATCAAGAGCTTTAAATTACTGCAAAAGTATGCTTGTAATAATATTCGGCTATTTTTTACTACAACCCTGTTTGCAAAGTACATACCATTCAAAAATAAATGCCTTGATAAAATACGCAGTAATTACCCATCATTCGTTCATTAGTTTTTTACGTTTCGGCTTCAATTTTAAATTCACTCGGACAATGTTCTGTTTGCATATTTACATTAGATTTGTAACAGCGCTAATGCTAAACACTTCTTAAATTCTTTTTTTTCAAAGACGAATAAAACGTAAAAACAACATTGGACCAACTCTTCTGCAGCGCCATTGGAACTACGTGCACGTCGTCGTCCTATTTTCGATTTTTAAAATAAATCAATTACCTTTCGCATTGTTAGAAAATGTGCAATCGCTTATTTTTAAGAACCGTTTCAGGAAAGAAATAAACGCAATGAATTTTACCAAAATTAAAAAGCGTTTGGTGAAGGATGAATTTACCATTTTTACAAAATAAGAAGTTAAAATAAATATTATCTTATTTCAGATTAATTTTGAGTACAAGAGCTATAGTCAGCTGTTTTCGTATTGTTGCTAAATTTTTCTTTCTTAAAATGAAAACTTTCTTTGAACCACCTTCACCAGTATATTGTCAGTGCCACTTCTTAATTTTTCAATAGGCCGCTAAGAAAGGATAGTCAGTTATATCACGTCAATGTGAAGTTATAAGTGAATACAGAATAAGATTTTATGCATTTTTATATAGTCGGTCACTGCATTAGGCTTATCTATATTTCTAACGAATTTGCATGTACAAGTAGAACCAAAAGTTGATGAAACCTCTCTTTAGATGCCTTCGCAAATACTGTTTGTCAAGCCAATTTCTGATACAATCCGAAAATCCCACCATGTCCACGGGCTGCCTCTGCTATTTATAGAAGATAGCATTTAATGCTCTCGGTTTAAATTCCTTTTTCTTTTGTTCCTTCTTTCGAGGCTGTCTGTTAATTACACAGTATCATGACTTCTTTGATCCAGTTTTCTCTGTTTGTTTATCAGCGACTACAATTTGCAATTAGGTTCGAGACCATTTAAAGCTTTGTTGGCCGCAAGAAGTTCAATCAACTATTCTTGCATTACGTAACTTAGTAAGATCTTGCAATCACTTATCAAAATCAATGCTTCCTGCAAATTTAGTGAGAGTTCTACTCAAGAATCAAACCAAAATCTACGATTACATATGTTGTTTTATACACAGCTTGCTTTTTAAAATTTTACGCAAACTAGAACAAGACTTTTTAATCTGGGTCTAAAGGGCCCAAAAAACGCTTCGAGGGGTCATTACTAGTGATGTACCGATTAATCGACATCGGAAATCGGTATCGGAAATCGGTGTTTTTTGGGGTATCGGCATCGGATCGGTCAAAAATCCCTGTAATTATTGATCCGATACCGATTCTTTTAAAACCGATTTGACAATGAAAATGGTAGTAACCAGCAACAAACATTCAAAAATAATTAAAAAAATTAGTAACACAAGACTATCTGCAAAATTTATTAGTTGAAGTTTAGTGGTTAAAATTAACCATATTTGCCTACTGGGATTGCAAAACTTGAAATTGCTTTCGCGTCAGCAGTGTAGTAAGATTATCTAATATGCAAAACAACATTCCGAAAAAGTGAGCCCAACTAGCATGTGGTATTTAGGCTAACTTTTTCAGATCGGTTGCTTTGGCATATCACCAACCTGACATTGAAAAATTATGGAATTTGCAATAATATTGGTATATTTTGTGCTAATTCAAAAAATCAATAAAGCAAGTAGAAAGGGTTTGATTTTAAAAATTGTATTTTATTGACTATACGATTTTGTGTATGGTAGGTTAAGTTATACTTGTAAGCAGTGTGGCCGAGGGATTATGGTTATTATTTCTATATAATATAAAATCTTTGATCCTTGTCAAACCTTTGTTGCATTAGTTTACCCTTAGCTAAATATTTTTATGACCCCTATCTTTGCATGATGTACCGGTATGACATTAGATAGGAATCGGTATCGGTAATTTTTTTCGGTATCGGAATCGGGCAAAATTTTGATATCGGTACATCACTAGTCATGACCTCGTATGTTCCATATTTAATATTTGCCTTTACCATTGTTTTTTACCAAGGGGACCATAGGTTTCACTGGAATTCTTTAGGGGTCCATAGCCCGAGAAAGGATCAGAAAAACTAATCTACTGTAGCAGCTTGCGTCAATGTGCGAAGCTATTAGCAGCCAAATCTCGCAAAATATCTGAATCGTTTTAGAGCGACAATGACTATAGTCTAAAGTCCAATAGCGACGACGTTTTCGTGCCACGACCTATCAGTTACTAAGCATGCCGGCATTGAACTAAAAATAAAGTTAGTTCTCTCATAAACTGTCCTTTGTTTATTTGAATACTTTTTTGAGGTAATCTGTTTTTAAAATTTGTGCAAATAAACACGGTTTGGTCATCTTATTTTCTGACATTCTGGTATGTTAAATCGAACATTATTACGACTTCTCAAATCACGAAAAAAAAAAACAAAAAATAAAGAACAGCACCCTTAGGTACAATTAAAACTCTCTACGGTTTATGCCAGGGGTCGGCAGCCTTTTCGCACAGCGGACGGGTTTAAAACTGCTTTTTTTTTGCGGGCTGGCCTGTGAAAAATCACCAATGTTTTAGCCATAAAATAGCTCGTATTTATTCAAAATTGAAAACTCGTTCTTGTTTTACTCGGACTAAAGTATTAAACTTTTTAAATCTCGCTGCCGCAGCTTTACTTTAATTTTTTATGGTTATAGCTTCTCAAACCTGATTCCTAACGTTATTCTCTCTCTTGACTAGCTTATTTAGCCTATAGTGCTATTTGATTTACACCAGATTTACGATAAAATGACAGCATAATCAAATGTTCGCTGTTAAATTAAAAGATTTGCCTTTGTAATTGTCTTAATTTTATGATTTTGAATAAATTTGCGATAAAAATTGGTCACTAAAATCGCGCTATCAAGTATCTTTTTAAAACACGTCCTAAAATTGCATTTAGTGTTACAAAAATGTTTCGATTTCAAAGCTTTTAATCTGAAAACGCATAAGGACCGGCAACAAGCTGTTATCTCATCTAAAACATAGCTTCACAGGTTACCGACCTCTAGATGATGCGAGTAGCAATAGCCAAGTAGAAATATAGAAAATAAAAATTTGAATTTAATGCTTTTTCGTTATCTTCCCACAAACAGTACTGGTGCGAATTTAAAAAGAAAATATCAAAGTTATTCGACTTCATTAGCAAATGCAGGTAAAACGTTCAAAACAACGTGTGTCAAAAGAACATGTTGATTGTGGGAATATTGCCGGGCCGTAAAGTTTTTAGTCTATCATACTACATATTCCTCGTTTTTGATCAAAAGAAAATACAGCATTTTGTTTCTCCAAAGTAATTTTTAAAAGTGACACTCTCATCTAAAAATAGACAAATTTTCATAAAAATTATGCTGAGGTTATAAAAGTGGTTAAAATGATTAGAATAGCTCCGCGAATTCAGACGAAAAATATTTGCTTCTTTTTCGATACGTCTTGTTCAATCGAGGACATTTTTGCAAAAATAGGTTGTTTTCGTCGCAAATATCTTGCTCATGAAATGGGTTTCAACATCCGATGTGTAAATCCTGGTGTGTCGTGATGGATGGCCTGCACGTGCTGATAAAAATCTACTTGATGGAGGAGCACTTTTAAGCTCACGTGATCTTAACGCATGATAAATTGTTCTCACTCATATACCAGAAGCACGCGAAATCTTGACAACATGAACGCACGAAATAGCTTGCTTTGTCATGACACTCGGGCATGAAAAGGTCGTTTCATTCATATCTATTTCGGTATCGTTTGATTTTTTAAACGAGAGGTGACTGCTGGGTGGCGGGAAAAGAGAAATGGCTTTATTATTTGACTTGCGGGAAGCGAAACAAAAATTTATCCCAACTTATAAAACTTTTACCGATAAACGTAAATGACCCGAAACAAAGCAAACACTTCACCGATCACCTGCTAAGACTTTCTATAAAACTTTCAATACTAATGCTCTAGTGAAGACAGAATAAGTGCGATTAATTTACAGTTGTACACGTATAAGTTATAGCAATACCGTATATAGAGCACATATGCCCTACAAATAAGTGAAAACTGCGTCAAGCTACGCTGTTTTTTTTTTGTATTGTTTGGAGTATACTTAATAATTTATCATCATTTTATTTTCAATTTTTGCAGTTTCTAAAATTTGTCCAATTTCGCAGTTTCTAAAATGACCATAGAACATGTAGATTTTTTGTTTTTGATTAGATATGATAAGCTGTCGCTTGAACTAGAGTACAGTCTGCACCTCTGCTGGAAAAAGACAGCAAAATTTGTTGCAACGAACTTACAATTGATGGAATTGCTGGCATGACTTCATGCTTTACTTTTCGATCGTGTGGAATGTTTACTATCTGGATTTATCTGTCGGCATATATCCGCATTTAGAAGCACCAAAAACAACAAAACGAAAACATACCACGACTTGAGGCCTTCAATTTATGAGAACAATAGATTTTTTTGTTTTTGATTAATTTAGCACCAAATGATCAAATATTATAATTCTTAGATTCATATTTTTAAAATGGGTCAAATTTTTTTTTAATGAAAATTGTTAAGAAATTTTCGGTGACCCCGAAACAGCAGCTTAACTAAAGCTTTATAAAGATTTTTAAGGCAAATCTTCTCACGCTACAGATTCTGTCATGCCTTAACAACCATAGCCTAATCTGGTGTTTTAGTTTCTTTTTAACAAACTTAATTTTAAGAGCCTGATTAATTCAAGAATCAAAACACTGTTTTTGAGAGCTCCGTCTTCTAGAGTCTAGACCAGTGTCGAAACTAGCGCCCCCCGAACCCCCCAACCGGGGAAGGCCCACACAAAAAGGGAGACCCATAAATAGTCAGTACGTAGTACTATTTACTCAACGTATAATAAAGGTGCCTTAAATAGGCCTATTCTAAGATTTAATATATTTTTTGTCTTAACTCGCGCGATGTGGGCCCCCCATACCATATTTATGTTTTTGGCCATAGAGGGCCCCTGCAAATTTTTCGAAAAATAGCAGTCGCCAAATTAGCAAACAAACGTTTGGTAGCATACCAAGGGCTCCTTCTCCTCAAGTGAAAGGCGCAAAAATTAACCTTAAAAACTAGGGTTGCCAGGTTGGCCTTTTCAAGGCCAAGTTTCAGAAATTTGGCCTTTTTTTGGAGTGGTTTGGCAGTGAAAAATGGTGTTTCGCCTTTACCTTGCACATCAAAGGTTGCTAAAAGTGTATACACTGTAAGCCTGTAAAGAGATTTTTCTTATGACTTTCTTTAGTCTTCTTATTTAAAGTGCCTACGTATTACCCTGCCAACATCGCTTCGATGCCAAGATTCATGTGGATATTTAAAAATTTCAAAACTGCTAACAATTGGCAAATTTGGCCTTTAGAGTGTTTGGCCTTATTTGACAAGCCGTTTGGCTTTTTTTGTTTTCTGGACCTGGCAACCCCGTTAAAAAAGTTTTTACTTCGCATAGGTAGCGAAATGTTAGAATAGAGTTTGCTTGCAGCATTATTTTAGTGGGTTTGGAAGGGACCTAGTAAAACAGACTATTAAACCTTGTTAAAACTGAGGAACTTTAAAGGCTCAAAACGCACAATAAGCCTCCAAAATAAGGTCAAATTCCGCAAAATTTTCAGGGGGGCATGCCCCTAGACCCCCCTAGCTTGATATCGCCTCTTCGGGGCTCGCTCTTTTGTATCACCATCCAAAAAAATTTTTTTAAGGGGTCCCGAAAGATGATTTTTGAGGGGGGGCGCATTGCTTAGTTTCGGCCCTGGTCTAAACCACCCTTGCTTGAACTAAATATCGTTGAATCCTTATTTAACGCAAAATTTTTAGCTTCGATTTCGGAACTAAGCATTTCAATTCACATTTTTCACAAGGCAATACTGTCAATATTGGAGTATTTTTTATTAGAACGTGATTGGGCAATAGAAGAGCCAAAAATCACGTGATGCGCTCTCACTGTCACGTGCCAATGCTGTTACACCTTTCTTCCAACCTAACCACATTACTGAATCAGAAGTCGCAAAACCAGCAAACTGTTGCTTCTGTAGAAAGGCGCAGTTAACGTCACACGACATTCGACTTTTTGTCGATCACCTGCGGTGCGGTGTTACTGATCACACCACTCGCGACAAAACTCTCGTAGGCTATAATAAAACAAATCTCAGCTAAAATTTTTTATGTCGCTTGATTTTTACACGCAGCTTAAATTTAGTTTTGAAAAGACTATTTGATGCATGGTGCAATTATTCAGATAAATTGTAATGACGCAATGGTAGCCCATGTCAAACTTCTACTTTTTACTAATATTCTAAATTGTAAAGCAGCTATTTCATTGTGGTACACACGGCTGCATATTGTACCATGTTCGACAAGTTCTGGAAGATCAGTAAAACGCTTCAAATGGTACCAGTTTTGCCTTGCCAAAAACACAAAAATCGTTTCAGTTTGTTGACATCAATCACAGTACCGGTATATGACTTTTTGTACCAATTTTTGATGTTCGGTTAGCAGTTACCCTTAATCAGACCAGACCTCAACCTCCAATAGGCTAGCGCATCATCGAGAAATATTACGGAGAGCAACCAAACTATGGGTCTAATTTGTAACTAAAACTAGCAATGTCTATTTCTCAAATTTATGATTTAAGTCCCACTCTCTTTAATCTACGAGCACCGCTGTTGTGCTTCTAAATATTAATTAATAAAATATCATTTTTTTGATTACTTTAATCTTTAATTTTGAAGAAAGATTTTATCCAAAGCAAGCAAATACTGAACAGCTGCATTTGCAGTTAAATGAAATAACCGACGAATTTGTATTCCTACCAAGTCAGTGGGGGGTAGATTGTTAATTCAATGATAGTGTACAAGCGGCTGTGGATTGTTACTAATCTTTGAAAAGAATAATAAAATCTTTGAAGAGGTGCAATAAAAAATAAATGTTGGCAAGCAAGTACACAGTCCAGAACAGATGATCGAATAATTTGATAAAATATTTTGCTTCTGCGTTTTCAAATTAGACGAATTAACTTAGGCCAATAATGAGCTTTAAGCAAATTGGTGAACTTGACATTGACTTTACATCAGTGGTGTTTAAATTTTTTAAAACTAAATCTAAATTTAAAAACTGAGTTTGGTCAAAAAGCTTCACGTTTATTTTACTGTAATTACGCTTGCAATCTACAGATTTATCAATAAATTTCTGATAAAAAAAGGTAAACTTATCTATTAAATCTGAGGTTACGATTATTACTAGCGGTTACGATTATTACTAGCGCAACCATATGGTCTAAAGTAATGTAAAAATTGCAAATTACTCAACAAATTTAGCCCAGGTTTTACATTTTCTGAACTTGGAAAACTATCAGTATTTCTCTCAACTTACTTAGCTAAAAATTATTTCAGTTCGATTAGCTAGCTTCTTCCTTCCTGCGCTAACAGCTTCATGTTGAATATAAAATCTTCTCAACGCCCATAGCTACATCAGTGTAAAATCCGCAAAACTTTCTCACCCTGCTACTTCCGTCTGTACCTGTTAACTGCAATTGATTGCTGACCCAAAACCAATGAGAAACTGCCGCTAAACTTGAGCATTTTTCTAGACAATAAAAACAGTGCTAATAGTCTTTTTGTCAAGCTTTTATCAGTGGACTTTTGCCGTGCTTTGAAGTAATTAGTAGCAGAAAACCTTGAGACTGATTTTAATTGTAACACTTGCACTACATTTATTTGTTCTTACCAAAAGGAACATCCCGCAGCGAGGATCAATAGAATCTTGCGAGAAAAACAAATAATAATCTTCGCGACATTTATCACGTCTGGCAGGACTCTGAAAGACGGATGCAGGCATGCAGGGAAGTATTACGTTATTTTCGGATGCTGAAAAAATAATTGAGTTCACAAAATTTATTATTTTTGGTAAGTTCAGTTTTTCAAGTTATGCAGTGTTTCTTAACCGCTTTTGTTTTCTGGGCCCTGAAAACATTGTGATGAAACGATGCCCTTGCTATTGGGTGCCGTTTGGAAAAACTGTACGTTTTGTGAACCATGTTTTTAGAGCTTATTTAGACTATAATCTGTCCGATATAACTAAGTTGGACCAAAAAACACGCGCAAACTAAGTCGGACAATATCGTTTTTTTTTTTTGATACGCTGTGCTTATATCAGTGGTGAAAGTAGAAAATTTTTCTTACCGGTACTACGCCAGAAGCCCAGAACAGTGGTGAAAGTAAAAAAAAAATTGTAGTTGCTGATAAAAAGAGGCAAATGAGTCTTAGGTATCCACTTGTCCAGTCACAAAATCCTAAACGCCTTAACTATACCCAAAACTTTAAATTTTAACGAACTATGAAATATCACAGCGCTTCCCAAACTGTGGTACGCGTATCACAGTTTCTTCAGATGGTACGCCTAAAATTCAAAAATTAATTTATTCTTTCATAAATGTTGATGAATGTAAGACTACGTTCACATGAGACTTTGTTTCGTTCGCAACGAAAAAAACAAACAAAAAAACTCGTATCTGTGGAGGCTGCATACAATGGTGTAATAAACGTGTGCTCGCAAGCGAATTCAAAGTAACCCGAAAAGAAAGCAGGCCAGCTTCATCAAGATTATTGTTTAACGTACAGTAATTAACGTATAGGCTGGTATTAGGGGCAGGTGACGTAGGCTATGCTAGATATATGTTGCGGCAGAAGTAGGCTTACTACGCAACTTTTGCTGTGATAAGTGACGAGACGAGTCTACTACAACATTCCTTTAAAGGCTTGTAGGGTTTACGCTTATTGCCTAGCTGTTAATCACCGTTGAAGTGAACTGGAGCCAAAACTTCGTCTAAATGTGGCAAAAATTCATACTAACATTGACGAGCTAGTTGCGCAGAAACAAACGCATCTATCTCATTGAATACTGATTGGAAATAATAATTAAACAAATTACCTTTTTTTTTCACAAATACGTCATAAATACCAGGGCTTTGGAGCAGGCACAAATTCTCGACTGCTGACTGCTCCAGCTTCGTGTCTCTCTTCTACCACAAAGCAGCTCCGGTTCCGCAGCTCCTTGATACCACTGCTCTGGCTCCTTCGGTTAAAAACTGAAATCCAAGCATGTTTGAGCAATTTGAAATTTTAGGCTTGTAAATCGTTTAATCACAAAACTTTATAAATTCAAACCCTGATAATGCATCGTGCAAGTGTTATTGGAATTAAGGGTTTTTTCGTAAGCATGCGCAATTTTTATGCTGAAGTGGTACGGTGAGTTTTTGAAACTGTTTCAGTGGTACATTCATAGAAGAGTTTGGGAAACCCTGAAATATCAGATAATTTGAGAATGGCTAAAACGCAAATAACTAATTTGTTTCTGGATTAGAATGAATCGCTAACCTGAGACTCGAAACAGTGTCCTGTAGTACTGTTGCCTGCGTATTGGAGAGTAAAAGGTTTGCCACAGAACTATTTTGACATCAAATTTGAAAAAGCTATTTTGGGGGGAATTACGTTGTCATTAAAATGAGGCTATCATTTGCGCGAAGGAAAATTTTAGATTGTGATGTCACAGTTTGTGCTGATTTGCTCTAATTACCGAGTAAATTTTTCCATCTCTGCTACTATAATCCAAATAGGCCTAATTCCTCTCGTACAAATACCAATTTCCACGTCAATGTGGCCGAACTTTTGTGAAAAAAATGCCTAGTCTAGGCGTGTTTTAAAAAACTTAGAGAATTTTTTGGGCTGCAGCCGAGACCCTCAAACAAACCCGGTTATTTAGCTTACGGGCACTTTGAACAAAAGGCTGTTATCATTAAGGAATTTTGATTTTAATGAAAAGTTTTGCTATACAAAAATAAATTTATTTAATAAAAGTGAGTCCACTCGTGATTTTTTTTTGTTTTTGGATGATTTGACTTGTGGAATGTGCTATTGCAGGGGTGGCGAATCTATGGCACGCGTGCCAGTTGTGGCACGCCGCAGATTTTTTCTGGCACGCCACTTGATACTTTTGTAGAGCTACTAATTTCCTCACTTAAAATAGAAAATCATAAAAAATTTAAAAATCATAGGGTGAGGTAAGTTTCATGCGTTATTCTGATTGGTTATTGTTGGCTGTCAGAAATAAAAGTTGTGATTGGTTGACTGATTGAAGACCAAAAAAAAGGTCCTCACGAGCCAGATAACCAGCCATTTTCAAACATGTTTTTAACTTTTGAATGAGTACAATTTTTTCATAATTTCGAGCATTTTCGATAACAATCGAAATTGATAATAGTCGAAAATATCAGAACAAAATGCATCATATATTTGGCGAAACACTCAGAATTAGGGGCAAAAATGTAAACAAAATTTACCTGAAAATTGTTCAAAAAGTACTAAAATAGCTACTACAGTATGTAAATTTTCAAAAAATATCCGGGTAGCACGCCCCCGGACCCCCTTAGGCCTTTTTTATTCTCGATATATTTCAACATAATTCTTCCGGAAAATAAAACGCTTGAAAATACGTCGAAATTTGGTGCTCCCACCCTTTAAAAGTTTCTGAATACGCCGCAGACACAAAAACATTTTTTTAAAGGGTTTATTTACGCCTTTTTTGCGTCTAACGTCTTTGTATTTAGTTAACATTCAACCTAATTTAACGTTTCATACCCCGCCCCACCAAAATTTTCAGGATCCGATCCTGCTTCACGTCCGTATAGAGCTACTGTTCTCCTACTAGTCTACAATCGGGTGTCGGGTAAGACCAAAAAAAAGGTCTTTCACGTCCGCTGAACCACATTCATTTATGTTTTTATTTTGTTTATAATGTAATGGCACGGCTTTAACTTGCTAAACTTTATTTTTAATATTTTGGCACGTTCGCCATAAAGGTTCGCCACCCCTGTGCTATAGGCTGGATTTAGATTTAAAATCTTTTACCGGTACGGCGTTCCGGCAGAAAATCTTTTACCGGAATGGCGTACCGGACCGTTCCGGCTTACTTTCATCACTGGCTTATATGTGCCGTTTTAAAAAGAACAGTTTTGTGATACATGTTTTATCAACTTACTTAGACCATAATTCATCCGATGAATATCGGTCTATAAGAGATATCCGACTTATTTTGCGCGTGTGTTTTGATTTGACTTATAGTACAATTTACCTGATATATGAGTAGGATATTTTCGATATATGTATCGCACAAATTATAACCTAAATACGTTGATAAAACATGTATCACAAAATTGTTTTTTCCAAACAGCGCGTAGGCGCGCCGTTTGAAAAAAAAAAACGATTTTGTGCGATTTATTTTGTGCGTGTTTTTTGGTCCGACTTAGTTATATTGGACAAATTGTAGTCGAAATTAACGCTAAGAACATGGTTCCCAAAACGTATCGTTCTTTTTTCCTAACGGCATCCCATAATTTATACTAAACGCGTTTTAACAGCCATCATTAAATAGTCGAGCAAGTATACGTCCAAGCCTATTTGTTTTGGGGTTTACGGACCCATTAGAGGTTCGTGGACCCCAGGTTAAAAATCACATGGCCCTGACCTTAATTACCCTGTCTACAATTCCACTGTAAGTGGGTTAAATGCTTAACGTTGACTTCAAATCCGCTCCTCTTTACTTATTTAATTGTTAGTGTAACTCCGTCAGTCTTTTTATTAGCTGTAGGTTTATGACGTTATAATGAAGCTACTTATTTTGACCTGATGCCTGAGTTATGCTATTACTTGCAGTTAGAATTGTAAATTCTAGCTCTTACAGTTTTGTACTGTCTTGCTTACACTCCTGATGATGACAGCTGAATCTATGTTGTCGAAACGTCCAGTTTTGAGTTTTACAGCGGCTATATTTTTCCTCCTTAAGCTATTTTTGTCCCATATTTATTGTATTCTACATTTTTTGCTGTCATAAGGTGATTACGTCATCAAAAATTTAATGATACGGTAAGCCCTAGGGCTATTTACCCACTATTTGTAGTTGTGCTCGGAAAAATCATTATCAGCTAACTTGAACTGTTTGTTTACAATTTTCGCCATAATATTAAGCCGTAAGAGATATCCAATACATTAAAAATATTCAACTGGATATTTGAATGAGTATTTTTGTTTTTATTTTTTAGTTTTTGAATGTGAAATATTTGGATTAGCATTAGAACGCCATCATCACTAAGTTGGTCTGAAATTAGACCAGATGCAGCAAGAATGTGAGATTAGTTTGTCCTGGTCAAGATTGCTTGGAATTTGAAAAAACAATCAGAAAAGTCAACAAAAAAATCAACAAACCCGACGAAATGTAATCTAAATCCAGCACAGAAACGGTTGCTGTTTCGTCTAGCTCATCTAAATCTTGGAATTAACTCGAAAACCATATATTCTAAAAACTGTTGCAGTCTTTCACAACTTTTCTTAGTTTTACTGATTTCCTTTTTTTCTGTCATCATAACAGAAGAATTTTCAACCAACATCAGTAAAAAACGTGCAATAAAAATATTTGCTGAAGTGTTAATTTAGGCCTAATATAAATTCATAAACGAGTGAAATTTAGCAAATCATGACATAAGCAATTAATAGAAATGAAACGCTAGGTGGTGAAGTAATACTGCATTTCTTATCAATCTGCAGATGCCTTTTAAACACTGTAGCACAGGGATTCGTAACCAAGAGTCCAAGAAGGTGCTTCAAGGGGTTTGTAAATTAAATGTGTGAATGAACTACTGTAGCAAATGCATGAATATCTGTTCTGCGGGTGTCAATTAATCGACACCGCGAATGGCAAAGTAGTAAGAGCGTCCGCCTTTGGAGCTGTAGACTTGGGTTTGCTTCGGAGTTGGGTCAAAGCAATGGCTGTAAAATTGGTATCAACAACTTCCCGCTTAACGCAAAGCATCGAAAGGACAGTGTGAAAAACAAGTCGGCAAGTTTACTTGCTGTACCGTTGGGAAAGACACGGGATTCTCCCAAAACAGAGTAGCTTGCAGATAACCGGCAACTGATAAGCGAGCTTGGTGCTCTGATTTGATCGCTTTCTCGTGATAGGATAAATATGATTGTGCAACTTGAGTAACTTTACGTAACAATGGCCGTTGACTACGTGTTTTTAATATTGGGCTTCAACATGGGTATTGTTAGAATAACTCAGTGGCACAAAACAGTACACAGCTACAGGGCTGTTTGTAATTGTTGTAACTGAAGACTCGCGTTTTATTCTCGATTACATTATTTTGTTTTTGCTTGGCGTTCAGCATCACAATCGGTGCGAAAGTATATGCTCATTTTAATGTTTTAAACCATGAAATCTTGATAAAAGTCAAAAATATTTACACAAAAACATAATAATGAAAATGTTTGAGTCTCAGCGTAGTCAAGTCAACCATGGGTTAAATCAAAATCTGTATGTGGACTATCCAAATTGAAAAATCAAAGCTAATTTTTTTGAGCTTTTTTGTAAGTTGGGACAATTAATGTAATAACTTTTTATTTTGTAAAGTAAAGTTTATGTTTTTTTGGAAGCGATATATTATTGAAAATAAGAATAGATGATTTTAAAATCTCTAGTTTGTTTGATGTATGTTTCAAGTACTTTTAATTGATCTCTTGAAGTCGCAAACCGGCTTTTTAGTTTTGATGATTAGATAACACTTAAGGCCAGCAGAACAAATATGAAACAAAATTTCAAAAATCTTTCTTTTTGATCTTAATCTAAAAATTATAAAAATTGAACACCGTATGCCCTGGTAGTTATTAACAGAATAGTCATTGGGCTAATGTTGCGCATATGTGTTATTTGTGAGCTATAGTCTGTAAAGGAAATGACAATAGATGGTATGATGGCATTCAGAATTTCGTGTATTGCTACTAAAATACTTAAGGTTTGCGTAACTTGCAGTTGATGCGAAATTTAAATCAATGCAGATTTCTTTTGCGCAATGATTGCCCGTGCAGTGGTAGTGTAACTGTAGCGGCACCGTGCGGTTGTTAAAATGTCTCATTTCGGTCACATTTTTCTGCCTTGTTAAGTGTGCAATTACTGTTATCAAACAAGCAAACGAACATACACTTTCTTAAGGGTTAAAAAAATAATATTACCGAATAAACTACGGCAAAAATGGTGTGATACATTGCAAATTTTACCAATGAATATTGACTAGAATAGAATTGTAATGGGCCGCCAATTGAGAATGGCTTAAGCAATGTGTGCTTCACCCGCTGTACCGTACCTTTACCTTTACCCTATTGAGTAGTAGCCTATTTTACATAGGCCTACGGTACCCCGGTGAAATAGAAAAAATATACCTGTAGTAAACGAGTTACTTGTTAGCGACGTCATGGCCTTCCGGTACCACGCGCATGTTACAGATCCCACATGACGCCTTGATTCACTGCTGGAGTCGCAATTCATGGCCTAGAGGTACCACGGCGATCGAATTTGACGAGTAGGTTAGGTGGCCTGAGAGCACGAAAAGCTCACTTTGCAGTCCCTTCTTCAAGTACCGGCACTATTCTGTTTTGAGTTCAACATTTTGAAAATAACCGGCTGAATGGCGTAAGGCTTAAAACATTGCGATTGGCCAGGTAGGTCTTGGCTCCTTCGATTCCACAGTCGGTCACAGTGTACAATGTTGCCAACGCATCGTCGTCACTGCGACCTATCTTTGGAGCTGTATTACCCACACGCTTAGCCGCGGAAATTGGCCCCGCCTCTCGTTACATAATAACTGAGGTTATTTTTAAATTATATTGTACTGAAAATTCAACAGTAATTGAGGGAGACTGGGAAGTGAGCTTGCACTCTTTGAGTCAGCAGCCACCCGTTATACATGTCAAATGCGTTTGGCGTTACACGCTTATAATTTGATTTTTTTAGTTTGAAAATAAACTCAGTTGTTTACAATTTCTTTGATTGGTGCATACTTAAATTAAGTTTGTTCAAGAAAGAACTCGTTTTTTTGTACGCAAAAGTCTGCTTTTGGTAGGAGTCGGTCTTTTAAAAAGCGCCTCCGTTTCGCGAAGACTTTCGTATTAGTTTTTAACTCAGTTGACATTTCGATCAGTTGCTGCATATTTGCGATAGGTCTTCTCTTACAGTCAACAATGCACGATTTGTATTTATAGAATCAAACTGTTTATATTTTTGTAACATCGACATTTACTATCATACGCCACATAATTACACAACCAGACAACTTTACACATTTACAAAATATAACAAAGTTATACAAAAGTTACAAAATATTACAAGTGCTACAATCAGAAAAACTGCAATTTAACTTTCGCTTTTTGCGAGCAAAACTCACTAGAGTTAAACCTTTTTGCATAGATGTGTAAAAACCTGCGAAATGAATAACAAAGCATGATTACAAATTTGACTATTAACAAAATATAAACCGCGACACAAAAGGGACAATTGTTTACATCTTTTGCGAAAAACTTACGAACAGTTCAAATACAGAACTAGGGAGTTTTGCAATATCATTTCCTGTAAGAATTCTTTAGAGAACATATCATATTTTGGCTAATAACAAGGAACCTGACTAAATTCAATAATGTTTGAATATACGTTATTAGACCTACAGTATTATGAGGTGGCTTTTTTCACAAGACATTTCCCTATATTTTTGATAATAGAAATCAAACATCTGTAATAGTGTTTTGTTCGGTTTCAACCAAAGGTGTTTTGTTTTTCCTTGAGCTTTTGAACCTGGGAAATCGTATCGTGCTCTTTTTCTTGCTCTTCTTTTTGTTGAAAGCGAGAAGACCAGGAGTAGCCACACCAGCCACAGTTGAAGAAACTACTGCTTTTTGGAAAAATGAAGCATGATGATGCTCTTTGGCAAACTTATTCATTTGGTACCTGTACAAATAATGAGTTTAATTAAGCTCGAGAAAATGTCCAAGCTTAAGCCTGTGAGACCAAGTAAGCCATGAAGTCCTCAAAAGTGGAAACCCAGGTTTCTTTTAAAATAAATTCGCTGCATAACCCATCCCCACACCAAGAAAAGTGTTTTGGTCACTTTAAAAGTTACAACTAACTTATAAAATAATCCCGCATCTTCAATCTCACGATTTTGAAATCTGGCGCTATTCCGCTGAAGCATTTGAAGCACTGACCTTCATCTTTAAAGGGGAAAGTGGAAGGCCCCATAGCTTTTTTGACATTGTGTTAAAAAACATTTATGATGACTGCGAAAAACCTTGTTCGTTTGAGTGAAATTGTAAAGCAGCTCAGGAAAGTTTTTACGAATCACAAGCCTGTATCAAAACTACAAAAAAGCCATTCCATTACCTCGACAATTAGAAATAAAACCATAAAAATCAAAGATTACCTGCTGTAAAAATAATAGAATGTGTAGCCAAACAAAGTGATGAAGAGCATCATCCCAAAAGTGGATGGCCAAACTATATAATGCCCCGAGTGATGCTCCTCTTCATGATGAGGATCTTCGTCGTGGTGCTCGGTGGAGTTATTGCTTTCTTCGTGAGGAGAAGTAGTGGTTGAGCCTTCATGTGGATCATGAGAATTTCCATGAGAACCAGCTGAAAAGATGATATTTTTATCTCCGCCTTAACAATGTTACAGAAACATCTTAATTCTCTTTCACTGAAGCGCGGTTGTGTGGCTACTCGTTGGACGCTGTGGATGAATTCAAGAAACCATTCCTGCCTGTTGCAACCTTGCCTACTCTTGTTTTATTAACTCCTACGTGCAATCTTTAAAAGGTTAATCGTACTGTTTTTCCTTTTCTTTGTTGTGCCGTTGTTATATTTCCTTGATCTTATCGTATTCTTTATCGTGTTGACGGGGCGGAAGTAAACACACTGCTGCTACTACTACTAAGAGCGGCAGGTTGCTGAAGGGACGAAGTTATGACTTGTGTCATAAATCAGAGCGGAAAATACAGTAATTAAAACACGAAAAATAATGCTGTCTAAGTTATTTGAAAATGAGGTCGTCAAGGCGCTACGATATCTTTAAACTTAAAATTTTATCAAAGTGGTGTCTCTGCACTAAACGTCAGCGACTTGCTAGCTGTAATGCCGTTTATTTCTCAAAGTAAAAAAGCTTATCTTTTTTAGGAAAACCAAATTAATCCATTATCTGTACTTCTCTTGTAAATAAATAATGTACTGATTTTATTGAACTTTTAACGTACCTGCAAAGCTCGATAGTTGCAGAAAAAAATATACGAAGTAAATAATAAAAAATTTTACATTAATTTTCGGTCGAAACATCATGACGGTCGATGAAGATAACCTAAAACATCGGGATCGGTTACTCTTGCAGGTAGCAAAAGTTTCAACAGGGATGAACTCAAGATTTGTGTTAAGGGGAGGGGGACTTTCAAAAGCTTATTACACGTAACAATGAATGGACGCTTTCAAATTACGCAGGCAGCCCTTGAAAGTGATAATTAATTACCATAAAATAGGGAAAAAATTCAGAACATTAACCAGCTACGGTACTATTTTCATTGCAATTGAAAAGCCATAGTCGCGCCAACTGCTAACCGAAATTATGCTTATTAAACGAGAAAAAGCCTAGGCTGATCGTGTTTGTAAAAACTAAATTGGCCTCACGTACAACTGCACTGTTTTTGTAAATTACATTGAAGTCAGCGTGTAGTTTGTAAAACGACTACGGATTCAGTAACTTTAAGCTACTTCATTATCCAAAAATTTCTTGCTATACTATTTTGCCCACTGTTCCATGTTAAAGTTAGTTTGAATAGCGCAGTTTGTCTATTCTTGCTCCCACGCAACCGTTCCGCCTTGCTTTGACTGAAAACACAGACACTTATGAATTGTTACGTCATAGAAGCAACGCAGTTATATTTCACTGCATCAGCAATTCAGCATGCGAGATAAAAGCCGGAAGTAGCTGCTTCTTAGCAACAACGTTAATGCTATAGCTCAGAAAAAAAAAACATGTCGATCTCAAAAACAATAGTCTTATTCATCAGTCAACCAAATGCCGGTGATTGATTCACTCGAATCATAATTACAGCCTTATGGACATATGCAAGGTCGTGCATTCATCAACTGCTAAAATATACAATAACATGTTTGCAGTTGTAGCGATTGTAGCACACTCTTTGATGAACTACTCATAGACCGTTTTAAAAGCTTTTGCGACTATCTTCGTCGCTGAAAGTTTTGGCGCGATGACTTAATTAATTATCAGCACGTAGTGGCGAACAGGGGCGAATTAAGAGATCGCGGGGCCCGGGGCAGATGCAAGTGAAGAGCAAAAAAAAACTCATCACGTCCGCAGATGTCTAATTTTCCGCCCAAAATCAAGTGAAAAGCCAAAAATGGTCTTCACGTCCGTAGATGTCTGATTTTTCGCCCAAAATCAGGTGAAGAACAAAAAAAAAGGTCATTACGTCCGCAGGTCGTAGTTTGAGCTGAAACTTCACGAATTTTGCTTGTACAATCGAGCAGCTAGAAAGTGAATGCGCAGGACCCGGGGCAACTGCCCAGTTTGCCCATTGCTTAATCCGGCTCTGGTGGCGTAGCGAGAAATTTTAAAAGGGGGCATGAACTGGAAAAGCCATCCATCAGAGGAGTCTGGTATATTTCAGTCACTTAGCAACATTTGATCATTTTTTTACTAAAAGGCAAAGTCAAAAGGGAAGGGGTCCATGGCACAATGGACAATTCCTCACCTAAATACGCTCCTGTGCATGTGCTTTCAAAAACAAAGTTAGTCAACTATTTCTCCCAACGTTTTATTCATCTCCGTTATGTACGTTTAGTAAGCTGAAGTTTGTCGCTAGTCTTTGGTCGCAACGCCCAATCGCCCATCTCCAAAAAGCAAGTTCTTCGCTAGTCCATGGCTACTCAACTGGCGAACCCCGGTCCAAATCCGGACTTTCTTGGTACAGCAACCGGACCGCAATAAACTTTTCCCTCTAATATCATAATGAAATTTTAATGTAAATACCACAAAATGAGCGTACCTTAAGTGAAGTTAAGAATGCGTTAGTCTTTCATGTGTCGTATTGTCGCGTTTAACGTGGGCGCTTAAAAGTGGTATTACCACGCAATAATTAATAAGCAATTATAACGAAAACTTTGCGTTGCAGCGCGTCAAAATAAACTTCCATTGCATGCATATGTAATTTGATGAAAGTAAAACTTAAAGAAACAATGCATCGCTATAGAAGATAGCAAGCGAGGAATGCCGTAGAATAGCATCGGTGTTCATCGGGTTTTACGCGATATTTGTGAGTTATGAATTTTTTCTGTTAGGTAAAGAAGGCTGAAGGTAACGAGAAAAAATGGGGAGAGTTGGAGATAAGGATGGACGTGACCGTGGATCGAACAAATAGTTGAAAAGGAAAAAGTGCAATGACATATGGGATTAAGCCCACGCCATCACACCCGCAGTCTGAAGAGCAACTAACTGTGATATTACTCATTCTTAGTTTATAAAATAACACATTTTATGTTTCAAAATCCAACAACCAAATCTTCGTTAATATGTTCCCGGTACTACGACAAAGCGTACGAACGAGTGGCAGGACCCATCTCCTCGACTTAGCACCTGCTTGGCAACGCATCTTCAAACTCCAAAGCATCGTCCCAGCATTGGCATGACGTGAACAACAATAAGTCCGATTAAGCCTGTGGGAAATTGAACCCCGACCTCCAGCACTGATAGCGATGTCGTTTCCCTCTGAGCCAATTGTCCGGCGCCTTTTTTAGTTTTGCTGTAACCAAACTGTGTAGAATTTTTTTGGACGTTTAATAAGGTTGAAGTTGCCTACCTTGACCGATACTGATTGTAGTTGAGTAGCACTGCGCTAGTCCTTGGTGTAGTAGTGGTAGTTTATATCATTTAGCAACTAAGCTAACACAAATAAAGACAGCAAACAAACAAAAAAAAAACAATGGTGGAAAAATAGGGGACAACGACCAAACGATATTAAGGACGCTTACACGCCGGTGACACAAGTCGCATGACTTCAATTTTCGTCTCGTTTTTTTAAGTGCGACAGCCTTTCACATGTACAACAGCTGTCGCACGACTTTGTTCAAAATAAAGGTGGAAGGAGCTGCTGCTGTTTTAGTGCTGGCGCAATTGCAAAAGAAGAAAGAACAACTGTAAAAGCGAGAATACTGAATTCGGAGTGAACAAGGCCTGCTTTATACTTTGCATGGTGTTCTACGTTCACATCTAAATAAATTTTTTTTATGTTTCCTCGATGAGCAATTTGAATTTCATTTGAGTAGTCATCACTACTCATTGCTCAAATCCCTGATATCTGGCTTATCTTTTTAAAACCTCCGAACGACTGTAGTTTCCTTGCAATCAAACGTGTTAAACTTAACTCTAAAATATTGTTACAGTAAAGATAATTTTTTTTAATACTGTCCTAGATAGTTTCCTGTGGGTAACGTAATTTGACGTTCTAATAATTTTTATATGACGTTGAAATTGGTACGTTTTGTGTTCGTTTGTTACGTCATAGTCACACTTCAAACTAGAAAGCTATAAACCTGATTTAAATCTCCAGCTACAGTACCATCACTAACGCAGAGCTAACAGACTAGGATTACGAACATGAATAAAGTTTTTGCCCCCACTGTGTAACACCATTTTTGTTCCCGGCTTTTAAGTGTTATTTCCTGATTGGTTACGTCTAGAAACCAGTGAAAACGCACATAGTTTCACCTAAACTTTGCTTTTGTGAATATGATAGTGATATTTCGAAATTCAGTTTTTTGGCTAAAATCGTGTAATCTAGCATGTAAAATCTGGTGTTATTTGTTGATTGTTTACGCTATCGGGGAGGTTTACATCTTGTATTCATAGTTTCAAAATCAAATCAAATTTTCATTACACTCGCCGTATTACGCCGAAGCGTGTAACGAGTTGCGGGGCCCATCTCCGCGGCTTAGCACCTGGGCTACACAGCTCCGAAGAAACGTCGCAGCGGTGGCGAGTCGTGGGCGACACTGTGCCGATTTGACTGGCCCGGGAATCGAACCCCAGACCTCCCGCATCGATAGCGTGCGCTTAGCAACTGAGCTAACGGCCGGTTATTCATAGTTTACGTTTGTTAAAGCAACAAATCAGGACAAATTTTCGTCCTATTTACAGAATTGACAACCTAAACCGCTTATACCAAGACTATTTAACAACCTAAACCGCTTATACCGGGGCTATAACTTAACAGCTCAGATGGCCGAGTGGTATAGAGCGTCTGTCTGTTGAGCTGTAGACTCGGGTTTGATTCCGAGTCGGTTTCAACCAAATGACTATAGAATTGGTATTCACAGCTTCCCTGCTTGACGTTCAGCATTAAAAAGGCAGTGTGGAGAACAAGCCGGCTAGTTTACTTGTTGTGCCGTTGGGAAAGGCACTTAGCGGGATTCCCCCATCTAGGTGTGGTAGACAGATGGCCGGCAACTCCTAAGCGAGCTCGTATAGCACTTTGATCGCTTTCTCGTGATAGGAGGATAAATATGCAACTAAATAAAAATATTGGACACTTAGATATAACAGCAAATTGTAAATGAATCAATTAGAAATGCACGGTTTATCTAGATTTACGACAATGCTCCCATGGTCACTTTCGCGTATCAGCCTCTGTATGTAGTCACCCATCATGCCCTCATTATGCTCTCCTAGGTAGCAACGTTCAAAATCCAATATATGTTAATAGAAACGTTCGCCATGTTCCTCTGAGTATGCATCCATGTTTTCCATAAACTGATCCGGATCAGCGTCAAGCATTTGCACTTTGAGGAACATTCTAATTTGGTTTGATGCAAACAAACCAAATTGGAAAAACTTCTGTGTTGTCTAAAACTATCTTGAAGCTGGTTACCAGAAATACCTGTTGGTGATGGTAACAGCTCAGGTGGCCTAGTGGTAAGAGCGTCCGCCTCTGTAGTTGTAGACTCGGGTTTGATTCCAAGTCGGGTCAAACCAATGGCTTCAAAATTGGTACTTACAGCTTCTCTGCTTGACACTCAGCATGAAAGGGACAGTGTGAAGAACAAGCCGGCAAGTTCACTTGTCGTGCCGTTGGGAAAGACACGTAGCGGGATTTCTCTGTTTTGGTGTGGTAGACAGATGGCTGGCAACTCCTACGCTAGCTCCTTGCAGCGCTTTGATCGTTCTCTGTTGATAAGAGGATGACAATTAAAAACAAACGCTGTATCACACAAGATTTTCACAGAATTTTCGTAAATTGAGTATTTCACTCCTTAAACCACAAAAGCAAAGTTTGAAAAGAAAAAAGGCGATTTTCCAACCCTTCTGGTCGTAAGTGATCAGGAAATCTTGGTTGAAACCAGGGAACAAACAAAAATTTTTTTTTGTTACGCAGTGCCCCATATCGCGTTGAAACTTCAAGACATACGAAAAACGAAATTTTTCATCCCCCCCCCCCATTGGTTTGGAAACGTATGTGCGTTATAGCAGGTGTTCGTTGATTTGTCGTAAAAAACAATAATTTTGGTCCTTGCTTCATCTGCGATTGTTGCAACCTAAAGCCTGGTCTGCACTGAGGCCGTGCCAGGCTGAGAAAAGTCAAGTCAAGCCAAGCGACGCGTCTACACTGGAACTGTAAAATGGTCAGACGCGGCGTGCTTTTCAAGTTGATGCAATCAAACGTCATCATAACGGTATGGAGTTGGCAGAGTGGTTCGTGCATTGGGCTGCGTTGAAGAACAAACATACACTGATACAGTTTTCTGCTTGTTTGCTAACTAGTGGTAGAGCTGGAATGAGGACCGAACCTACCGAGACCGAGACGAGACATCATAGCTTCGAGACCGAGACGAGACTTTAAAGCATGCATGGGCAACCTACGGCCCGCGGGCCAAATCCGGCCCGCCAAGGCTTCTCATCCGGCCCTCCAATAAATTTTCTAGGGCTGTAGGACTATGTAATATATCGCTATTCATTTATTTTATATAATGTGTGTTACGTTCTCAAAATCGCTTTATTTATGTGTTTTTAGGCCACTTTGGTTGTTATCATTAATTTGGCGAAAAATGGCAACACTGATAACAGAATTGTCTCGTAATTTCTCAATAGAATGTTCGAGCATAATCAGACCTATGACGCAACAATCGTGTTTGTGAATGCTCAGTTAATCGAAGTCTATTGAAGAATAATCTAGTAACTATGACCGGCAACTACAAATACGCTCGCTTGGAAGCGAGCGGCATTTTAGTATTGATTTGGTAAAAGTGAAATTAGGTTGTTGATCGTTTAAATTTTAGTTTAGAACCGCAATTCTTGGCTGTCGTATCTGTTCCGGAGCTTAAGCTAGTGTTGAGCTTTAGCTACCTTTATTTTGTGTGCTCCAAGTGGCTGGAGCTTGTTTAATAAAGTTGTATAAAAGTCATAGCGTGTTGGGCTAGACTTATCCCTTCAGTTACTGGTTCCCAAGGTTAGGTCCAGCTGAAGAAGATTTTAGTTTGATAGGCAGCGAGGTTGTGTTGTCGGTGAACCTACATAACAGGCACCGAAGAAGTGTTAATTCTTACCAATCTAGAATCAAACGGTTTTTAAGGTACTTCGAAAGGAAGTAGGTAAACTTGTTACGTGCGATAGTGTGATCGCAACGAAAATTTCTAAACCATTTGGAGCGAATTCTCCAATGTGCTGCTCCCAGCAGTAAATACTTTGTCATACTAATTATATATATTTTTAGATGGTACTAAAGTGCGAAAATAATTGATTGTAATTAACTTTAAAATGGCGACTAATAAGAAGAGAAAAGTAGATACTGAATCTCGAATTTTTCAGGAAAAGTGGACAATTATGGACAGTAATTTAATTAAACATTACTATTAGTTTTATAGCATATCTGACATATTAAGATTGACAATTCATTGGGTTCAATAAATTTTTCATTTTCATTATTACAATTATATGTCAATACAGAAATTACAGATAAAATATGGTGAAAATGCTGCCTATATCAATATAGGAATACATTTTTTATGGATATCCCTGTGCAAACAAAATTGAAAACACATTGCATGTAAAATGGCATTACATGAATACAATCCAAACCCCACAAAAATATGTACCTAGATTACACTTAAAATCACAATTACGGCTCCGGCCCTCAGTCAAGTTCCAAATGCACATTTTGGCCCCCAGTGACAAAAGGTTGCCCATGCATGCTTTAAAGTTACGAGACACGAGACTTCATGAGCCAAAAATTAGAAAATATAAAAACGATAGTAATACTCTGGAGTATGGGCTCTTCTAAGCCAAGTTAGTGACATAACTTTATAGCAAAATGACATCAGCAAAAACAAATGAAGCAATGAAGCCGTCGCGGTTATGAACTGATGTAGCCTATTATAAATGTGCTATTGGTCATATCCTTTTAACGATTACAATTAATGATTTAACGAGTTCACCATAATAACAACGAAACAGCTTATTATCACATAAGATTTAAGTCCTTGTAGCTTGCAAGGCAAGCAATACCTCTCGCAGACGATTACACTCTCGCATATTATTACACGATTATTTTTTAATCTAACGAAAAAGACGTCAAGAAAACTTTAAACAAAAAGTCATTGGTAGGCTATGTTGGTCTAGACCAGGGATGTCGGCATTGCAGCCCACTATCCTTTGTTAAAACAATTTTTTAGCAAGTTTATCAAGTATTGAGCACGAGAGTGTTCATGAAATTTTATGAAAATACTTCATATTTGATAAATTATAAATTAATTAATATATACATTTTAAAGTCATTGCGACACAATGCATTTTTGAAAATCTATCTGGTTCATAACTTTCTCATAAAAAGAGCTAGCTCAAATCTGGAAGCACTTCCCATGTCGGTAACCAAATTTCCTGCAACTGTAATCCCTGCACTTTTTTCGATTTGAAGTCTTTTTTGGGCTTGGACTACTGTTCTTTGAATAATCTTTTGACAGCTGTTGTAAACCAGACGAGAGTAGCATCTTTCATAGGGAACAAATTTGTAGAAATCTTAATTTTATAACATATGACACGTTGCTCTCTTGAAAATTTTTTGATTTGACACACCGTTTGCCCATAAAAAATATATTAATTTTTTAGACATGGCCAGCGGTCGTTATGTCTTTGAGTGAAGGCCATATTGTTAAAAGTTAAAACTAAATTAACATTATTGGATTAATTATTACATTAATTAATTATATTAATGGATTTTTAAATTTTCTGTGTTGTTAAAAAAGATGCATTTTCAGCAAAATGCGGCTCAACACAAGGCCTACCTATCAATGGTTAATTTTTTTTCTCGGAACTATAATATGAAATATTGGAATTCTGGTCGCTTTGCGGCCCAGTTAAATATTTAATTTTGCAATGGGTCCCTAATAAATTAAAAAGTGAGACATCCATGGTCTAGAGTAGATTACCATCGAATGCATGTACTTAGTGGTTGAAATAGACCAGTTATCATATATGCTTCTCACAAAAAGAGAGCAAAAGCTTGCAATTCTGCAGGCCTGAACAACAAAGCAAAATGGTCTAAACAAAATGTGGCCAAATATTTTTGCATAGTGCGAAATCACGCACAATGTTTTACTTTGAATACATCGGGTAAGTACCATTGTTGCTTCCGTATCAAAGACCTGAATGCTGTTTCAAATCCAAAATTTGTTCATGCCTCGATCGAGACATGACCATTTTCCGAGACTTTCAAGGTTCGAGACCGAGACGAGACATTGGCATAGCGAGACCGAGACACTCAAAAACGTGTCTTGAGACCGAGACACGTCTCGAGACATCCAGCTCTGACTAGTGGGCCAGTACCCTACGACTGTACTCATTGGAACCCAAGATCCTAACCAAGCAAGTCAAGTCAATTTTATTTGTTTGCACTGAAATAATCATCAAATAGTCAATTACACAACAACTTTTAAAATAAAAATGATAAAACAGTGCAAAAGTTAGTTTGATTAGTAATCAAACAGTGGCAAACTGGACAGCGCAAGACCATTTCCTGATCATCTGAGTCAAGTTGCCCATATCCGTTATCCAACAGGTGTAGAATTCGAAAATTTGTACACTAGAAATTTTGGCAGCTGGAGAAGGTTGTTGTTGGGCTTTCTAATCAACTCAATACTTAATTTCTAATCAACTCAATACTTTCTAATCACTACTTTACAAAAAAAAACTCTCCACAAACTTCAGTTCCATCCTTCATTACAAACCAACCTGCCAACTGTCAACACTGCTGAATAGGCTAGTCCAACAGCTGGTATCAATCTTTTTGGCTGCTGAAGACTTGGGATGTAATTCATTTCAGCCAAAAAAATCGGAATTCAATAATCCTTTGGTCTTTGCAAAACTTGTTTTCAAAAAAAAACTAGACGTAGCCTACACTACTCAAGTAGTTGGATACCGGTAGGTTGTCATTCTGGCCTGCGTACAGCTTGGCTTCTTAAACAGCCAACTAAAATTTCAAAACACAATCCTTTGCTATTTTCTTAGCCTGTTTACCTAAAAAAAATTTACAAAGACAAAGTGTTTTACGACCCAGTAGTCTAAAACTATTAGCCTATACCTGTACCTAGAAAACGGTAAACTCCCGGTCGCAGCAAGTCGCAGCAGGCTGAGAACTGAACTGAACTGAACTTTGTTTATTGACGCCCAATTAAATATTATGACACGATGTAAAATTTGGTAACCTATACAACTGAGGCGAGGAGGAGACTGCGAAGCGACCAGTCGAGTGGTCTTCGAGTCAGCAGCCACCTTGAAGAATTAAATAAAGACTGAGGATCATAACTTGGCTTAACAAGAGAAACAAAAGCAAAAAAAAAAAAAAAACAACGACAACAACAACAAAAAACAAAAGCCTAAAAACACAGCATCTTACACAAGATATAAAGGGAAAAATGGAGTAAGGAAGAACATGAGGTTAGGTTGTAATCAATGGAGAACAATATTTACTCAACAGTGACTTTTTTAGATGGTATTTAAACAATTTTAAGGAGTTTCGCTTTTTAATGTTTAAATCTAGAGAATTCCAAACAATCGGACCCTGATATTTAATAGATCTTTGTAACATAGTAGATTTTGTAAAGGGAATAAAATAATTAGTTTGGATAACCGACCGTGTAGATCTGTCATTGTATACTGCAGAAAAATAATTTTTAAATGCAGAGGGAAAAGCTTTGCTTCTGTATTTGAAAACAAATAATGCCTTTTCTAATTTCAAAAGGTCAACCAATTTTAAAATGCGTAATTTAGAGTAGTATGGAGTTGCATGATCAAAATACTTACCACCACCAACAATTTTTACTGCTTTGTTTTGTAGGGTAGTTAATTTTTTAAGATAGGTTTTGAAAGTGGAACCCCATATAATAAGACCATATTGTAAATGCGAGTGAAAGATATCATAGTAAAGCTGGAGAAGTGCTGGCGAATTTAAGAAATTTTTAACTTTACATAATATTCCAACTGCTTTAGAGAATTTTTTTACTAAATTGTTGATATGTTTTTCAAAAGAGACGGTTGTCAAACGTTATACCTAAATATTTAGCAGTTTCGACCGACATTAATTTTGAAGGCAGATCGTAGGCTTGCGCATTAGAATTATTGTAATTTTTATTATTTGAATTTATTAAGATTACGCTTGACTTAGCAATATTTAATGTCAATTTATTTGCAATCATCCAATTATTAACGGTGTTTATTTCTTCGTCAATGTTAGAATTTAATTGCGACAAATTTCGATTTTTCAGCATAAGGCAGGTGTCATCGGCAAAGAGCCTGGGTTTACAAGTGGTACAATTAGAGATATCATTTATGTATAAAGTGAAAAGAAGAGGGCCAAGAACAGACTCTTGTGGGACTCCACAAGTAATGGGCATAAAATTGGATTTAACATTACTTATAGATACAAACTGAAACCTGTTAGTTAAAAAAGAAGCAAAGAGATTATAGGCAGCACCTCTTATACCATAATGTTGAAGTTTACGCAATAATATACTATGATTAACAGTATCAAACGCTTTTTTTAAATCTAATAACAGGAAAGCAGTGTGTTTATTATCATTGATGTTATCATAAGTGGAAGTTAAAAGATCAAGCATAGCATGTGAAGTAGAGTGGAAAGGTCGAAAGCCATATTGAGTAGATAGTAATATGGAGTGTTTGTCAAGAAACAATTGCGTTCTATCACAAATCAGTTTTTCCAGAATTTTTGAAAAAGTAGAAAGGATGGAGATTGGTCTATAATTGTTAAGATCAGTTTTTTCACCACTTTTAAATACAGGAATAACTCGAGCAATTTTTAAACAAGAAGGAAAAATACCAAGCTTGAAAGCGGAGTTAAATAATGTTGTAAGAGGAATAGCAATAACTTCTGCTGCTACAATAAGAAAATACGCCGAAATATTGTCATGGCCAGAAGATTTATTGTTTTTAAGAGAGTGGATAAGTCGCATGATTTCAGGAGGTGAAGTAGGTTGAAAAAACAATGATGAGGATACACTATTTGTCAAGTATTGTGAGAACGAATTATCAAGATGCGCAGGTATTTTGGAAGCAAGGTTTTGACCGATTTTGGAAAAATAATCGCAAAATTTCTCCGTAATGGCTGAAGAATCGGTCAACACATCATCACCAACTTTAATTTTTGTTGGAACTGAAGAAATTTTGCTTGAAGAAGGAAGAAGTGATTTAATAGTATTCCAGGTTTTAAAAGCATTATGTCGATCTTTTGGAGTTCATCAAGGTAATATCGTTTTTTAGCAGCGAGTTTGATTTTATTTAACTTATTTGCGTAACTTTTGTAGTAAAATTTTTGATCCAGACTACCATTTACAAAATGCGTTTTATATAGTTTTTGTTTAGTTTTGATAGACTTTAGCGAGCTACTTGAGATCCATGGTTTTTGTTTTAGTTTACGCTGCCTTCTAGATAATTTTTTAAATGGTGCATGATGATCAATTGCGCTTTTAGTGATTTCAATAAAATCACTACATAATTAATTGAAGTTATCGTGATTAAAGTTATTGTTAATTAGAAAAAAGTTATAAAGAGATTTGTGTAGGTCATCGCAGTAAGCGTTTTTGTTAAAGTTATGTAAGTCGCGTTGAAACATCGGCGGTTCAGATTTTTTATTGGGTAGGGAAAGCAATTTGATAGAGCAAAATATAGGGTAGTGATCAGTTAAATCGGATTTGATTATTCCGGGTATAATAGAATGTTTGTGATCGTTAGTGATTATGTGGTCAATGACTGTCGAGGAGGTTTCAGTAACACGTGTGGGAAGGGTGACCAAGGGGAAATAACCGTTACTAGCCAACAAATTAATATAATCAGTAGCAAAGTTAGGTGCACTTGACGTAGATGCAATATCAATATTGAAATCACCAACTAGGTAAACCTTAGTATTCTTAAGCATATTATGGGTTAGACTGTTGTTTAAATGATCTAGAAAGAGCTTGGAATTATTTTTTGGGTGTCGATAAATAGCACTAACAACTACATCAGCATCATTAAGCTTTAACCAAAGGTTTTCACATCCATCAATATCTAAAAACAATTCCGGAATCAATTCAGCGCAAATGTTGTTATTCACATAAATAGCTACACCACCTGCTCTAGTGGCAGAGTCATTATGAAAAAGCTTATAACCAGGTAAGTCGAGATTAGAGAGCGGTTGGTGATTGATTCGAGATTCAGATAAACAAATTATTTCAGGGGAGATCGGAAGTATACATAAAAATTCATGAAGCAAATCATAATTTTTTGGAAGTGAGCGGATGTTAAAATGAAAAATATTTAAAGATTTTGAATTAGACTTATTTAATGGAATATCGTTAATGTTATAATATGCACAAGGATAAAAGTTATTCGTCAATGAATTAACAGCTGCAGTTACAATATCAGAGTTATTTAACGAACAATCGTTTACGTCATCAGTGTTGAAGGCAATTTGACAATAACAGACTAAAAAAAACTAAAGCAGAACAAGTCAGATCACTTGATTAAGTCAAGGTCTTTTTCTCCTTTTATTATAAGAGCGTTGGAGTCATTATGCTTTCTTGTATAAATATTTCCATTCATCGTCCAAAATTATTTATAATCCGCTAGCTTCGCTTTTTGCTTAACCATCCAGAATAACTTTTTTCGGGCTTGAGTTAAATTTTCATTAATGAAAATGCGATGCGTTCCTTCGACTGAAAATCCTTTGAGGTCCAAATTGTGAACCAGCTTGCGATTGTAATAAAGTTCGTTACGAACATCACTATTGACGAATCGGGCAATAATCGGAGGTGGAGGTTGCGATTCATTATCCTTGTGTTTGTTGGTCCGAGAGGCAATTCGATGTGACGTTGAAATTTGTTCAGGGGATATCTCCACATTTAAAAGCTTAGCAACTTCCATGACAATTTTATTCGTGTTTTCGTTTTTTTTTACTGGGATTCCTGTTATTTCCAAATTTTGGCGTCTGCCATACTGTTCAAGGCTATCAATTTTTTCAGCCTCTCTTTTCCCTTGAATTCGGGACTCGACAATTTGTTTTTTCAACTTGCTGATTTCTTGTTCCTGCTGTCGGTTGATTACTGCTAGCTTGTCATTGTCCAGTTTAAGTTCCTCATATTTTGAAGATAAAAATATTTGCATGCCGCGAAAAACACTGTTTATTCTTAACATGTAGAACTCCATGGTGTATATTCAAACCAAAGTCATTCATCTTTATGTTGAAACCAAACAAAAGTGCGATTTTAACACGATAAACGCTCATACTCAGGGCCGGTTTTAGGCCGATTTGACCGATTAGACCAAATTGGGCCCCGCACCTTAAGGTGCCCCGCGCTAGTGGAAGTCCCTTTCTGTACTGTGAGATACAAAATAGGTGAAAGTGCCAAAAGCTGAACCGGTGCATAATATCTATGAATCATTACTATTTTCTTTTAAATCAGGGTTAGGCTAAATAGAAAAAATTGGCAACTCGGTAGCTGGTCAAACCAAGCCGGGCCGGATTTACCATTAGGCAAATCAGGCTGAATTAAGCCTAAGGCCTCGGAGAAACGAGGGACCTCGTCACAAGCAAAAAGGCTCGACGCGATAACGGAGCGACCTTTTTGTTTTCGAGATCAACCATGGCCACCTTACAGATGAGTCTGATTAGCGACCTATGATCACTAGCGGCCTACCTGATATCAACACAACCTAAGCCTAAGGCCTCTCATTCTCTAAATCCGGCTCTGAAACCAAGCTTTGGTAAAGAAAAAAGCCAAGCAGTTGTTTGGTCACGTGAGTTTGCTGTTCACAAGTAAACGCCTGGAGGTAGTTTTAGGGGGGTTTCATGTTAAATTCAGTTGCAGCTTTTTAGTGTCTGTTTAAGGATGCACGTTCTCCACCAAAGCAATTGACACTTAAGTTAAATTGTAAAATATATTTTGTTTAATAAAAGCAAAAGCCGTGAGAAACCTTCAAGATTTATGGTAACAAAGTCAATAGCACAGTGGCAACATCAGGTCGAGTTCATTTGAAGCAATTTATGGACAAAACTATCTTTAGGAAATTCAGGGCCATGCGTTCTCGGAAATTTATTAAAATTTTCGTACAACAAGTACAATTTTAATGCATTTTGAAAAATCTTTCCGGTAGTTTTTGTTTATTGTTTGTTGGCATATTTAGGCTTATTTGAAGGAGTTCCAAATTCAGAAAAATGTATTCGCAACATATTGCGTTGTGGCATAATTTTCAAGATATTACCATAAAATAATGCTTGTCTGAAATTTAAAATTATTTAACTAATTGGCCGGCTTTCTTGATGTTTAAAGTACAGTAATCAATAAAAGCAGAGTCGGCGCAAAAGAATGGCCTGGTCCCCACATACAGCAAGCTTGCCCCCACCCTAACCTCCAATCGACAATCTTACTTTTTTGAAGACAGCGGCTTTTAAGCATAATTTTAAACATTTTATGTATTGTTAAAACAGCTTCGCCGGAACTGTTTTGCGCTTCGTTCGAATTAAAAATATCAAATATGGAAATTGCGTTTGTTAACAACACAACAAGCAACTACAGTATAAGCGTGTTGCACAGCTTTTCTTTTGTCTTCGAACTCGTAAAACAACTAAGATAACTGTGATATATAACACTTGCACAGAAACGGCATCGTAAAGTTCAAATCAATGTCAGCTCGCTGCAAAGTTCTCGTTGATAAAGAAGACTGTGGCGTGAAAGCTTTTTTTGTAGTTTACAGAATTGATTAAATGTTTGACCCCTCTTGATAAAGGCTTGGCCCCCCTAAGACGACTGCTCTGGCGCCGGCTCTTAGATTTGTTTTTTAGCAGGTATTAAGTGTCTATTTTTTTGGTTCATTTACATGTTTTTTTCATGAGACACAAACGTCTATATATTTTATTATGAAAAGAGGGGCCCCGCGATTAGATTTTTAATTGGGCCCCGCAGTTCCTAGCACCGGCCCTGCTTATACAGTAATAACAACTGAGATTACCTTTCAAAAACGATAACATTTCAACGTGATTATCACTAAGCCCATAGCGCCCCGGCTTTAAAATGTCTTTTCCAATGCGAAAAAGTCGTTCAACTGCAGCACTATAGAAGCAGTGGCCAGAGATGGGCATTTATCGAGATAATTAATCGGCGATAATTTATTACCGATTATCATTATTGCTCAAAATAGTTTGGTTTGACCTATTACCGATATTGCTTTTGTACTACATTTTGTTATCGCCGATAAATTATCGCGATAATCGATTCTTTACGCACACAGTGTTCAAATATAGTGAGTTGGCGCCATGTAAAAAATACATGGTGTCCGTAAGGTCTTGTTGTAGGCCTAAGTTAAAAAAAAAAATTTGTTTTGTTTGATGCCACAACAGAGTCCGTGAACTGCTTTCTTTTCTTGAAAAATGTATAAAAACATTTTTGCAAATTGACTTACCAAAAAAAAACTTCGTCAAGCATATTGAAAATTTACCGCAACATTTATCGGCGATAATTTATCGATATCGCTCTAGGAAATAGAAATTTATCGATTATATTATCGGTATCGCCCAGGTTTTTTTGAAGCTATCGATTATCGGTATTTGAAAGATGAAGACTGCGAGAATGACTAAACCGCGGTCACCCCCGAGCTTCGGCGATTTTATCTAAATCTTCTGCTTCGCTACCGACGTGATCAATCAGCCACCAAATAATAGTTGGAAAATGGAAATATACTACAATCAAAATCACTGAAATCTTAACTACAAGCACTCATGTGCCACATATGTACTTATAAATTAATGTTGATACGAGCTAGCAGGTCGGCGTCCTATAAACAAAAAAACAAAGACACAATATAAGCCCACCCTAACTTAGACCCCAAAGCATCTATACTCCCACACGACGATAACAGTATAACTTACTGCGCTACCGGTACTGAAAAATACAGGGTTCTATCTAAACTAAACACGAAAAACAACTAACTAAAAATAAACACTCCTAACTAACATTGCCTCTCGCTAGTCTGCTTCCCTCTATCTAATAAAGCACTGTAAAGCAAAACACTGTAAGCACTCGCTCGGTTGCCACGTATGGAAAAGGCGCTCTGCCATCTTTCGCGAACAGAAGGTGCGAGGGGCTCCAGTATCTACGGCGGCACAAAACTTCATCCGCTCTCGAACGTCCCCCGATCCGTCTCGTGTTATAGCCGTTAAGACCATAAGACCTACTTGTTCGGGAAGCTGCTCTTCTGGTCGGTCAACCTCAATGGACGCAACAATCTTCGCCGTTGAATCTTCATTACCAGCAACACTATCCGTGAGCTTTACTGAACTGCACGAAGGTTGCGACTTTCTTGGAAGCTGTTTTGTGGATTGCAAGGGTTCATGCAACAGCCTATGGTGAAACCGCTCGCACTTGTGGCAGTTTTGTTATGTCAAGCATTGTTTTGTGTAATGAGCTGAAGACAGACAGTTGAAACATAAGTTGTTTTTCTTTGCAACCTGCCACCGTTCAGCAGTTGGCATATCAAGAAAATCTCGACATTCATCTACGAAGTGTCTCGTGCTTCCTGGATGTAAACAGCAAACCTTAAGCGTTTTGGGCTGTCGCTCTCGCCTTGTGCTAGGGTTTGAATCCAAATACGAAAGTCTATGAGGCGGCCTGTGGAAATCAGCTGACCATCGACTAACGTGCGACGCACACCTCTCCTTTTCAAGCTTCATCGTTTGCAGAGAATCCAAGTAAACTATTTCCTTGCTGAGGAATTCGATGAATGTTCGATAAGTCCACATGTCTGGTGGTAGAGAAGCGTCTAATTTGGCTCGAAGCTTTTCTGTGAGAGCGCTATACAGAATGCCCTACTGTTGCGGCTTTTCAAGAGTGCCGCTTTTGCCAAGAGAAGAGAGGATTGCTTCGGCATTTTTCGTATCTGCTCGGAATTCCAGAAGTGTCTTCCGGTCATGTTCTACTGATTTCACCGGCCGTTTTATCTGGCCAAGCGCATCTTCCCTTATAACCTTTTTGTTACCGTATACCTTTTCCAGCGTTTCCCAAACTACATCGCAGACTTTTCCCTCGTCCATGACCAAAAGCGCATCCCGAATATATCGCTTAGCTTGCCCCTCAATGGTAGACTCAATCCACTTAAGGAACAAATCCGGCCTATTTTCACGCAGCTGTTGATGTCGCAATAGAAATCGATAACGAAACGCTGGGTATTCTGATATTTTGTTGCCGGAAAATCGTAAACCCCCGCCGGTTTCTTCTAGAAGTGACCTTTCCAGCGCAAACGGTATCATACCTAAGTGTTCATTCCATAATGGTAATTGTTGTCCTTGCGCCGGGACAGTCTCGATATTTTGCCTTGCCCTTCCGTCGTCATGCGCTTGAGCGGTATTAGTTGCCGCTGCCGCAAACGCATGGATGTGACGGGGCATAGAAGACAACTTAGCATGTAAGTCATGCTTGCTTTCTTCCGGTTCATGTATTTCAGTTTGTCCAGTCAAAACACCTGGAAAATATAAGTTACTTCGTGCGCTATTTCTAAACTCGTTTTGGGGCTAAAGCATGTTGTTGAAATTAAGAAGTGGGCCCCCCTGGCGGCTTCTTTATCTCCGGCCCCCCCGTAGGACACACACTGGCTTCCCCACATAGCGCACTTCTTGCATAAGTGCTGCGTACTCGATTAAAATCAAGAACGTCCAGAATGCTGTTAGCATCTTCTACCATACCTTTGTATGTTTCCAATTCTGCCTGCTTCTTCCCAAGAGCCAACTCGTTCCGTTTGATTTCGAATTTTTTTCTCTTTTGCTGTTCAATTATGTTCAAATCTTTCTCTTCCAGGGCGAGCTTCATCTCTTTTGTTTTCCTTCTTAACTCAACAATTTCTTTTCGCTGATCTTCTATTACCTGGCAAGAATGGTGCGATAATGTGGATTTAAGTTGTGACGCCGTAGGTAATATTGACGTCACGGTGGCAGTAGTACGCTCATCAAAATCTTTCATTGCCCTATCGTAATAACGCTTCAAGTTTTCTCGCTCTTCATGAGGATAGTTCACCACTAGATCTTCTACTTTAGGTTTTGCAAAGGAGTGTGGGTTGTCCACTAATCATTTACGTAAAGCATCGGCGTATATGTCGTGCGCCTTCAAGCCGTAATCTAAAGTGGCATTTATAATCGCAGCATCGACCTTTTCGACAGATTTACTGTACTGACGCATCACAGCGCCAATCATCATTAAATCACACACATACCTCGTGAACGAACGATGTCTCGCGAATCGATCGTGCCCCGGATCATCCACCCAGACCAAGCGAATATCAGCAAGTGGGTCAGTTTCTTCTTCCACAGCTTCTCGGCGTTGGCTACGCTCTCCATCAACGTTTCCACTGTGGGCTGCTCTATCTGACCGTAACAACGACATGACTGTGTCACCAAACTCGAGTCGAAAGGCTGATTTCTCAATTTCTCAATCTGTAATTGTGACCTCCGTGCGACCTCTCGATAGCCAACGCAACTCAGAATCTTCACACCAAGTTAGCTTGTAGCTCGTATTGAAAGATGAAGACTGCGAGAATGACTAAACCGCGGTCATCCCCGAGCTTCGGCGATTCTATCTGAATCTTTTGCTTCACTGCCGACGTGATCAATCAGCCACCAAATAATAGTCGGAAAATGGAAATATACTACAATCAAAATCACTGAAATCTTAACTACAAGCACTCATGTGCCGCATATGTACTTATAAATTAATGTTGATACGAGCTAGCAGGTCGGCGTCCTATAAACAAAAAAACAAAGACACAATATAAGCCCACCCTAATTTAGACCCCAAAGCATCTATACTCCCACACGACGATAACAGTATAACTTACTGCGCTACCGGTACTGAAAAATACAGGGTTCTATCTAAACTAAACACGAAAAACAACTAAAAATAAACACTCCTAACTAACATTGCCTCTCGCTAGTCTGCTTCACTGTAAGCACTAAAAGCACGTAATTGTTAAATCTCGCCAAGACCAAGAAATTTTCGCTATGGCGAGGAAAAGTCCAAACTATAATCCAGACTGTGGTCAAAGAATGTACTGTACAAAGCGTATGGGGCGCCGTTTGGAAAAAACGATTTTGTCCGACTTATTTTGCGCGTGTATTTTGGTCCGACTTAAGGTGTGTTTACACAAAATAGGATGAAATTTTTCGTACGTACAGTGACGTAGGCTACGAAACTGTTAGAGGTTATGACGTAAAGCCACGTCACTATCCGCGGCATTCTAGAATACAATCGTTAGGGGCTTTGCAAAACAACCGGTAGGCAGCAAAACTGTTTGGGTTTGAATTGTGTGAAAGATATTTTCGTCAACTGTTTACGTCAAAAATCTGATGAAACTTCGTACGACAGCAAATCGGACTAAAATCGCATTTAGTGTAAACAGACCTTTAGAGTACATTTTGTCCGATATATAAGTAGGACATTTCCAATATACATATCGGACAAACTATGGTCTAAATAAGCTCAAAAAACATGGTTCACAAAACGAATAGTTTTTTTCCAAACGGCGCCCCATAAAAGCGATCATGCAGCGCGTGTTTAAATCATGCGTGACATAACGTTACGTAATGCGGCTATCTCCAACAGTATTGCTTTAATACAAAAGGGTCTATCGTGCCCGTCACTGGCAGTGGCGTAGTGCTAGCGAGAAATTTAAAATAAAGGGGGGTGGCATTATTTTGACATTTTTTGAAGCGTGTTTTTGTATGGAAGAACTAATTTGAAGCTGAATGCGAAACAAAAAAGACTCTGGGGTGGGGGGGTCCGGGGGCATGCTCCCCAGAAAAAAAAACCACCAAAAGTTTTTGGATCAGCTCCTGGTCAAATGTGCGTTTTTTTGGCTTCACTTGGATCAGTTTTGATTTAGTTCGTTTAAGCCTGACAATAAATTGATGTGACTGACTTCGTTCGTTTAAAATGTGATAACAATTTGCCGCCCCCAGCAACTTGCCGCTCCTGGATTTATCCATAAGATCCAATGGGTAGCTACGCCACTGCTGGTCACTATTTTTTTCATTTTTTTTTTTGTAGTTACTAGTTAAACTATCTGCAATGGCTCCTTACAAATTTTAGTAACAAAAAATAAAAACAGCAAATTTTGAAAACGGTAACAGTAGCCTTAGGCTAGCTGAACTTTTTCGAAAGGCAAAATTACGTCCACATTTTTGTGTACATAGGCCTACGTAACAATGTTTTTTTGTTGAGTGGGCTCGCAGTAAGAATTATAAGTATACTGTGGCCTTGCCGTCTAACTGCCAGTAGATCTTGTTTTCACGTTTATATCCGTGCTAGCCATAACACCAAGTGCTTTGCTGTCTTTCCTCTTGGTGCTGTTTTTCGTAGCGCAAATGGAAATAAATAAATAAATAAAATCCGAAATTCAAATCCGCAAAAAAACATCAAAATCCGGTTGTTTTAAATTTTGAACCACATCGGTGAGTTCTGACAAAGCGACGCTTGCATTTTCAGGTTTTGAAAGGGCAACACTTTTACTTTTCTCTTTCGTCGAAATTCTGCCAGAATGACAGTGGTCATCGGTGGAGTCCAAAACTCCAAATCAAAGCATGATCAAAGCGTCAGCAAGTCTCAGAATCGCCAGTCGTCAAGTAAACTGGAAGTGTGATATCATATGGAAGACAGTGACCTTTTTTTTTGAAGGGCTGTAACTTGGGATGCTATTATTTTTTCTTTAACTCCATTGCTCCATCACGTCCACCCTGGCCAGTTGTACAGAGCGTGTGGAAATAAAAAACGAAGTGGCTATTCTTATGGTAGGTACAAATCAGGACTTTGTTTATTTTATTTCCTTGTCAAACCTCTGTGGATGGGGGCTAGCATGAAGCGATAATAGAAGAAACCTAGCGCTTATTTGTACCAGCCCGTACAAATAGCCACTGCCAATGATAAAATGGACCAAAACGACAAATATTGCTGGCCCTTGAACTGTTAAAAAGCCACTTACAGACTTAGACTACCTTATTAGGCAGTGTCTATTTTGCCGTTAACGGCATAGACTAGTAGCTTTTAGGTCTATTTTGCCGGTGCTACCAGTGCATAATCCCATAACACACAAATATTACATCTTATTCTACTGTCTTCACGAACCTGATTGTTAACCCCAGGTCACACGAATCCCAATCAAAACGAATGGAAACCACGACAAGAATCAAACCCATAACTAGTGCAGCGCTTCTCATTATACGCTACGCTCTCCACTGAGCTATCGAGAAGTCGTGGCAATCTCACACAAAACAGCGCTTAAAAACCGACGACGTCACTTACAGCAGAATAGACCTAAAACCTGTTTTGCTGTCACTGGCAAAATAGACACTACCTATGTGTTGAGATACTGTGATAACAGGATAATGTTTGTGTGTAGCGATATTTCAGTATAGACTAGGCCTAACAACCATCTTACTTCGTGACACCCCATGCAGTAGGTCTACCATACACACCTGACAGCCTGACTCGTAGCCAGTGTTCTCTCTAGAGTGAGAAATTTGAGAAAAATGCAAAATTTTTGAACAAATTGTACTGATTTTCAACCAAAAATTAATATTATAAAATGCCAAACTGAAAAATTTAAACAAAAAACTTGAATATTTTAATGCAAGACTGTAGCTTGTATCTTGGAAAAGCAAATTTAATGCAAAAAAATTAGTAAAAGGGGTCCTCAAAGTAGTGAAATCTTTGGGCAAAAATTTCAATGAATTTATCATTTGGGCAAATTCGCACTAGTCAAAATCCTAGAGGAAACACTGCTCGTAGCTGCCAGTACCTTAACTTGAACTGGAACTGCTTAAGATCATATTTGCTATTAAGACCTACCGGTATATGCGGTACTGGTATGTTGCGCATGGTCCATGAAATTTGCCATTGAAATTAATCAACAGTTCATGGATTTAGCCAATGAAATTGATCCAAGGTCCATGAATTTGGCCAGTAAAATTGATCCATGGTCTGTGGATGCAGACACTCCCTTAGGCTTCCTTCAATTCAAAAGTTAAATTAGTTCTAACTCTGAACTGTTCTAGGGTGAATTATATAATCAATTAAGTACCGTATTGTAGGAACTGAATTAAGATTCAGTCTTCCAAAATCATGCAAAGTTCATGAAAAGACTTTAGATTGTTTGAAAGACCAGGTTGATGTTATCATATCAACAAACCAGCATGTTTATCTCTATATATATACTCAGTATCTGAGTATTGTTCAGTGTATAGGTTGCTAGTATCAAATCAACAATTGAACAAACTAGTATGTTCTTAACCGAAAAGTGAATATCGTAGATCTTGTTTGGTAATCATGCCAGGTGACAGGCTCACTAGATTTGAAAAAACGAATAGGTAGCATAAGTTTATTTTTCATAGATACTGGATAGGAGTGCAGAGTAGTTCTGTAGTGTAAATACCATCTGACCAGCTGACCCTTGACCATATACTGGTATCGGTATATAGGCCTTCTCTGTACTGGTCTAATGAGGGTAGTGACCAATATGCCCCAAGAAGTTGTGGTTCATGCCCCAAAAAGTTGTGGCACATGCCCCGAAAAGCTGTGGCTCGTGCCCCAAAAAGTTGTGACACATGCCACAGAAAAAAGGGGGCATGTGCCACAACTATTTGTGGCATGTGCCACAACTTTTTGTGGCATATTCCACTACTATTTGTGGCATGTGTCAGCCACAACTTTTCAGGGCATGTACCACAATTTTTCGTGGCATGTTTCACAACTATTTGTGGCATGTGCCGCAACTTTTTATGGCGTCTGCCACAACTGTTTGTGGCATGTGCCTGATGTTTCCTGTTTTCGTGGCATGTGCCACATCTTTTTCGTGCATGTGCCACAAATTTTTTGTGGCATGTGCCCCACATTTTGTGGCATGTGCCCCATATTTTGTGTTTTGTGGCATGTCGCATATTTTATGGCATGTGGCATATTGGTCACTATCGTGGCATGTGCCCCATATTTTAAGGCATGTGACATGTTGATCACTACTGCTGTTGACTGGTCTAGTTGTGATTTGTGAGTGCCGGTACCAATAGTTGTATGGTGCATAGCCTACTTAGTACAGCTTTGCTTTGATTTTAAACTGTGATATTACATGATTTGCACTGTGCTGAGTTATAGAAGAAATAAACGTACCAGGAATGGATTTATTATGCGGATTAACTCGTCGCATTTTTCAAGTATCTGCTGCTAATCTATATCACAGGTTAGTGCTCAAGAAGTGGTAAAGTTGTGCCATCATGCTCTGTTAAAAAATGTTAAAACTTACCAGCTTTCTGTCTCTGTTCCTTAATACCTTAATTGATTTATTAACATGCATTGGTTGATTCATTTATTTAATGTTTATTTCGGCAGCAAAGCCCATATCGTATATCTATAATAGGAACAAACAACACGCACACACAAAAAAAACACTTTCTTATACCTATGCCACATGCTGCAGCATGTTAAAACAAAGGAAGTAATCAGACTAATACAAAGCATCAAACTGATAAGAACTATCACAAGCATATTATTCGACTTGAAATAACGATCTATAAAATGATACAGAAATTTTGAATTGACAGATATAGACATCAAACGTTGGCAAATGATCATGTATTTGAGCTTGTCTAGCGCTAACATTTTAACTGACATTCACTACTATAAATTTTTGACCATGTTAAAGCTGCTAATCATGTGAGTTTTTACCAGTTATATATACATAAACAGTAACAGAGTAAGTTTCTTCTTAGGCAGTGTTTCTCAACCCCAAATGAGTCTGCAGAAGGGCGTGGATGAGTCCGCGAAACTTACAGATACAGGGTGGGGCAAAAAAACCTCCCACATTTTAAATTTTTACTATGGCAATGCTGTTGCAGTTATTCGCCTAGTTTAAGTAAATTCATTTATTAATGAAATGCCATTTTGTTTTACAGAATAAAAAATTTGAATTTGGTTAGGGTAATTGGTGAATTATTGAATTTTTTTCGAAAAGTGAAATGTGGGAGGTTTTTTTGCCCCACCCTGTACAATAAGGGTTGAAAAGTAAATTTTCAACCACATGGCAAATCGCAGCGTGTAATCGTTCCGTCTAACTTTGCCTATGCAATGTACGCATTCGCGAGTTTATTATCAGCGTTTACAAATTGAAAGTGATATATATACTTAGTACTACAAAACATTCGCGAACTTATTGTCAGCATTTACGAGTTGAAAAAGTAATACGAGGTCTGTTCAAAAAGTTCGTAGACTGAAGTCATAACACAAAATGTACTTTCTACAGCAGTTACAAGTCTGGGTCTCCTTCAAAGTACTCTTCTTCCCAACGCACACACTTATCCCAGCGGTATTTCCACTTGCGGAAGCAGTCTAGGTACGCTTCTTTTTTAATGCCCTTAAGCTCCTTCGTCGCATTTGCCTTAATCTCTGGAATAGTCTCCAATGTTCTTTCTTTCAAAGGTCTTTTGAGCATGGGGAACCAAAAGAATTCACATGGAGTAAGGTCAGGTGAGCAAGGGGGGTGGGGAAGAACAGTGATGGAATGTTTGGCCAAAAACTCACGAGTTCTGAGGGTGTAATGGGCTGAAGCGTTGTCATGATGGAAAAACCAGTCACCACTCCTCCGCAATTCTGTCCTTTTCCGTTGGATGGCATCCCCCACGCGCTTCAAAACTTCAGTGTAGTAGGTCTGGTTTACTGTGGAGCCTTCATGAAGGTACTCGTGGTGGACAACTTCACTAGCATCAAAAAAAACTGAGCAGCACCTTGATGTTGGATCAAACTTGGCGAGCTTTTTGGGGTCTAGGGGATGTTTTGTTCGTTCACTGTGAAGATTGGACTTTTGTTTCCGCGTCATAACCGTAAACCCATGACTCATCATCTGTTATGGTCTTTGACAAGAAGTTCTTATCATTTTCTGAGTGATCAAGCAAATTCTGACAGACTTGAACACGATGAGCTTGTTGATCATTTGTCATCAGACGTGGCACAAATTTTGCAGCAACGCGATGCATCTTAAATTCTTCTGTCAAAATGTGGTGACTAGAGCCTACCGAGATCCCACATTCTTCAGCTAGCTCTCTTACAGTCAGACGTCGATTCGCTCGCACCAAAGTGTTGATTTCATCAGTGTGGGTCATCAGTTGATGTGGAAGGACGTCCAGAACGTTCATCATCTTCAACAGACAGCCGACCATTCTTGAAACGTTTATGCCTCCTGAAACATGTCGCTCGCTTCATGGCAACATCACCGTAAGCCGTGTTAAGCATGTTAAACGTTTCCGTAGTAGATTTTCCCAGCTTGACACAAAATTTCGCAGCAAATCGTTGCTCTTTTAAGTTATTCATTTTGAAAAAAATTGGTAAAACTTAAAATCCGATGAACTAAAAAGCTAACCTTAACTGAACATAACCAGCACTAAAATAAAGATATCTGCAATCAGAAAATGACGTCATAATCAGCTGATTTCTGTGAACCTAGCGACACCAAGCGAATGCATATGAAACAAATGACAGCTGCGCAGTTCAAACAGTCTACGAACTTTTTGAACTGACCTCGTATACGTACATAGGAGTCGGTTTTTTCTTGAAAATGGCAAATAGTGGAGGGGCGAGAATTTTTATAAGAACTTTGTTTTCTGTGTATGTGGTGTCCCAGAAAAAATAAACCACTTTTTGTAAAGTTTTTTTGGTAGTTTTAAGCTCAAAATTATTGAAATTCTATACATAGTTATCCAAGTGCCGGTATATTATTTACACTTTTAAATAAAATCAAAAAAATTTGGTTGCAAATTATGCGAGCATTGCCAAGTTAAAAATGATGATTCAAAAAATTCAGTATTACAAGCAAATAGTGGTTTATTTCAGTCTATGCTCAGTCTGACCTCCATGTACTTCCACGACTAAGCAAAGGTGTTTCTTCCTGCAAGAGATCTTGCGACTTTTTTCTGTAGATATTATATTTATTTCGACTATCTTCAGACTTATGTTACAAAGTGCTTATTAGACCTTGACTGACAAAAATTTCCTCTGATACTGAATTTTTTGAAACATCATTTTTAATTTGGCAATACTCGCATGATTTGCAACCAAGTTTTTAGATATTACGTGAAGTGCAAATAATATGTCGGTACTTGAATTAGTGTATATAGAATTTCAATAGTTTTGAGTTTATAATTACCGAGAAAATACTTAGCAAAAAGTGGATTGTTTTTTTGGGACACTCGGTATAATAAGGTGCAATTAGCACATAAATAAATTGGTTGTGTCATGAAAAATATACGGGCGAAATAACAATAAAACTATCTGCTTTTCTAAACTTTCTCTGTCGCTTTAGAGTGAGTATGTGCGAAGTTATGTGTGTTGCAAATGAGCGGACACATCGGGTCCCCCCAAGTCTTTTGACGCTCTGAAAAAAGCTCAAGCATAATAGGGTTTAAAACGAATTTTTCAAGGTACCAGTAGCATCGTCGCTGAACACACGCTGATAGTTTTCTTTTCGCCGTTCATATCGCGTGAGCGTAATAGTGCGACAAAACACTATGACGATTTTGCGTTGTTGTACTTTAGAACTATTTTAGCTACTGCGCATGTATTTGACTTTTAACATAGGTACGAGAGCACTGCGGGGGCCAACATATGTTGCCCCTTTTGGTATTATACCCGAGGGGGCGGCGCCCCCCTGCCTCCGCCGGATTGACACCTATGTATGCATAGGCTATAGCAGCGACTATACAGCGAACATGCATCGCCACGTGTGACCATTCAGTTATCAAACAACGTTGTCATTGAACAACCTTGTTTTCATACCTATGGCTATGAGTGACTTGAGTCCACATATATTTAGGCTAGCTTGGAAATAGTCCATGGGCTAAAATGGTTGAGAAGCACTGTTCTAAGGTGTTACCACGGTTTAGTGTTCACTCTAAGATGCAAAATTTGAGAATTTTTTCCTTGAGATTGCCAATTACAAAAATGGATTTTGGCCAAATTTAATTAAAGAATTCAATGTTGTGATGCAAAATGAAGATATCATACTTTGAAAATTCAAATTCACGGTAAAAAACTGAGTCAAACTTTCTGTAAGCCTTGTCAAACTCACGGCTAATTTTTGTTAAAATTTAAATTTGGGCGAATTTGCACTTGCTGAAATCTTAAAGGAATCAGTGGCCATTGCTTATATCAACAATCACAAAGGCAGTTTGGACTTTACTTTTCTGGGTTTATAAGTGTGTATTTATACAAGTAACTACTGTATGATAAATAATGATTAATCACTTAAGCTCAATAAAATACTAAGGAGTAGCCCATTACCAGAAAAATATTTGGAGATTGTTGAGTGCTTTTTAATGTCAAGGATAATTTCCACACATAAATTCTTCCATTTTATGTTATTTTATCTTTTTAAGAAGAACAAGTTAGGGCGCGCCCAGGTTACCAGGTGTAGTACCGGTAGGCTTTAATTCAAAGTAACTCTTCGGCATCAATATGGTGATAATGATACGTCCCTTTAAAATCTTCAAAATGAGAGTATCTTGCCTTCTTTTGCTGTACAATTAGAGTTACTGTCAATGCATGAGGCATTGTGGGAACCTGTGCATTCCATAACTTGATCTTATTTATCAAAAGTTAGTCTGCAGTAGTGGTCATTGGGCAGTTTGCGCTCTTGCAATTAATCTTTTGTTTTTAGTTCTTATTTGTTTGTATTTCAGATGTCGTTTAAGTGGAACAGCAAGGAGGTTGATGCCCCACAGAGATATGTATGACAACCAAGCTTTTTATGACAACATTTTTCCAGGCTATAAAAAAGGACCTACAAATATTCGTAACAGAGAAAGGGATCCAAAACGATACAGAAAAGCATTGCAAAAACAAGCAAGGGTTCGCATAGTGGATAATAGTGCCTTTGCATTGCAACCCGTCATAAGACCAGCTCGAATAATTCACATTTATAACAAAACGAGATATTCAACAGGTTGTGTCGGCCAGATGTGTTTAATTACGAAAAACGGTGTTATGAAACGTGCGTTTATTGTTGGTCAACGTTCTCCAATGGGGGTTATGAAAGCAAGAATGGACACAAACAATGTTATAATTTTGGACAATGGAGGAAATCCCGAGGGCACAAGAATTACCGTTCCTCTTCCAGGATGGCTTCGTGGTCACGATCCAAAGAAAAAGCGCCCTGTAGCCATGTCAAAAATCATTGCTATTGCCAGTCGTTTTGTATAATTTTAGTTCGGTGCGTATGTTGGTTTCAGATCATTATATCTAATGTTAGCAGTTTGTCCAAGCTTGCATATTACTGAGTAGCAAAAAAAAAATGAAAAGAAAAGTTGGAAAATTAAAACTAAAAATTTGAACCGTGTTTTATTTCATCTGTAAAAAGGTTATGTGGGACGAGTGTTATTTTTGACCATTACGAATCGAAAGAGATTGGCAAATCGCTATTTTAAAGTATGTGTGTGTTGGGGGCAGGGGATGGATACAATAAAGCAGTGTTCCTTAAACTGGTGATGCGCTAATCCCGTTTACCTCATGCGATCGCATAATGCTTTTTGGCCTGACGTGTCAATCATTAATGTAGTTTGCTTGAGCTGAGAAAATTTTAGTCCGGAAGTAGATTAGATATTTTTTGAGGACACCTTGTTTAGTCCCAATTAAATTGAACCGTGTGGAGTGGCCATGATAAAAAGTTTGAAGAACACTGCGATAAAGTATTTGCTGTTTCCCTGCTTTGTGTGTTTTTGTTAAAAAACGTTAAGTTAAAGTGTCAACTTTTTTTTTAAATCACGGGATTATGTGATATACTGGGGACAAACTGGCATAGAAGTACAAAGCGAAACAAATTTTGGTGTTTCAATTTCTTGGGGCTATTAGGAATAATGGAGTGCACAAAACTTACTTTTGCCATTATTCAAAAATCACGCAGATGGCCGAGTGGTATAGAGCGTCTGTCTCTTGAGCTGTAGACTCGGTTTTGATTCCGAGTCGGGTCAAACCAATGACTTCAAAATTGGTATTCACAGCTTCCTTGCTTGACGCTCAGCGTTAAAGGGACAGTGTGGAGAACAAGCCGGCAAGTTTACTTGTTGTGACGTTGGGAAAGGCACTTAGCGGGTTCCCCCATCTTGGTGTGGTAGACAGATGGCTGGCAACTCCTATGTGAGCTCGTATAGCGCATTGATCGCTTTCTCGTGATAGGAGGATAAATATGCAACTAACTAACACTTCAGGTAGTAGATCAAAGTTGGTCTCAAACCATTTGGAATGCCATATTTCCTATCTGTCATAAATGCATTTTGATAGCAGCTCATCTTCAGCCGAAAAATTTTAGAAAAAAATTGATCGCGTAATGGTAGCGTTTATTATTATCTATCACGTATAGACAGAAGATCATTTTTTTTTTGTATTTTTTGTTGCATAAGCTGTTTATTCTATCACGAGAAAGCGATCAATGCGCTATACGAGCTCACATAGGAGTTGCCAGCCATCTGTCTACCACACCCAAGATGGTGAAATCCCGCTATGTGCCTTTCTTAGCGGCACTACAAGTGAACTTGCCGGCTTGTTCTCCACACTGATTCTACTCCTTTTGATGCTGAACTTCAAGCAGGGAAGCTACGAATACCAATTTTGAAGTCATTTGGTTTGACCCGACTCGGAATCAAACAGAGTCTACAACTCCAGAGGCGGACGCTCTATACCACTCGGCCATCTGAGCAGTTAAAAGTCACAAACGATTGCTGCCAGACAGCGTGTTATTCCTCCAGCAGCTTTGAAGTAACTTGGTCGAGTTGACTAGTTTTGCACTGTGGTTGTTTCTGTCTTGCAAGACACCATCAGATCTAGGGCAGCAATCAGCTCAACATAGGAACTTTGGGCATATCGATATCAAATTCTTGCTGCTTAATTTTTTTTTTCTGATGTGATAGCAAATTCATGATTTGTTTCGGGTTTGCGTCGGGCGACAGAAAAATGTCAAAAATGTTTTCCTGCTATCCTATCAGTAATAAAAATAACTTCTCTAAAAGTGTTTGCGATTGGCTCAAGAATTGCTCATAGCTTTCATCTTCAATTTATCGCTGCCGTGCGAGACAGAAACAGCTAGGCCTACTTTGCAAGACTAACCACTGTTAGTACACTCGACCAAAAGCTGCATTCGGGGACTGGTTGCTTGGTAGGCATCCATTGCTTCTCTTAAATTGTCCAGCAGTTGTCGTTTGTTATCCGTCTTGAACGCCGTTATTCAAATCAAATCTATGTTATACTCACGTTATTACGCCAAATGATGTAACGAATGGCTGGGCCCATTTCCGCGCCTTAGTATTTGGGCAATACAGCTCCGAAGAAACGTCGTCGCAGCGGTTGGGAAACTGTGTCCGATTTGATTGACCCGGGATTCAAACCCCTAACGCCCTTGCCGATAGCAATGTTTTGATGGTTTCGGACATTTGGGTCCCGAACAAATGGGTTAAATTAGGGAAATAATTGTCCTGAACCCATTTGTCCTAGAATCTGTTTTCATTAATGACTGAGCTAAACGGCCGGTGCTAAACGTCATTATTATGATTGTGTTTCCTTAGTTATAGCGCGTAACTTCTTTTCTCTTTGCAGATAGGCCCGTAAAATGTTACAGGGCAGGTAAGAAATTCGGTATTCTGAATCCTTTATGCTTATCTTTATCTACCTAAAGTGCTCTTCAAGTTGTAACGTACCGTAGTCTAAGTGAGTTTCGTGCACCCCAAAATCTTCGAAGCCCCTTATAGGGCATAGAAACAATTTTTGCATCATGCTTCGGTGCGGATTTGTACGTAATGAAAATACACTCTTATGTTTTCTAAAATGTCAGCACTCTTAAGCCTAGTTTGTGGTCTTCCTATTAGGCTATCCTGTGTTTTTAAGCTCACAAAAACCCCTGATGAAGTTATTGTAGTGCTGCTACTTTATCAAGTGTTGTAACTTTGGAACTTGGCTAACGTTATAAAAATTATAATACCGACTTAGGTCTTGATCCCAATCCTGTTATTTGAACTGCTTTATTGAAAACTAACCTTCAGTTTGGAAGATCGTTGCACTCGGGGGCGGCGCCAGCCAGAAATAGTGGGAGGAGGGGGAACAAACTAAGTAACGAAAATTTGTGAAAGTTTAGACTCTTTCAAGGTCTGAGTAGCCTCCCCCAGAAAATTTCAAAATTTTAGACTTCAATTAGTGCATTCTGGCGTCTATCCAGGAGGATTTTTCGTCGAAATGGGGACTTATTATGAAGCAAAAATAGGACCCTAGCAAGCAAAATTGTTCAGTAGTGGACGTTGCCTTCGGTTATCGCGCCTAGTAGCCCGGTTCTGTTGTACAGTGTATTACTGCAGCGGTCCCCAACCTTTTTTATTTGGCGGACCGGTGTCGGATTGAAAACGGTTTCGCGGACCGGTCGCGACCCTCAATACGAAAACAAAAGTTTGTCGTTTTGATACTTCTAGGCTAGACTGCTTCAAGTCTAGCTTTTCAATTGTGACTTAAACACGTCTTTCTTTTTGAGTGGCTTGTTGATCACGCTTTTGGCACACGCAAAAATGATAAAACATTTATTTGTCAAAATAGGCAACTCAAAGGATAAATATGCAACTAAATGAAAATAAATAAAGTAATCACTGTAAATAAGGCCTACAGTCAGCTACAAACACGATAAAGCGGCCATTATCATTTAAGCAATGAGAATCCTGGGGTTGTTTGTTGGCAGTAAGATGATTCCAACGAGGGGCAGTCTTTGATAAAGAGACACGTAAGGTGTTGGTTAGTGGTGACTGGGTACGTCCAATCTGCTTTTCATCTTCGCTTTAGTTTCTGCCATTGCATCTTCGCTACAACTATAGTCGTTTCTGAGTTACTATCATTTACTCTCTTGTTTCCACTGAAAAAACTTTAAGTAAAGCCTGCTTCTTACTCGTGCTGTATATATGTTAAAAGTAAAGACATATACTTCCTGATCGTACACCTGTGCACTGCTTTAAAACTAAATTGTTACCACTGGCTATAGGGTTGCATGTTAACTTGTGCAGTTCGCCACCATTTTGACTGAGCGTTTTCGTGACCCGGTGATTGGGGACCTCTGTACTTCAAAGTAGGCTATTAAAAAATAGTTTTACCCTGCAAATAGGCCAAATTTAGTGAAACATATAATGGTGTATTACTATTATTACAGTGTTCCAACACAGCCATTCGATTTCCGAATTGCATTTTGGCTTGAGTTGGTTTCGATCCTTCACTTCGTTTTTCTCGGTTTTCTGACGCGATTCCTGGCACCATACCTATTCTAGCCACTTCCTGCTTCTGTCTTGTCCTTATGTGGTACAGTAAAGTCTTGTGTTGCTCACCACACCTTATAAACGTTAATTACACTAGCGCCTTGCTTTTTAAAAATCTGCACCTCTTTATATACGCTTCGGTTTCCTCATGTGGTTCTTTTTCAGTATTTGAGTTTGAAGACACTGCTACGGTTTTGTTATTTTTGAAGTTGAGTTGACCTCGGTAAGTTTTTGCTTCCTCTAATTTTTATGAATGATTTTAATTTCAAGAAAGCTGAAGATATTGAAGAACCTGAGTGTTTTCATATTTTATTTGAAAGAGGAAGTGAAGGTCTTGGCGCTCCGCCCGGGCACTTTAACGTTGGAAAGCCAGTTGAGGTTCTCTAACATACAGTATCACGGTAAAGATTGAAACCGAAAATTGAAAAATCCTGAAAATGTTAAAAAAACAATGGCACTGGCAGAATATGAGAAGCGCAACGGTCAAAAGGTAGTATCTTGTCAAATTATTTATTTCTGGGTTCCCTGGACACTTAATTTAGGCCTATCTAGTGACTTTTCAAAATTTTTGTCGGATTTTAAAGACAGGAAAAGAGGCCAAGAGAAGGTCCACGCCTGCTCCCTACCCTACCCCAGACAAAAAAATTAACGGATTTGCTCGAGTTACAAAAATGGGCCCGAGCAGAAGTGGGGGGGACTATAGTCCCCCTCTTGGCGCCGGCACTGGTTGCACTGCGGTCGTTGTGGTTTGGAAGACATGACTTGACCGACCGAGGTGTTGATGTATTGCGCTTGTCTATATCCCAATTCTGTCATTTAAACTGCTTTGTTAACTAGCCATCAGTTTATAGAAGATTGCTGCACTGCGGTCGTTTTGGCTTGGAAGACATAGACTTGCCTGGTTGGCTTGTCATTGGATTGTGGATAGTGATTCCCAGGGTAAGGTAAATGTGTTTTTGACGTGAATCCAGCAGTGTCAAGTCAAAGTCCACTGCAAGAAAAATTTTCGAGTTCAAGTCTGAGGCCGTTGTATGAAAAGCCTCAAGTTTCAGTGTTTAGGCTTATCAATGCATCATTTTTTAAATTAAATCTGATGAGAAATTTAGAAACAACAAACGCACTTCATCAAATAACAATCAGCAGAGGAATGGAAACGACAACATTGGCGAAAAAAAAAAACAAATTTAATATCTGTTAAAACGTCGCCATTACTAGCAAAAAAGATCAATTTGTTTTCTAAAACACTATCAATCAATTCGTTTTTATTTCCGCACTCCATAACGTTAGAAACACACGTTCATGAGTTCAATAAGTGTTGGCAGGGCACGAAAAAAGGCACACGCAGCAAAACGGGTAGCCTAATCGTTGAAACATGCCCTTCAAAAAGACTAGGCATGGCTGCGTGACCCTTACAATGAACATAAAAAACAACTGGATTTAACAACAAAAACACGCGCGCATAACGCACCAACACAGAAACAAAACTAGTTATTTAAGCAACATGCCATAGCAAACGAGATCAATTTTGCAAATAAACTGGATTAGCACCAAGATTTCAGCCTGTGACCCCAGCTACTGGGAGGCTAACAGGTTCTAAACCTTGCCCAAGGTTTACTTGATGGGAGTTGTGAATGGGTACCCTCATTCATCCGCACTTGTTTAAAAGACAAGTTCACAACCGGGTACAGTTTTTACTCTTGTCCAGGAGTGTATTGGTTCAATATATAATTATTATCAGATTGAACATAGATTGGAAAGATATGACAATTTTTTAATAGGGTATTTAACAGTGCGAATAACTGCATTTATAAATTTGTATAATATATTTTATCACAAAGGGGTACTTTTTAAAACTGAGTTTTGATAATAATAATTAACCATCTTTCCAGAAATAGGTTCTGTTCATCAATCAAATTAAAGTGAAATATTGCTTCTGCATTGTGGTTCTTGATTTAGTATTCGATGGTGTTGCTAGTCGACATTTTTTTGGATTTCCAACTTCATGATTCCATTCGTCCGTTCAGCATCTGCAAATAAAGATCAACAGCTGCACCAGAACAGATCAAATCATAACTAAATTATACAATGACCCAAGAGAGGTGGTGGTAATCGAATTGGTAAATTAATTTAATTGGAAACAAAGTTCCACTTGTAGAAACTGCTACCGGTACATACGATTTGCATGAGTGGGACTAGTTGACGTCACACTTGTTTTGCTTTTTTTACCTTCTCGTTTTTCTTGCGCCTGCTGTAAGTTGTGACGAAAATGTCTTTTCTCGGCTCCAATTTTCGTGACCAGCAGACTGGCGTAACTATTGGATTTCTTCAGAGGAATAATTACACTAAAGATTCAAAAGACAACAACGTCTGATTGATAGTAAGCAGCAAGGTTACGAGAAGGCAAACGCTGCCCATAGACCTCTGCCTAAGTGCCTATAGGGCCGTTCAGTGGAAATAAAGAACACTCAAGCGTTTTATCCACCCGACGAACAAGTGCAACACACTCGTACCTGATCGATGTTGCTGCATCATTAGGGTTTTCTGTACTAAAAACTCTTTTGATTGGAGCGCTTGTAGCACGATCGGCTAAAACTTGCTTCACGATTGGGGTAAACAAGTTAGATCTTCGCTTGGCTTATTAGCGCTCCGAAAGTTAACTCCAGGAACTGTCGAACTTTCCTTTCTGTTAACTTGCCATCGCTTGCATGACTTTTTCACAACATCTGTAACCCAAGTTAGCCTACAAGAAAAAAAAAGACTCAAGTCCAAAGTAAAATCACTAGTTCAAGTCCGAATCCTCGAAATCTGAACTCGTGTCCAACCCAGCACTAGGGATTCCTGCGCAAACTGATACTTGGGATTTTTAAATCATGACCATTTTTCGAATGAAAAATGCAAGTCGTACCTGATTATTGAGTTATGAACTATTTTGGTGGTGAGGAGAATTGCCAGCAAATTAACGATATACACTAGCCGATTTGGCATAAGTTTCAACATATTATAAAAATTTGTGAAACACAAAATCAGTCAATAATCTTGCTTACGTTAATTTATTAAATTATTAGGCCTATAAATTGATTTTGGTCAAAAAACATTCCCAGTATTTTCATTTGAATAATTTTATTTTATTCTACTTTGATATTTGAATAATCTTATTAGGTCTTGGAGTTGAATGCTTTTTTCACTTTTTTGACCCCGGATTAGGATAAGACTGTAAGATCTAACGATCCCTTCGCAGCCTTCTTGATGTCACTTTTTTATATACGGTAAGCCTATGTAATGTACTCTGTTTGTCAGTTAGGCCTATTTGTTTTGTTTTTGTTTGAAAATGACGTGAAATAAACATCAGATAGGCCTATGGAAATATTAACCGTTTTTTTTTTCGTTGTGTTGTGTCTTCCTTTTCTGGAGTTTTTTCTCTCACACGCTATCGATGTGTGCTATACTCGCATTTTCAAGAATAAAAGCGTTGACTGATAAATCTAGACATAATTGAATTCTCTGGTTCGAGATGGCATGGGCTGCCCTCAGGGACCTGCTAACGAGCCGTCATCCGGTCTTTTTGCTGGTCCGCTAACGGCCTATTTCTATCTTTTGTTTCTTACTGGGCCGCTGACAAATAATTTGTTAAAAACTTGGGTTGAATATGGTTAAAGGTTCATAAAAAGAATGGGTTTTGGCTGGGTTGAGCTTTATTCTTAGGATAAGGTTAGGTTGTCGGGTCAGTTACGGTTACTGGGCTAAAGATTCCAGGCCATGAGCTGTCCGGGTTGCAAAAAAGTCCGCCCGTGCCATCTCTATCTCTGTTACTTATTTTTGTCCATCACTTTCGTCTGAACCAAGTAACGAACGTGTCGGAAGTCGGATTACAGGATTTTGCAGTGCATCCGCAAAGCCCATACAACAGCTAGAAATACGATCAAGCTACAAAACATCATGTGATGGGAAAATTTGCTGAAGGAGTACGGTCAGTTACGGTAGTTGGTGTCTTTTATTTGCGTACCGTCAACACAAGAATAATATACAAAAATAATATACAGTATAATTTGGACAGCACGAGAAAAGGAAAGAAGCAACAAAACGATAAACGTTGTAACATGCAAGGGGAGAATAGAAGATCAAGAAAAGTACGGTAACATGAGAAGTAGGCTATGGTTGCAGCACCCGAGAAAAGGGAAATTGCTACCGATGCCTGCAGGCACTGCATGGCCCTGTGTGGCCATGCATGCTGTGTTATGAGCAAGGGTGGAAACCTGGCTACTTGGCGTTAGGGTGTCAGTTTTAGTTTCAGAGTGTTGAAACCCAGATGTCAAGTTTCAGTTTTGGTTTGGTTTCAGGGCTGTTGAAAAATCGGTTCCAGTTTCGGTTTCAGTTTTGCTTACGCGCAACTTCAGATTCTGGGTTTCAGTTTCGGTTTGAGTTTCATTCAGGAAAGTTGTTTTACTGTGAATACAAATTATTTAAATCCTCTACTTCTTGGCGTTTTTGTTTTATTACAATAATAAGTAGGCTAGCAGCTCAGATGGTCGAGTGAGGAGAGCAATTGCTTCAGAAGCTGTCGACTTGGGTATGATTCCGAGTCCGATAAAACCAAAGACTCAAAAATTAGTATTCACAGCTTCTCTATTCAATGCTCAGTGTTAAAGGAATTGTGCTGGTAAGAATGGTGATGACAATTTTTAAAACCCAAAACCTTAGAAAATTTCAAACTGGTTTCAGTTTCGGTTTTGACGTTTCAAGAAAAAACGGTTTTGGTTCAAGTTTAGGTTTTCAAAAATTTGGCCAAGCAGGTGTCAGTTTCAGTTTGGGTTCCCCAAATTTCCTTTAAAATCGGGTTTTCAGGTTTAGGTTTGAGTTTCCACCCTTGGTTATGGGACTGGGTAGGCAGATATACCGGTAGAGTGAAGGTTTTTTTTGTGTGATTGAGAAAGAATATTTTTAGTGGATGCCTGAGAAACACATACGGATAGGTACCAGTAAGGTTGTTTGAACTTTGAAGTATTACTGGTAAGTGGTACACCTAAGCTGCTAAGTGAGCAGGTTGTCAGGCATTGAGGCATACCGGTACATTGTACCATAGACCGTAAGATACCAGTATGCCCCACAGTTTCTGGTAGTTCAGATGCAAGAATGTCACGAATAATAAACTGTTGGCTGGTTGGGCCACTTTTTGTAAAAAGTAGCAAAGCCAGAAATGCCGATTCCCTGTGTTTTTTTACTTTTTTAGGGTGTTTTCAACTTCCTTGTAGTTACAAACTTACCACTTATGGGTACACTAAAAAAGTTAGATCTAGTATCAGCCCCCAGGTTTAATTAGGGTTAGGTTTGGTAAGGATTAGGTTCATTTGCGGTTAAATTTAGTTAGCGTTAGGTTTGGTTGGGGCTAGATTTGGTTAGGGTTGGTCTCATCTAGAATAAGCCCCTACGGTTTTTCTGTCTGGTAATCGTAACCTAACCTATCGGTATGACCTTAACCTAACTTATAACCTGACCCTAACCAAATCTAGCCCTAACTGAACCTAATTAAATTTAACTCTAATCGAATCTAATCCTAACCAAACCTAACCCTACTCAAACCTGGGGGCTGATACTAGACCTGGTTAGCTGTTAGGGGTCAGGTTACACTGTTGTAGGTTAGATTAAGGTTGGCAGACAGAAAAAGAGTGGGTCTTATTCTAGTTAAGACCCTACTAAAAGTCTCTTGTGGTTCTGTGTGGTGTTTAGTAGTCTACTAGGACCCCCATGAAAGAGCTGGTTCTGTTAAAAGTGAAGGCAGTGGTACAGGGACAGGTTCTTTTTTGTTGTTGCTAAATTATGGTACAATCAGTACATACAATACGGTAGCAGTTTTTTTTAATTTTGCGTAAGTGCTTACAAATGATTGTGAGTACCGGCATACTTGCAGTGCCATGCTCTGCCTGCAGGGCATAATTAGAGGTACCGGTACCTGCTGCAGAGTGCTGAAGCCTGAGTGGAAGACGTTAATTGCAGTTGTGAATCACAGTATTGATTTGGTTCAGCTGAGGTGTAAAGTAACGCTTAAAGGACTTTTGCAACAGCATTTCGTTTGTTGTTTAGGTAAATTAAGCTGCACTTTGCAGTGAGAAACTAGACTAGACTGAAAATTGGACAGTTGGAATTGAATCAATTGACACATTTAGCTTATAGACTACTATATGAGAAATAACAAACTTACTCAGCTCAAAACGAAAATAAACCTGCATACACTTATGAATACAGAGTAACTTTTGTACTCAGTAATACCAGTTTATCACCAAATTCTGTAATTGTTTTTCAAGAACAAAACTAAAACAGTACAGTAGAAAAGGCCCAGAGTTGCAATGCCTTGCACAGCACTGCTCAAGCTTGAGAGAAATTGGGGGCATGTATAAATTAGGCCACTTCATATGGTTGCCAGTAACTTCACCACATGGTAACTTCGCCACAGTAACTTCGCCACAAGGTAACTTCGTCACACTTTCATACATCGAAAATTTACATTGCCTACACCGAAACAAGACTTTAAATTCCCAGTTGTAGTAAAAGATTTTATCGAGCTTTTCCACAGTCCAGTTAAATTTATTAAAGCAACATCGTCACATGGTAACTTCGCCACATAATCCAAACTGTGGGGGAAGATGAGGGGAGAGGTGTGGGAGGGTGCATGGGGAAGTGTGTTGGGGTGTAGGGGGAGGTGATAGGGGAGCTATGGGAAGAGGTATGGGGAGTGTAGGGAAGTGTGTTGGGATGTGGGGATAAGTAAGAAAAGATGTGTGGGGAGTGGAAAAGTGTATCGGGTGAGTGGGGAAGTGTGTTGGCGTGAGGGAGAGGAATGGGGAAGTGTGTTAGGGTGTGGGGCCCCAACACACTTCCTCCAACATTTCCCCATATCTCCTCCCTCACCTTTCCTTACATCTCCCCTTACCTACCCAACACACTTTCCTACACCGAAGTGACTTGGCGAATGGAACACTCGCGGTGAATTTTTTTCCTCGCGAATGGAAATGGATCAAGCGTGGGTTTATAAGCGCCATTATTCGCTACATTGCAACGACTTTCCTGTGGCGCAGTGACTAAGGGCGCAGCCTACAATGGGAAGCGCTGCACTAGTTTTGGGTTCGGTTCTCATCTCGACTTCGTTTCGCTTCAGTTAGGACGTTACGCTTCGGTGGATTCGGTTAGAATATTCGGCTTCGGTTCATTCGGTTAGGATATTCGGCTTCGGTTCGGCAGGTAAGATTTGAAAATAAGGTTCGGCAGGTGGCAGTAATGTGATAGTGTGGTCGTAGCATAAGTACACAGGTTGCTGTATGCATGAATCTGCTTGTTCCATTCGCGAGGAAAAAAAAACACCGCGAGTGTTCCATTCGCCAAGTCACTTCGTTCCTACACCTCTCATACCTCTTCCCACATCTCCCCTTCCTCCCCCCACACCCCAACACACTTTCCTACGCCTATTCCCATATCTCCCTCACCTTCTCAAAGTGTGGCAAAGTTACCATGTGATGAAGTTTCTGTGGCGAAGTTACCGTGGCAAAGTTACTGGCAACCCTTCATGTTACAATAGATGGTTTACTTAAAAGCTGACGAGAATTCCCCAAAATGTCATACGCAATGAAGACATGCTCTATTGCTCTTACCCTAACCCAATGCTTGTAGAATTCCCGGCCGATCCTTTAAAGTGAAGTATCCATTGTAATATCTGAATATTACTGTATAAGGCAGCTTCAGAACGATTAGCCCCAGATAATGCATATAGTCTCGTCTACCAATTCTATTATCTTTTGCAAATAATGTGCTGGTTTACTGTATATATGGTGTTCAGTGTTGATATTATTTACATTTGAAACAAAGAATGAAGTTCACCAATATTGTTATTACCCATACTATTTTTAGCAAACTTTTATTGCTTGAATTCATATAAAGTTGCAGGTACCAGCAACTGTCATTTTGTCAAGCAATTTTGCAAGAAATTCACTATGTCTTCGCACGACAGGATTGATATTTTTCCTTCTCGCATGTAAGTAGTTTATTGTAATATACGCTACTATGGTAGCTCTCTAAGAATATAGCACATTGTATCCTAGACTGACCATAGTGTTATGTAACTGCTAGTCTACCGTATGCCATAACTATTTGTTTTGTTCAGAAAATGGTGATTTCATTTGCTCTTTTTTTATAGGAACTTGACCATTATGAAAGTGAGATTAAAAGGTGCCATTAAAGGACACAGCTTGCTTAAAAAGAAAGTTGATGCTTTGAAGCTTCGCTTTCATGCAATCCTAAAAAAAATTATAGAGGTATTTAACTATTATTTTATTAGTATTTAGTACTCATACCTAAACAATCGGTATTTTTGTGCTATGAGTTTGGGCAAAGTCACTATAGATTTAGTATCCATGAAAAACTGATTATTATATTGACTAGATTTTGGTGTTTTATTGACACTAAGAGGTACCATTGTTGGCTTTCTCTTCTAAGATTTTTTTCAGGGCAAAAATTGCTTCAAACAAATAAGCAAGACTATTTAGTTCTGAGTTAAGTTTATTTTGGCTACTAATTGGCCTATATCGCATGAACATTTATAATTGAAGCTCATATGAGTTAAACCACTTCATTTTGCGATGGATGGTTCACTTTAAAGCTGACAGGAATTCTCCCAAATGTCATTCACAAGCAGACTTATCCTAACCCAATGCGTGTCTCGATTACGCGTTGACAGTGTTGGGCTGTCGGTACCAGTACTTGCATAAAAAGTATTGTCGGTACCGATAACAGTTCTTTTTTGAAAAAGTACTGCGGTACTGCCCATCTCTGCATGATAACGTGTCATGGAACTCCCTCCCAACGCTTTAAAATGAACCATTTATTGTAATATAAGGCACCTTAATAGCGATTAGCTTCAAATAATTTAATATCGATATCATGGTCAAGTAGTCAAAAAATCGAAACAACACGATAATTGAGGGTAGCTGCTTGCTTAACATCTTACACTGCTGTAAGTGCTTTTAGCATTATTAATGTTGCATAATTTTGCACTGCTAAGTTCGTACCAACAGTTACAAAACCATTATACTTTTTTCTGTAGTCTGAATTACGTTAAATGAAATAAATGTATATATATCATGCAGAATTGCTGTTCTATGTTGTGATTTGTCGGGCACGGGCAACATACAGCCGGTGGGGCAGTGATGGAGTCGAGTGCTCAACCTTCGAGTATTGAATACTTGCCTTGAAAATGTTTGAGTGCGAGTACTGGTGGTTGACTTTGAGTACGAATACATTTTTCGCAGTTAAACTTTACACTTTAAAATCAGTTGCAGGCTTTTGCTGCATAAATTGAAACCACTTTTCTTGAAGTTGTTTAATTAAATGTTTATTACCACTTTGAACACTGGTTTTAAGCTTTTTATAGTCGACATTAGCTTTTACGGAACTTTTGAGCAGGTTTCGACGAAAGTTTCTGTTATAAGTATGATAAAAATCAAAGTACTCGTGTACTTGACTGATTTTTAGACCGAGTCAGAGTACTTTTAGGTTCGAGTACGAGTACTTCTTGAGATTAAAAGTTTCGAGTACGAGTACTCAAAAAAGCAGTACTCGAGTATGAGTACAGTGCTCAAGTACTCCATCACTGCTGTGGGGGGGTCCAGCTCGTGGAGGGATTTTGATCGCCCTGCAGATTGTATCCAACTATACTCTGTAGCTTGGCTATACTATACCCTTAAAGCCTCATTTCTGACAGTTGCATATCGCTATGCTCTCACCAAATTGTCGGTGCGAGCTTGTAAAACCAACAATTGTCGTAGTGCAATTACTGAAAATTAGGTTACCGTACAAAATGTTGTGAATATCTCCCACCACTGTGTGACATCGTGACTGTTAGTGTTAGTTATTCTTGGGTTGGTATCAGTTAGATTTAGAATTAATATTTTATTTCTTGCATTGGTGAATAAATATGACTGTGATTAAGATATTGGATACTATTCATAGAATAATCCGGCCCACCAAGCACTTCATTTTCCCACATCTGGCCTGCCTACTGAAGAGCCCCTGTCCCCTGTATTAGACGTACATGAATGCCTTGTTTTATGTGCAATACAGTATGTTGAATCATAAATTGTTTATTGTAAATCATATTCTTAAGCAATTTTGGATCCAGGGTATTAATATCATTTGTTTAGACCAAACAAGAAATGGGAATTGTAATGAGAAAGGCAGCATTTTCACTAGCTGAAGCCAAATTTGTAGGCATCGAATTTTCTTCAATGGTTCTACAGAATGTGACAACAAAAGCACAAATGAAAGTTGTGAGCAAGAAGGAAAATGTCGCTGGTGTTCGTTTACCTACCTTTGAGCACTATGAGGTACGTTAAAACCTCCAATCTTATTAAAAGCGTCCAAGTTATGTGCAACAATTTTCCATACACTCTTTTGCAGGCACGCCGAGAAGGGGGCAGGTGGGGATACTGGGGGCCCGACTATGTCAATTTTTTCACGATTTTATTGAGTGTACGTCGATAGTAGCAAATCCCAACGAAACTGAAAACTTCAGTCAACTGCTGAGGCTCGTTAGATCCAGTAACGTAGCCAGGAGGGGAGGCAAGGAGGGGGCGATTGCCCATCTTAATAAGATCTCTGCCCCCACTTGCTCCCATGTAAAAAATTTCTCGATTGTTTCCGAAACAACACTGCAATGACTCTTTTCAAACCTAGACGTAAAGGTAATATAAAGCCCCCACGCGTAGGTGAGTTTTTAGATTGTGGCTTAAGTAAACATGCAAAGAAGTCTGTGAGAGAAATTGGAAGAGAGCTAGGAGTACCCAAATCTACGGTAGGCCGGATTGTTAAGAGGAGTAATGACGTCACTATTAAACGTCGGGGGAGATGCGGCAGAAAAAGAAAAACAACCGCTCGAGATGACCAAATGATAATCAAAGAAAGCATTAAAGATTCAAGAAAAACAAGTGTAGATCTTAAAAAAGACTTGTTTGCAGCTGGAGTAAATATAGATTCATCAACCATCCGAAGTAGAAGATTGAAAAATCTCTGCTCCAAGCTGCTCCATGCTCAAGCGTGTTGCTAAGCTAATCAAAGCTAAAGGAGGACATAACATATTAGAACCGCTGAACAACGATTTTTTGTCAATACAAAAATAAAAAAGCGAATTTTTCAGAAATTGGAAATGTTGTGAGGTGTCCCAATTAATTTGCACACCACTGTACCTATAAACGTTGTGTTGTCAATTAATCGAATCGCAATTCGCATGCATAACCTCTTAAAAAGTTTAATAGGGAAAGGCCGAAAGGGCAGTTTTTTTCTCGAGTGATTTAATATTAAATGCTTAAAAATGAAAAAAGCGTCGATCTTGAAATGCTACATTAATTTTAATCTTGCGAATGTTTTGGTGTCTTGAATGATAACTTCTTGGTTTAAAATCTTCGCAAAACTTCAAATTAAGTTTAATCCTACGAATCGTGGTTAAAAATTTCGTGGTATAATGGTGAACTTGTCGCAATTTGCTAATGCTGCTTAACATCGTCGACATAAGTTTGAAGAGATAGCCTAACATGTTGTAAGGTTCCCAAAATTCTTGTTAATTGACAGTGACCAAACAACCAAAAGGCGTATTAGCAGGGTTAGACAAAAATTGCATACTAAGGGATGCTGGTTGTTAAATATGTACTGATTCTGATATTTTTATCAAAAAATTTTTGTTTTGTGAACAAGTTAACGAGTGAAGAATAATGGGTTAAAACTTATCACATTTGGGTTGGGAATTATGGCTGGTCAACGGTTAGTTACGAACTTTAGTGTGTTAAAATTATGTGTGAATTACCGCGTTAAGGTATGGTCATGGTCAGTGTTCTGGGCTGTTACACTTGAATACATATATTTGATTCTCGTTTGTAGAACCCAAAAGTGTTTTCCCGATTAGCCTCTTCTTTTCGTTAATTGTTTTCAATCTTCTGTCCCAAAAGGCAAAAAGGGTACCGTCTCTTTATGAGGATATAGTAATTTTCCTATTTCGTCGCTACAACGAATTTCTCCCTAATTCGTCTCTCCAGTTTGTTAAAAGAATATTGGTTGTTTGAAAGTCGTATTTAAACAAAACGATAGGAGCTACAATGCACATTCATTACTGCACCGTCCCTGCAAACTTTATTCTAGTTGAATGCGTACAACGGACAAAAATAAAAATCTCTTCGAATGCCCTTACGCGTCGTTATTGTATTGATAAGTTGCAACTGACGTCATCATTTTCCCGCCAAAAACACTGGACGGCAAAAAGAGCTTCATTCTTTCATAGTTTAGGCCTACATGTGCTTAATATGAAAAGGTGTGGGGGAAGGGATGGGAGAGTGGAGAAGTGTGGGGGAGGTGTGAGAAAGTGTGTTGGGCTGTGGGGGAGGTGGGGTTTGTGGAAAATGTGGGGGAGGTGTGGCGTGTGGGAAAGTGTATTGAGGTGTGGGAAAGTGTGTTGGGAGGAGGTGCGGAAAAGTAGGGGGAGTGGGAAAATATGGCATAGGTGTGGGAAAGTGTTTTGGGTGTGGGGAAGAGGTGTGGGAAAATTTGTTGGGGTGTGAAGAAGGTAAGGGGAGATGTGGGGGGTGTAGGGAAGTGTGATAGGGTGTGGGGGGTGTAGGGAAGTGTGGTGGGTGGTGTGATAGATATGTTGGGGAGGTGTGAGGAAGTGTGTTAAGGACGGTGTGGGGGAAGTGGTGGGGAATAGGGTGGAGTGAAAAATTTTTTTTTTCGAAATCGAAAAAAGTGTAGTTCTCAAATCCTGGCAAATGGTCTAAAACTTGTTTAAAATTTGTGTTTGGGGGATTGCCACCATTTTCCAGCCGGCTACTCCCCAAAATGTTATCGCGACTGATGACGCAGGGGGTAATTCACATATCTCGGTAACCACTGGTCGGAGAGTACTGGCATATGGCTCAAAATCTGCGGAAATACCATGTTTCTCTCTGTGTTAAAGAGAAACTTTTCTCTATTTTCAACGCAAAAAAAGTTACAGCCGAAAAATAAAATTTGCGACCATTTTTGGAAAATTTACCTACCAGTAATTGTGTAAGTAGCACATTCGTTTAATTTTGACTGCAAAACTGATTCCTCTCATATAACTAACACTGTTTGTGATTTAATGCATCAATGAATGGACGGATGGTGACTTTTACTCTTGCTGAAACAGGATGAGTGGTAACAATTGCCTCAAATTAGCAAGGATGCATAATGCACCAAGAGAAAGTCACTGAAATAGGCGTTAAGCAAATTTAGTGATTTTAGTACTGTAAATTGATTTCAATTTGATGCGAGATTGTTTTTAAATCAAATACGAAAAAAGTAGCACATATGAAGGCTGGGTGGTGTCAATCCTGACTTCATAACAAAATAGTACAATACGAGATGAAATAAATGGCTGTTTTTGGCAGCCAACCTTGTAGCTTTAAACAATTGCTGGAGATTGTTGTCGGGCTTGCAGTTGTTGGAAGTTGTTGCTGGTAAGAATCAGAATTGGCTAATTCGTAGTAAGCATTTGCTTCCAAGTTCAGAGTTGGTACATTGAACAAGCGAATCAAACTGCTGTTCCAGTACTTGGGGCTGTCATCGTTATTTGCACTTTCTTCAGCTGCTTGTTTCCGATGTGCTAGCACTTTTGCCACTCCTACACTTCTCACATTTTTATTATCATCCCCTAACATCGTCATATAATCAGGTAACCCATGGATCCAGCAATTTTTTCAACTTAGTTCAGAGGGTTAGGAATTTTTCAAATGAACGTGTTGAAGAAATTACGGTACTTTGAGTGTGGTGCAACGGAATGGTTATTTTGCGCAGCAAGAATATGCTTTGGTTGCGATGTTAGGGGATGATGATGAAAATGTAAGAAATGTAGGAATAACGAAAATGCTAGAACGTTGAAAAAAGTAGTTGAAGAAAGTACAAATAACGATGATTGCCCCTTGCACTGAACAGCAGTTTGATTCGCTTGTTCGATCTACCAACGCTGAACGTGGAAGCAAATGCTTACTACGAATTTGCCAATTTTGATTCTTACCAGCAAAAGCCTCCAACAGTTGCAAGCCTTGCAGACATATACGGAAATAGAAGAGTGTCTGAAGAAATCCTGGTATTACACTACCTATATGTCATAGCCAATCCGTGGAGCGATACGTCAAGTTTGTTGCAGAAGCGTCTGCTTAAGGTAAAAGATTTGATCAACAACGAGATGAGTCATTCGACAAAAAAATTAAATCTCGCAAACTTACGAAAACGTTTGACACCAAAAAGCAGTGTTGTGAACTCTGCCATTTCTAAGAGTACGAGTTCATTGGTCGCGAGTCCGAGTCCACAAAATTTTATAGTAACAAGTACGAGTCCATAACATTTCAAAATTAGGAGTCCGCACGTTACAAGTGCCCTGCTTTCTACTCGAGATCGTGTCGTGACTCGTGACCAACATGACTGCTGATCACTCAACGTTTACAAATCTGTGAAGCACAATGCAGATTGGACAATTTTAAAAAGGATAAACCGGTCATATTATTAGGCCTACAATTTTTATTAGTATTTTCATAATTTACATTGTCTACCACTCCACCAGAGTTGGTCCTTCTTAAAGATCACGACCCAATAACAGTCTTTGAATTATTATATTACGTAATGTTAGTCTCGAAAACCCGTAATTAAAGCTTATTTAACTACAGGCTTGCATGCACGTTACAACAATTACTCTGGAGAACTAAAGCGTGGATACCACAGCTACAACCAGTGCTGGAGTTGGAAAAACATTTATGGGGGGATGGTGCTAGGAATACCATAATTTAAAAAAAGGTCATCGCCTCCGCTGTTGTCCGATTTTCGGGGCAAAAAAAGCTGTTCACACAAACGTAAAGGATGGATGACCGTTATTTATAAGAGGATGGTTTGCGCTAAATTTTTTTATAGAGAAATGGTGTTGGTTTCCGGGGAGATGGCATACCCCCACAACTCTAGCACTAGCTACAACACATTAACAACAATATCTACAATTAGTCGACAATATTTTAATTTATTTGCTACCACCGTCAATTTTCAGTAAAATTCAGTTCTTAATTCTTTGCAATTCAGCTTAAGTTTTTTAAAACGTTGCAATAGCTTTTTAAAAAAGTTAAAGAAGAAAGTAAATCAGTCCCTGTGCGAGATCTATAAGGCCTATTATTTAAACAATGGGGAAGTTCTGCTGGGTAACTTTAAAATTCGTTAGAACTTAACAGGCCCGCAACTAGAAGCAATGCTTAAGGGGATCGAAAAATATTTTAGGGGGTGAGACCAAATTACCTATACCGATATCATGTATTATAGTAACCAATTTTTTTCAGGGGGGCTCCGCCAGAAAAGAGCTCCCTGGAACTTAGTTGCATTGCATCGAGATTTTTTAAGTTGTTTGCGTTTTCAAATTGCCAGTATTGTATGAACAATTTATTTTGCATAAAGTTTGGTCTTGATCTCGCTAGTTATTTGCAGTGCTATTTTCTATTGTTCGATAAGAGCATTCTGGGAACAAATTAAAGTGCTAGCGCCTTTATGGAGGCACATCGCATTTTTCCGCTGTCTTATTTTCGCCGACTAACTTTGCACAAAAGCTAAGTAATTATTTAATTAGCTCTGGCAATTTCGTAAAGGCTTTCGTCGATGTTGAAAAAAGCGAAAATTTGTGTCGGTTCTGTAGGTTTTCGAATATTTAGAAATTTTAAAACAAACACAGCAAACTGCTGAGGTATTCACGAGTCCGAGTCCTAACAGTTTTTACGAATGCGAGTCCGAGTCCTCAAAAAGTGGAATCGAGTCCGGACTCGGACTCGAGTCATCCCAACTCTGCCAAAAAGCGGTTCAAATAAAGTGCTTTAGTTAATCGTGTGACCTCTTCTATAAGCCGGATGGGTCAAAATTGATCTCAAAGCAGATGTTTTTGCTCTTACTATTCCACATGGGTGCACCATCGCACCAAACTTCTCGAGTTTGTCACAACTACGCCTTTTATTATGTTGACAGCATTTTTTGACTGATAAAATTAGCCATATATTTCATCTTGTATTATATTATTTTGTCGTGAAGTCAGGATTGACACCACCCAGCCTTCATATGTGCTACTTTTTTCGTGTTTGATTTAAAAACAATCTCGCATCAAATTGAAATCAATTTACAGTACTAATATCACTAAATTTGCTTTACGCCTATTTCAGTGACTTTCTCTTGGTGCATTATATGTCCTTGCTAATTTGAGGCAATTGTTACCACTCATCCTGTTTCAGCAAGAGTAAAAGTCACCATCCGTCCATTCATTGATGTATTAAATCACAAACAGTGTTAGTTATATGAGAGGAATCAGTTTTGCAGTCAAAATTAAACGAATGTGCTGCTTACACAATTACTGGTAGGTGAATTTTGTAAAAAATTTACCAAAAATGGTCGCAAATTTTGATTTTCCGCTGTAACTTTTTTTGCGTTGAAAATAGAGAAAAGTTTCTCTTTAGCACAGAGAGAAACATGGTATTTCCGCAGATTTTGAGCCATATGCTATTATTCTCCGACCAGTGGTTACCGAGATATGTGAATTACCCCCTGCGTCATCAGTCGCGATAACATTTTGGGGAGTAGCCGGCTGGAAAATGGTGGCAATCCCCCAAACACAAATTTTAAACAAGTTTTAGACCATTTGCTAGGATTTGAGAACTACACTTTTTTCGATTTCGAAAAAAAAAATTTTTTCACTCCACCCTAGTGGGGAAGTGTTGGGGGAGGTGAAAAAAGATGTGGGGATGTGTATGGAAAAACCCAACACACCTCTTGCAACACTTCTCCATAGCCCCCACACTTCTACACAGCTCCCCCACACCCCAACACACTTCCCCACACCTCTCCCCACATCTGACTTTACCTTTCCCATACCCCAACACACTTCCCCACACCTCTCCCAACACTTCCCCGCACCTACCCCAACACTTCCCCGCACATCTTACTTTTCCCATACCCCAACACACTTCCCCACATATTTCCCAACACTTTCCACACACCCCAACACACTTTTCCACGCGCTCCACACCTCTCCCACACCCCAACACATTTTCCCACATCCCAACACACTTTCCCACACCTTTCCCAATACTTCTCCACACCTCCCCTCACATCCCAACACACTTCCGCACACCTCCCCCAACACTTCCCTACACCTACCTCCATATCCCAGCACACTTCCCCACACCCCTACAGTTTTCCCCACATCTCCCCTTACCTTACCCACACATCAACACACTTTTCCACACCTCTACCCACGTGGGCTTACCTTCCCCACACTCCAACAGACTTTCCCACAACTCTCCCAATATTTCCCAACACACTTCCCACACCTCTCTCAACATTTCCCTACACCTCTCCCCACACCCCCTACACTTCTCCCCACATTTTCCCATACCCCAACACACTTTTCCACACCTCCTCAACACTTCCCTACATCTCCTCTCACCTACCCCCACACCTCAAAACACTTTCCCACATCTCTCCCCTTTATCTTCCCCACACCCCTACACACTTTTCCTCGCCTCTCCCAACATTTCCCCACCCCCAACACACTTCCATATTGCTTCATTAAAGTTTGTGGAGTAGTGCGTATCTAGCTTAAAGCTTATCATCTGGACCTATTTTGCGATTTGCAGTTCTGCCGTACTAAATTTTGAGTTTCCCCAAAATATAACCCAACCACAACGTTGTGCTATTGAATGTTAAATTAGGGTTTAGGCCTTCATTTGACCTACTTAGTTTGCTTGCGCTTTGGGCTATGAAAGAAATAGGGTTAGGATCAAAAACAACAAATGTAAACTAGGCCGGAGCCTATCTTCTCTACTAAAACTGGAAAAATTACAGGCACTCATTTAGATGAACGGGGAAATACAGAGCATTAATGCGTACTATAGACCTTCGCTTATCCATAATTTTTTTAATCTACCGGAATCTATTGCGATTGTTCTTTTTGATTTCTTACTCTTTGCATTGTGAAATTAAAACTGGCAACACCTTTCTGGTAATCGGTAACAACAAGCATGCAATCCATGATGGATTTAGGGCACGGAAAGGTCGCTCCTTGTACTTCCCATTAGATCCATCACTACAAGAAGACTTAACAATACACATCATGGCGGCCAATACTCATATTTAGTTTAGAATCGGACTCGAATTTGTTTTCAAAACAAGTTCGTTTTAAAAACAATTTGTTTTTAAAAACATGTTTTTTTTTGTAAAAAAAAATGTTTTTTTTTGTAAAAAAACTTTTTTTTTTGTAAAAAAAAAACAGTCAAAATTAAACGAAGGCAAAAAAAAAAACAATTTACATCACAAGTATAATACAGGGTTTATACGGTCAGGGAAAATCAGGGGAAAACATATCTTTTTCGAGATGGTTAGGGAAAGTCAGGGAATTCAACGAAAAAGTTAGGGAAAACTTGGAAAAAGTCAGGGAAATTTTTTTGGAAAGTTCTTACCTCCTATGAATCAAGATCCATTGTTTATTTTAGCTGTTGTATGTCAAACAAGCTTGACTTCATACTTTTCTCTTTATTTAGATATTTTCTTACTCTAAAAAATCGAAACAAACTTATTTCCAAGATGGTTGGTTATCGTCTGAAGAATTTAAGGCATGGCTTTGTAAAGCTTCTACCAAAGGTGAAGCAAGATGTCGACTGTGTCAGACAAATATAGCATTGAGCAACATGGGAATCAGGGCATTGAGGAGTCATGCTGGCAACAAATCCCATGTGAAAAAAGTCAAGGAACTGGCCGAAATTAAAAATTTCTTTGCTAAAAGGAGTGATATTAGGCCTGATAACTTATCTTCTGAAGAAAAGCAGCTGCAATCTTTCTTAGATACAGAAAATTTGGTTGAAATTCAATCATCCTGCAGTGTCTTTTCTTATTTTTGGTATTCAAGCCAAGCTTCTTGCGATTTTCTAAGATAAAATTGCGATAGGTTACCTGTGAAATCTTTATTTCTGCTGCTGAATTGATGTTTCTGTGTATGTAGGCATTAGGTATACATAGTTATTTTTGCTGCTGGTTGATATTATACTGTTCGTTTATATTCTCTAAGTCAGGGAAAAAGTATGTTTTGCAGGATTGGGTCAGGGAAAAACATAGGGATTTTTAAACGAAAGTCAGGGAATACAGGTGCGATTTTGAGGAAAGTAGGGGAATATGTCAGAAAAATTCCGTATAAACCCTGTAATATTATGTGTACATGCAGAGTCCTTTTTTACGCGCGATCAAGCTCTGGGTCGCATATTTCGGAATGGCTTTGCAGAAAAAGATAGGACTCGATCGAAAATTGCACTACTAACTGCAACAGCGACATGGTGTAACGGTCAGCATGCTGGACTGTTACTCATAATTATCGAACAACAGTATAACTGAACTGTTTGCAGGCACAAAAGTCCGAAAAGTTTTGTAGTTTTCTCTCCATGTCGTTGTTTCACAAAATTACATTATTATTGAGGACTTGCGTAATTTTATTCGAAACTTTTTGTATTACTTTTTTGCATGACTGTGCCCAAAGTTAACTGTATTTGACAAGGAGCCCGCAATGGGGCCTTGTTGACCCAGCTCTTTTGCATGACTCGTTCTTTATCAGCGATCGCAGATAATGTAGTCTACGTTTTTTGACTTGTGACGTTACATGCGAATTGTAATTTTGTTTAGGAAGGTATAGACAACTATGAACTGACTGGACTTTCTCGTGGAGGCGAACAACTTGCGAGATTAAAGAAGAACTACTTAGAAGCTGTGAAGTTGCTCGTTGAGCTTGCTTCCCTTCAGGTTGGTTAGTTGCCTGTACTTCAGCTGATGCAAAATCTCTACGTTACAGTTACAAAACAACTGTAAGAACTCTTAGCACTGCCTAGCATACACTGCTGATGATGACAGCTAAATCTATTTTGTCGTAACGTCCAGTTTTGAGAATTACTGAAGCTTTACTTTTCCTCCTTAATATACTTTTTTCCATATTTATTGTATTCTAATGCTACTGTGTTAACAGACTTCTTTCGTCACTTTAGATGAAGCAATCAAAATCACTAACAGAAGAGTAAATGCTATCGAACATGGTAGGTCCAAGTTGCATTTAAGTAATTCATTTCGGCCATTCACTTGTTCTATGATAAAAATATCCTTTAGAAGGATTGCTTAGTACTTTTCCAGAGAAACCAGTTAAACAAAGCAAGACTTGAAAACGGAGTGCAAAAAGTAGGCTGTTGACTGTATTTGATTTCACGCCTGTTTTTTGGTTCACTTCTTCGTCGTTATTCGAGATTAGGCCACTAGAAAGCGTACCGGTACACTAGATAGTCCTCTTCATTGGAAAATATATTAAGTTTGGCAATGTTCTGTGCGAACATCTGATCAAGACGAAACAATATTTCAATTTGATAACCCGACGTTCCATTCAGCTGAGCTACACCGCTGCTTTTATTAGTAGCAATATGCCGATATTAGCCGACTACCAACTTAACCCAGGCATAACTTAATTTGTAATTCCATTACAGTAATCATCCCTAGGATAGAAAGAACTTTGGCTTACATTCGCACTGAGTTGGACGAAGGTGAAAGAGAAGAATTTTACCGTTTGAAGAAAATTCAGCATAAAAAAGAAATCATTCGAGCTAAGGCAGCCTTGGAACGTCTCAAGTGGGAAGAGCACCAAGCCGAGTTGATGCTTGCTGAAGGCAGGCCAGTCAAGCAAATAGACTTCGAGCCACCGAATTTAATGGACGAAGTTCGTGATGTAGATTTATTGTTTTGATCAACTACTTGCGTGCAATAATACCGTGCTATCTTGTAGTGTGCAATATAAGTTTGTGTTGCAATAATCAAGAAAACAGTGTTGTTACAAATGAAAGCAATTTTTTCTGTGATAAATAATAATTGGTTGCTTGTTTGCGTTTTTAGTACCTATCTTGTTCTTTGCTAATACTATGATAGCTTATCAGCCATTTAGTCACAAAAAGTTTTTTTTCCCACACAAAAATATATGATGTACCGGTACTTAACATTGATCAGTGTTAAATAAGATTGCAATTAGTTCTCGTCCCTGCAGCTGAGGGTTATTGTGGCGAGGGAGAATTGCTTTGCTGCTGTTTGCTGAAATAAATAGTAGTACATATATATTTGCAATATGATTTTTCCTTACTGCGCTTATGGTTCAAATGAATATTGCTTGAATGACTACTGTGCAGTGTTTGTGACAATTGGTTACGATTTTTTGAGTGCATCATTCTATTATTCAATATTAGTTTTATGTTTGTACGTCTTAATCAAATTGTATATCAATGCGTTTCATGCAATTATTATACTGCTTGTTGAACAGTAGTACGATTTAATCACGCAGTATTTGTCACATACTCTAAAAGTCCACGTCGAATGTACAGAAGAGCATGTTGCCAATGATCTAGCTGCGTATAATATATCTATCGTATTCATTCATCACGCAAACCCATCAAATGTAGACGTCATATTTTTGTGATCAATAGCGATCGGATATAAAGTGAGATATTTCGGTTAAACAGCTGAACTAACTCGCTCGAAGGAAGTTGGAAATTAATTACGAACAGAGTCGAAATATGCCTGTAAACTCGAGGCATGTCGCAGTACAGAAGACACACTCGATACGAAAGCTCCATTACGAATCGACAAGATAAAACCATGCACCAATTAGATACAAGGCGTTCCAAAAGTCCTTGGCACATTTTGACGTTAAATATCTCGGAAACTTTTCAGGATATAAAAACTTACACAAAAACTTAACCAATAGCCTCACAAAAACTTTACAATGGCACAACTTTTATATGTGACTATTTATAGTTAAGGAGATGTAGTGCATATCTTGATTGCATTCCAGATTATGTTTTAAAATACTTATCTCTAAACGAATTGTGACCGCTATATACATTACTACTAATGGAAGCCGGATTCGCAAAATTATGAGCTGTAGATGGAAGTTTTTCCATAACAATTAGGCGGCGAGATGAATGACCATTTAGCACCTGTTCACAATTATATAACAATTTTAAAGAAGGATGTATCGGCACAACATCAGGAGTATAATCGTTTCTGTGAACTGGAAGCCAATATACAAGTCTTCCACCAACAACAAGTGTACGAACTGCAAACGTTAATAGGTCCTTGAATACATCATCCAAATGATATGCCTTCTGTTCAGGATAATGAATTTGTCCTGGTGCTAAATCGAGAGCAACGGCTTCGCCACTCTTAGATCCAAGCCTGGAGCATGCCTCCCGGATTCCGTACGGCGGATCAGTTATAATGGCGTCGTATAATTCTTTTGAGTTTTGTCTCCATGGAGGATTAGCAGCGTCCGCGACTATTGCATCAACATAAAATGTTGCTTTGCCATATTCTTCCAAACTGTGTCGTATAGTCTCGTCTTTTTGTCTATAACCTATCGAAAACGGAGAATAGCCATGTTGCAAACTCTTTTCTTACCTATTCCCGCTATTAGCAAGTGCTTCTGCGAGTCCACACGTTTATTTCAAACGTGCGATGTATGGTATATTAGTAAACGAGTGTAGCCATGGTACATTTAAATTAAAGTCATGAAAACTTACATGGCCGCCGAAATGCACTTACGAAAGGGGTCAAATGCATTGGCCTTTAAGCATCGCTTTGCATTTAAGCTCCAGGGTAAAACGCTCCCACCGAATCATTAATTGACGTACGGAAAAAATTGACTAAATGCTACCATTTTTGATCTTTTATACGTCGATTAGGTGTGAAACGGTACCGCTATTCAAAACATCAAATGGTGAGCTGAACCTATTAGTTACAGTAAGTGTTAAGTGTTTGTACCGATTTAACTCGCCTCAAACTTAGTACTATCAGTTTAATAAAATAGATTAAACCAGGGGTGTGCAACCTTTTCGCTATTGCCGGCCACATTACATTTCTAGAAAGTATGGCCGCCAATAATTTTTAAGAACTGAAGTGTTGCGTTAAGCCTAATCTATACTTAAACTCATTCATTTTAAAACCTTAGTTGTGAAGCGTAATGTAAAATAATGTCAATATAAATAATTTCATTCATTACAAGTTTGCAATTCATCATACATTAATGACTCCCTTGGTTTTGCATACGACCAGATAAGCTTGCAAAATCGGGTGTCTCGTTAGATACGTCAGCGACAAGGCCAAGCGGTACCGCACGTAGGTGACAGATCCTACGTGACGGGTTCGATTCGCGGCTGCAGCCGATCGCATTTGACATATATAACGGGTGGCTGCTGACTCGAAAAGCGCAAGCTCACTTCGCAGTCTCCCTCAATTACTCTTGAACTTCCAGTTCAACATAATTCGAAAATAATTTCAGTTATATTTTACTGATACCATCAGTCCATCAGCCTTAGTTCAGATTCCAAATTGCTGCCTAGTAACCGAGTTCGGTTCTCGCCAAACGACGATAACCTCGCAAAGATCAACTAATCGTAGCGCAATTTATAAGCTACAATTTCATCGCTTTGCGTTAAAAATGTTTACCGGTACTTGTCCACTACACTACAACATGAATGGAAAACGATACGCATGATTGTTGCGAGCATCAATGATGAATCGACTTAATTTGTTTACTTCAGTGGTTTTCAACCTGGGGTCCGCGAATGATTTTAAGGGGCCCACAAAGGCTAAATGGTACGCAGTACTGGTGTTTATTAATTATTAATATATTTTAAAAAATAATTTTTTTGTGAACGATATAAGGATTAGGGTTTCCCTTTTTCCCGAATTTTCAACTTTCCAGAAAATTCCTGGGATCCCGAAAATCCTGGGATTTCCCGGGATTCAAAAAATTCCCGGGAATATTTTCCCGAGCTTGATCATTTTCACATTTTTTATGATTTTCAGCATTTCAGATCTAATTTTTAGCATTTCGTTATGTTGTTTTGACAAACTTAGTTCGAGTTTTTTAATTTTTTCGACAAATTGAGAAAAATGATTTTGATCTTACAAGCATTTCGTCTTGAAAAATTTCGCGAATTTTGAAAAAAAATTTTAGTAAGCAAAAAAATATTTTAAATTTGCAGTAACGCATTTTTTATGTCGGAATGATAAATATCAGTACCACTGAAACCCTTCTTAATGTAAAAAAATTTCCCGGGATCCCGACATGTATTTCCCGGGAAACGGAAAAATTACAAACAGCAATGCAAGTTGTTTTGTGATGGGTATTTATAAAAGCAGAGAGAAAGAATGAGTAAGACTGAAAAGTTTTAAATTTCCCGTCCCGAAATCTCGAAAGGGAAACCCTAATAAGGATAGACCTATTTTTTTTTAGCTCCTCACCGATATTTCAGAGGAAAACAGGACATCTGAGGACGTGAAGACCCTTTTTTTTGCTCGTCACTTGCTTTTGGGCGGAAAAGTGGAGTCGTGTTGATTTGTGCGGGGTAGGCAACAACAAATTGCTTAACTTAGGAGTCTGCGACTTGAAAAAGGCAACGCAGGTCAGCATAACACAGGGTAGCACCATACACTACTATATAGCACGCAACTCCTTACAAAAGGGTAAAAGAAATCCGCGGTTTAATCCACCAAAAATCGCGGGTTAAATTTTAACCTACTGTATTTAATCCTCGGTTTAACTCGCTGTTGTACTTAATCGCGCTTGGTCTGCAAACCAAATTAGGGTTAATCCGAAAATTAAACCGTGGATAAGTTTAATCTGAGGATAATCCACTTTGGTGGATTTCATCCTTTAATTGTGTGTCTACCAGACTTCCCTAATTAAGTTCTCATACACCCTGCCGACAAATATGTTTTAGCATTTTTTCTGTTTTGCGCTAATATATGCCAGCATCGGCTGCTGCATCGTCTATTTTTGAATGTATATACATGTATGTCCCGGCCGCACAAAATTTCACTGATGGCCGCAGGTTGCACACCGTTGGATTAAACGGTCACCGAAAATATGAAATGGAAACTCACCAGCTCCTCTTCTCGAGGATTTGCCTTGAGCATGTAAAATCTTGTAACTTATATCAGCGCCTATTACGTAAGAACCAAAATGAGCTGCGGAAATCAATAAACTCCCAGTTCCAACAAACGGATCACATGTTAAAGTTCCGGGTCGAGCGCAAGCCATGTTTGCCATTATCATGCCCAACATTGAGTCCATAGAAGTATTTCCTATAAATCTGCGCTTTTTCACACTGTAGCGATCAATTAATTTTCGCTGTCCATTACACAAAAACCGACCAAGATAAAGACATAACGGTTCGCTTGGTGGCTGACCATTTATTCGATCAGAATAGTCTTCAATAAGGCCAATTTCGACGAGTGGGTCTGCAAGATCAACCTTGCCTTGTAGAGGTAGTACGTCTTCTAAACTATCTATTTTTAAAACTTGTTCAGCAAGAGAAACTTTCTTCCCAACACCTTTAACACGCACCGCAAACGTCTCTGTATCAAACCATTTCTCTTTATAACAGATAGGAAAATCTTGTATCGATTTTTTGAGCTCTTCTATGCTCTGGCCAACACCCCATAACTCATATGCATCTTTGACAAGAACGGAACGAGATAACAATTTCTTGACTTCAACTTCTGAAATAGAATTCAAAATCAATATTGGAGAGCATGCTTCAGATTTTGCTTGCATAGGCTTGGACTTCATTCCGGTAGAAAATTTTCCTTGTAAATTAATGCCATAACATTTTCCTATGGATTCCAACTCTGGAATAGCATATCCAAATTTTTCTTGAGCAACTACTAATAAATAATTTAATCTAAAATTACTCGCTGAATTCATTTACAAAGGTTAACAGAACCTGAAAATCACAATAACAAAAACAAAGCACATAATTAAGCAATCACAAACAATATTTCATATCACACCAACACAAAAATTCTTACATCATTACAACAAAATTGCGCAGGCCTTGTTGCAAGTTAAAGCAATTTATACTTAAACGTTTAAAAAATGTAATCGAGGCATGCAAAGAAACTTTGCGTCAGAATTTTGAACAATTAACTTGGAAATCGCTATAAGTGCTTAGGGCCTAACTCCCATCACTAAAAAACAAAGTTTCGCTTTCGTCAATAATCACACTTGTATCACCGCATATGTTTCACATCCAAAGAATGCGTCAAATTCTGATTGTAAACTGATGTTATGACCAGTTTTGATAGCAGGTGTAAAGATCATTCATAGTTCAAAGCATAAATATAAAGACCCAAGGAACAGTTTGTACATAAATCTATTAAAATGTCAGCAAAACGTCTAAGCGGTACACTTAAGCAGCATAGTATGAATTATGTTTATCTATGCTATTGCTTATGCACTCAATGTACCGAAACAGAGACAGTTTATGAGAGAGGATGAAATATAACGAAATCTTGAACATAACTGAATACACCAAAAAGTTTGCTTTTAAAAATGCAAATGCAGACCTACGGAAACAACAAAGTTTGGAATACCATAAATTTAGAACGAAAATAGCTCAAGGAGGAAAAAAAAGCCACAGTAAATCTCAAGACTGGATGTTCCGGTAACATAGATACAGCTGTCGTCATCAGCGGTGTAAGCTACTTTCAGTTTTCTCTTGCTAACACTGCTGATGATGACAGCTGAATCTATGTCGTCGAAACGTCCAGTTTTGAGACTTACAGAGGCTTTATTTTCCTTCTTAATAAAGTTTGTCATTTATAAAATATTGGGTAAAACCACAGCAACATTTATTATTGAAGTGAAAGTTATAGCATTAATACTGCCATAGAATCGTTTATAAACTACAAATAATTTGAAAAGTGTTTCCATAAGAATAAATCAGGTTTCAAAACCTCGGTAAGATATTACTACCAGCATGCACATGACAAGCTAGTATCGGTAAGTCAAAATTATTTAAATGCCACCCTGCTAGAACTATCAAGCACACACTTTCCTCACTTACAGATACATTTCTGTGCGAGAATCGCATAGACAAAGCAGCAACTTGAAAACCTTATGCACAGAAATTTCCTCAACGCCGGCATGAGAGCTAACAAAATTTGAGTTAAACACAAAAGTTATGCAATTAAAGCTATGGTACAAATATAAATTGTCCTCCAACACATGCATGGGCCAGTAAGCTTGTTTAAAGATTAATTTCAGTTTGTAAAATGTAAAAAGTTTTCAACATTTTTAACGTGCTGCGCTCGTAAAAAATAGTCCATTGAAATTAGCAATGCGTAAAACCCAAATATTACTAGCAATACATTATATCTCAAAACGAAGTATATAATTAGAAATACTGTGGCAGTAACAAAGAAGCAAACCTACATGTAATAATAATGTCCAGTATAAACACAGAAAAATAGACATAGCGACAAATGCATCATACTATAGCAAGGTTTAAGCAGTCATCATAGCCATATGGCACATCGATACCGCAACTTGGGATAAACAACACACAAGCTTTGTCAAACTGCCGCAACCCTTGTTCTAAAATATTGTGCTAACAAGCTTAGTTGAGTTGAAATGTACTATACCAACGGGAAACTATCTGATACCGAAATTATTTATAAATAAGCGAGTTTTTTTATGAGAATTTACACATCACGCATTTCTAATAACAGCAACGCATGATTGAACAATCGAATCCACTTGAGGAAAGTTTTTTTCATGAAATAAAGACTATATAAACAAAACCAACCCATATAAATTTAACACGCAAAAAATCAAACCTTCATTATACTTTCAGTATTACGCCGAAGCGTGTAACAAGTGGCGAGACCCATTTCTGCGGCATAGCGCATGAGCAACACAAAAACGTCCCAGCAGGACGAGTGGATGGCGATATTGTCCGATTTGACCGGCCCGGGAATCGAACCCACATCCTCTCGCGCTGCTAGTTATGTCTTATTAACACAAATTATTCATCATTTCCTTACCAAAAACTAACCAAATACTGAAATAAATCTGTGGAAGTATAACAAAGATGCGCGTTTAGAAATTTCTTTGGTTTTGCATTCCAGGCATACCCCTAATGAAATTCTGTTGCTGCATGTTATTGTGATTAGTTGGTCTTAATCCAGAATTGTCTTGTTGGCGAATGTTCATAGTGTTGGTTTGCATTGTGTTATTCCCAGGCCCTAAAAGTGAACGTAACTGGCTGTTGCCTTGGCTCATTGGTCGATTTCCGGTCATATTTCCACCAACATTGCTCATCTGAGGCATTCTCATCATCGGTGTTCTTGTATTTCCAGGCATAGACATTCCACCACTTATCACCCTTTGTCCACCAATATTTCCATGCACATTCGGCTGATTGCCTCTAAGCTGTCCACTCATATCATTTGAGGCAACGTTGCGGCCCTGCATGTTATTAATCACTTTTACGCTGTCTGGTAACTGAGAAGGCATCATTGGCTGCCCAGGTTGAGTTCGTATGTTTGGATGAGGCTGGGAAATTGGTACGCGAATGGTTGCCATGTTAGTCATTCCTTGGTTAACTTGTTGATTTATCCGTTGAGGCATTTGCTGTTGATTCGATTGTTGCTGCTGATTTGGAAGAGTTTGCATGCTAAATGAATGATGAGATTGATTTCCTTGAAACTGGGACATAGATGGATTTACAGTTTGTTCCGTAACCATGGAAGTAGCCTGGTGAAGCGTAGGCTGCCCCAAACTTTGCACATTATTGTCTACATTTTGGGATGCCACGGCAATGTTGGGTCGCTGCTGCTGCTGTTGTTGTTGTAGTTGCATTCTCTGGGCAGCACTGCTTCGCAATAACGTCATAAAGCCAGAACTATCATGAGGCAAAAGGCCGACAAATGAACTTTTGTCCTCCTTCTTTTTAAGGAAAAATACCAAAAGTTTGTCATCATTGGGCGCTAACTGCTGAACTAAACCATATAAAGTTTTTCGTACAAAAAGGTTTACCATTTGAGCCATTTGTGGGGCGGGAAAATAAATAGTGACTTGTTTGCTTGCTTTAAGAATATTACAAAGTGGTGGAGACTGAGATATGATATGTTGGGACATGAGTTGTGTGGACAATTTGGGCGACCAATTCATGCCATCTCTAACATTGGAAGTAATACTTTGTGATATTTGACATGGAATGCTTTGCGTGAAATTTCCAGGAGAGGTGCGTCGTTTTTCGGTCCATTCCATGGCACCTGTCCAAATCACCCTATGATTTACCTCAAGAGGTGGAAAATTGTAGGTTGGAGCAACCTGTTGATTGGACACCATAACCAGAACTTTTTGAGCTTCTTTTCGGGCATTAGTCAGCTTCTCAGGATTTTGGCTGGAAGAAGAAATCTGACTGGGTGCAAAACTGGATCCTGACGATACGGCTGGTCTAGTAGAGACATTCACATTGATTCCACTTGGTTTGTTTTCTGTTGCAGCTGGTATTTCAGACTTGATCACGATTGGTTGAGAAGTATTAATATAAGAACTTTGGCTAGAAATAACTTGGTTTTGACTGAGAGAAGCAGGGGTATTTGATGCAGTAACATTAGCAGTATTGGTGAACAAATCAGTGGAAACAGTAGGAGCTTGCGGTGGTTGCTGAACTGGTTGTGGTACAGAAGAAAACTCGGTCTTCACGACAATGTTGTCTGAAACTGAGGGAACAATTACTTCTTCGCTTGTTTGCATTTCTTCAATTGGTAAATCAATTTCTGATTTAACAGTAATCACATCATTTGTGGCATTATCCGAAAGTGGTTTGGGCTCTTTTTCGAGAGATAAATGCAATCCAGACAGCAATACCAAATGTCTTTTATCTTGAGCATAATTCATGATAGGAGTTGGGTTGTCATTTGCAAGCATGTACATAAGTTTGAGTTCTTTAATTAGATGGGGACATATCACAGATAGCTTTACCCCTCGATCTTTTAGCACTTCTGTCAGTTCTTCATGAGTTTTACCAGAGTAAGCAAAGCTTTCAAGGGTGGGAAGTTCATACGGAGGAGTGTTGCATATGACAAAACAGAACTTTTCAACCCTTCGATTGTTTTGTTGGCTTCTCATATCGTCAAACAACTGCGCAACAGTTGCAAGGCCTTCAGCTATGTAACTATGATGCTCTGCCCCACCACCAATAAATTCAATGCTTTCTAAAAGCTTGAAAAATTGCCATCGATCGCCAAGGGGTAGAAAGCATTCAGTCAGTAAATCAGGACTTCGATCAGCAGTGTAAAACAAAACCAACCCATATAAATTTTTAAAGGAACTGGTCAAAAGCTCATTTCCAACTGCAGAGCTTTTATGAAAATGCTGAATGATTGGGGAAATATAGTTTTTTTTTATACCTTCCCAATGTGTTATCATATTTGAAGTAGCTTCAACAGCAAACACAATCTCATGAGATGGACTCTCATCATCAACTGAAGCCATGTTCCCACTACTTCTTGACAGACTATCACTGCCGTTCTTTTCACAAAATGAAAGTTTATCACCTTAGACAATAAAAAAAAATATGTCAATACCAATAACAAGTATAAATAACCTCCTGCAAGAAAAACGCATTTAATTAGTTTATCATCTACTCATAGAATCAGTGGCACCATCTTCTATATATAACAATTTCGGGAGTCAAGAAATTCAAACTTGACTGAACATCTTTTGTTTAGCTATCAGCTTGAAAACATAATTTTGGAGTGACAAAGTTGCAAGGAAGAACTTGTTAGTGCTTAGCATTGTTAGACTAAGCATTTAGGCAGACTAAAAAAATCTTTAACCAACAATAATTACAGAGACTACGTGAAAAATCAAATGAAAACTTGAACTTGTTCCAAGATAGGTTTATGGAAATGTCTAGATCCATGGCAATCTTTTATAGAAACAAACAAGCAGTCTGTAGATATAGCGTTTAGGAAACAATCCACAGTCCGTGGAACTAGACACTGCTAAAGTTTATTGAGTTTTGAACGTAGCTTAAGCCAAAAAAAAGACTTGAACCTTGCCTAAACTTGATAAAAATTACTTGGCATACCTGCACAACAACGGATAAAATTTATTGAACTCCCAACTCTAAAAATTATATATAAGCGAAAAACTTTAACCCTGCCCATTCTTAGTCAACTCAATCCAAGATAAATATGCTTAAAATCTGCAGTCCTGATATTTGCAATACTGAGCAAAGCAAATATACCGGTACACAGGGAGCAGTATTCAACAGTGACATAAACAAAGGAATAAATCAGGCTAAATCAAAACATTAAGTTAGCAGCATCATGCAAGTCAAACTGTTTTTTTTTTTTATGCAAGTCAAACTGAGTTTTGTAAAACACAGAAAAGCTGGTAGCAGATACCACAGTTTTAAGGAGTGAATTCCATATAGAGACAACACGATTACCAAAGCAATGACGGTATTCCTTATGTTTGGGTTTATCTTTAAAAATTAAAGTCTTAGTGTATCTACGCAATTTACAACAACTCTCGGACCATGCAAAAAACTCATCAAACGATATGTCACTTATGATACAACGTTGCAAATTTTGTAAGTTAACATTAAATCAAATTCAAGCTTGCAATATTCCAAGGATCTAATATTTAACTTGTTTAGACAATCAAAGTAAGAATCAAAAGGTATGCTACATTGATTGCAAACAAGCCGCGTATATATATAAATTTTTTTTGGACTGATTCAAGAGCAGAAATATCTTTTTTTGCGAAGGGTGACCAAACAGAAGTGTTATATTCAAGTTTTGATCTAACATAAGGGGTAAAAGCTTTTATAAGAGTCCATACATTCCTGGTTGAAAAAGTTTGCAAAATACGATTAAGCGCAAGTTAAGGCACTTGGGAGTTGCTGTCCATCTGTTTACCACACCAAGATGGGGGAATTCCGTTAACCTGTTAAGCTGGGTTTTTTTTTTTTGGCCAAAATATTTCGGACATTTCTCCGAAACTACTCAAAAAATTTTGGACATTTTAAATTTAATTCGGCACAGAAAATGCACTCGAGTTGGACCAAACTACCGAGATCTAGTTGTCGGGAACTGGTACGTTTCGTCACTGACAGGAAAAGAGCAGGAGTTCGTTTGCGAAGCCCAGCAGTATCGCCTTGATATTGTGGGAATTTCATCTACAAAGAGCCGTGGTTCTGGAACTGTCGAGTCAAACGGTGCGAGGAAAGTTTCCTACTCCGGTGTTCATGCAGCAATGTCTGCTCAAGCTGGTGTTGGCTTACTTGTGAGCCCAGACATGGAGGAGTGTTTTGCTGACTGGGTACCTCTGGGAGGAAGGGTTTGTCTTCTAAAGCCAGGCTGCAGGAGCGATCTCTGTGTATCTTGCAGGTGTACGCACCTAACATAGAATCACAGTTCAAAGCCTTTCTGGAGGAAGTTTAGGTTGCATTGGGAAAAGCAACTTCATCAGAATCCCTTGTCCTCTTGAACGATTTCAATGCACATGTGGGCATCGACAATGCAACCTGGAAAGGTGTTATTGGGCAACATGGTGACCCTGACATTAACAAGAACAGAAGGTGTTTATTGCAGTTCTGTGCCACCAATGCTGAATGTACTGAGCATAATGAACACATTTTTTCAGCGCAAAAGAATTCATAAGTATATACACCTGGTATATACATAGACTACATGGGACAACGTGCCCTGATTGATTTTTGTGTCATTTCGGCGGACTTGTTTTCTACCGTGTCTGATGTTTGTGTTAAAAGAGGAGCGGAGTTGTCAACTAATCACCACCTAGTTGTCTGCACTTTAAAAGCTTTGAAATTCTTGAGAAAACGAAAGACTTTTTGCCTACGAAAAACTTGGCAAATTCAATGGGAATCACGGTTCACCTAGTTTTTTCAAACAAATTCTTCAAAGATGCGTAATAAAGCAACCAAATATTTTTCGGACATCTTGTCTGAAATGACATAAAAGTTTTCAGTCATTTCATAAAAAAATCGATCAATGACCGAAAAATGTCGGAAAAAAGTGTAGCTGTTAAGTGCTTTCCTCAAAATCACAAGTGAACTTGCCGACTTGTTATTCACGCTGTCCCTTTAATGGTGAGTATGATGCAGGGAAGCTGTGAATACAAATTTTAGAGTCATTGGTTCGACCCAACTTGGAATCAAACCCAAGTTTACAGCTTCCCAGGTGAACACTCTTACCGGTATCACTTAGCCATCTGAGCTGTTTCAACCATCATCCATCTTTGTAAGTTTAGCTGTCTCTCAGTGGACAGGTAGACTAAGCAAGGATTCAGAAAGATATGGAACAGTGGCAGGAGGTACCATACCAGTACTCATTTAATTAGCAGTACGAACAGATGAAGTCTAGGTCAAGTTGCAATTACCGGTAGACGATAGAATCACTTTACCAGTTCACAGCTGTAAACTGCTAGGCCAGTCTACTTTGCACAGTACTGTAGTCTAGCCAACTAATACCAATCTGTACGTAACTGCACAGTAGGGTGGAGTGAAAATATTTTTTTCTTCAATGCCACCACATCACCCATCTAGAAACCTGGTAAATCACCTAAAACCAATTTTTGGCAAGTTTGTTGGGGTTGGCATTTGAACCCAGCCACCTACCAAAGGTAAAAGGTCACAAAAAGATCAATATTTTAAAAATTGACATATTCGGAGAACTAGACATTAGGAATGTCCCGCATAGCCGGATATCCGGCAAATCTAACTTACCGGATATCCAGTATCCGGCCGGATATCCAGTGTGTCACTATCCAGCCGAATACCGGATAGTAGCACTTGGCCAAAATTAATATTTGGATGTTTTTTGTCCACGGCTCCACGCTATCGTTTTGCTCGACTAGCGAGCCATGGAACTATTGCATGAGGTCATGTGACACACGGGAAACTTTCAAAAGCGTTGAGTCATTAAGAATGGACTTCATTACTCTAAGTTGGCCGAATCGACAACGCGGTCAAGCGGCAGGAGCTCAGTTGATATAATGACCATCTTATTGATCACTTTTGATTCAACTACAATCCACGACACTACGTTTGTGTATCAACACGTTTTCAACTCTGGGCTTTATTTTCAAGTAAGAAGAATCTTGTTAAAAGTGTGGATTTTGGTGAAGAGTGCGCCGAAAATCGGATGCCAAGTCAGTCAGCCACCATAGGCGTCTAATCGGCAGGAGCAGAATAGTGCTTCCTCAGGTCTAATACCGAAGGAGGCAACATATGTCCGGCCTCCAGGGTGTTTTCATCATTACATTATGAGTTGACGGCATGCACATCGCAAGGTAGCTAAAACACTTCCAAAATGTAACAGCGCAAAATCTTAGCATTGTTTTCACGAAATTTTGCGCTCATGCTATATATCAGAGATGGCGAACCACTGACTCGCGGGTCACTAAGTGACCCACTTGCAGATTTCAGTGACCCACTTGTAGTTTTGAAAACTGGAAGAAAAAACAGTAACCAACATTTACGTAATGAAGAAAAGTTTATCTGCCTATGCTGTGGCATTGAAGACCTTTTATTTGCTGTTCACACCCAGTAGCCTATTTGAGGAAAGCTGGGAATTTATGAGGTGAAGACCTTTTTTTTGCTCTTTGCATCAATTTCGGCGAAAGTCGGAACATCGGAAGGCGCGAAAACCTTTTTTTATTTTTTGCTTTCCTAGTTCAAGCCCCTCATCAATATCATTACATTCGTGACCCACTTTTTTTCGGTCTACAACCATATATTTGACCCACCACGTAAAAAGGTTCGCCATCCCTGCTTTATATAAAGCTATCAAAAAACTATCAAGCGTGTGGCCTGCGTCAGTGGAGTGATTTTACGAGTAAAGCAATTGAGTTAACAATTACTACTCATTATGTTGATTTTTGCGGTTTTGTGCTGGTGAGCAATTTGTGATACTCATCAAAAGCAAACTTCAAATCGTCATTATATATACTTGCGGTATTATGCTGAAGTGCGTAACGAGTGGCGGAGCCCATCTTTGCGCCTGTGCAACACAATTTCGAACTCTGAAAAAAACAACGTCGCAACAGTGGCGAGCCTCCCACACCAATAGCGATGTTTTTAACCTATCCGCTAAGCGGTCGGTAAAAGGCCAGTTTGAATTTGAATTTTTACTTGCTTTGGGCTATCATTAGAGCTACTAAAAAAAGGAAGGTTTATAGTTTATAAATACCATAAAATTGCTGCAAAAAAATCGATCCTGCGGTAAATCTGCAATGATGGGTGAATTACGTCAAACTTTTAACACAAACAGTCAATTGATGAACTAAGGATGTTGAATTAAAGACTTCAACTTACTTAGTGTTACAAAACCACACAACATTTAAAAGCAGATGCACATCCATTACAATGCTACCGGTACCTTGAAATGTTGTTTTTTGAACGTAGAAAACAAAGTTTCTATAAAAATTCTCTCCCCCTTGCCGTTTGCCTTCGAGAAAAAATTTGCACATATGTCGGCTGCGCATTGCGTTTGTTTGTTTTTTTCGTTTCAAAGAAAAATCGAACGTGCAAGTTATAGGGCAGAAGACAGGCTTTCAAACGTAAATTATTTACATGGTCTTCACGAGAGACAACGGTGTTGATCATCGAAATTATACTGTCTCGGATTGATGCCGATTGATTACTGCCTACAGCTACACCATTGAAGTGGCTTTCCTCATGACAAAACTCGCAGCACCGAAAAAATAAACTTGTAAATTAAATTTAAATCCACTTAATATAAAAAATTACCAACGCAGTCCAAGGTTTGGACACGGTTCTACTATTTGTAGAGAGTCCAAACAAAATTAAAGTTTTCAAACTTGCACCAAATTTTTTCACATAGATCGAAAAAGTAAATTTTATTTTTACCGAGCCTACTCCACGCAATTTTCCTGAACTTTGAAAATATCCAGTATCCGTACCGGTACTTTGGTACAAACAGTACCGGTACTTCGCTGTCCGGCCAGATATCGGATACCTCAAAAAACGCCGGATAGTGTCGGATACCGGATATGTATCTGGTATCCAGCACATCCCTACTAGACATGGTAGGAACTTAATATTGATCTTAAAATTTGTGGAATCACCAAGTTTTAATGTGTCTCAATACAACATTTTAGTCTAAACCCACTCAATTTGGAGTAATTTCAAGGATAAAACGCATTTCTGTGAAAAACGTGGAGTTTAAACTGTAGTTTGGGAAAGATAATAGCACAATTTGTGACTGTAGTCATACTACTTTTGTAGACTATTTGATACTAAATGGAGATACTATAAAACATGAGTACCTTTTGTTGAAGTACTAACAACATATCATACTAATTCCATCGAGAGCAATCATGATTTAAAGCACAAACCTTATATATAATCCAAAGAAAGAGAAATCCTAAAATTAGGTAATAGAGAGTCATTGAGATCTTTATGCAAGTTTGCATGCTGATAATTTGAAAGCAGTAAGCATAATTTAGAACCTACAAGATTAAACAATATCATGGAAGTTATATTTTACTGGTAAAATGTCAATACAGTTCAGCCAATCCTTTGTAAAGCATTTCCTGTGTCAACATATTATTATACATATTACACTGATTATGATCAAACGGTCATTTTATGATAAGTATGATGAAGTATTCTAAAACTACCAAATTACGCATCTGCAAGAGTGGATTGTGTGAAATGAAATAATTAACTTTTAACACAAGGCAACCAAACAGAAAGATAAGATATACACAAGTGAAAAAAATTAACATTCTTGTTATATCCAACATCAGAGTATTCTCATATCACAAAAAAGTGTCACAGATCGTTACACCTATGACAAATGCATACCGGTATATACAGATTTTCTCAAAAGTTAAGACATCATAATTTGCAAGTGTCCTACTTGATTGCTACTCAAAAAAATGTAAAATACAAATGCACAGCTGAAAGATAACAAGCCCATGTAGACTTGAGCATAAATTAGCCAAATTATGTTTGTTTTATTAAATAACAACAACAACAAGTTTATTTGTCAAGCACCATCACATTTTATGCATAAACAAATTAATGAAGTCATTGACTTGACAAGGTGTTAGTGAAAAGACCATAAGGTCATCTAAGTCAATACCACCTTCGCAACATCTTTGAAATTTGGTTTAACTCAAAACAAATTGTTTGACTAGATACACACAAAAGAAACTAAAAAAAAAAAACTAAAATAAATAAATAACACACATACTCCGTATATATGGGAATCACCTGTTGAGGAAGCTGCAATAAATTGGAAATTTAAAATTTTTTGCCTTTCGCAGAACAGGAATTTGAATTTAGTACTGCGTGATTATGTGTTCTTTGTACAGTTTTGCAAATGTTCGTAAGGAGTAATTTTTCAGATTACTTGGGACACTTGTCCAGTATTTTGGTCCAAGTATTTCAATATTTGTTCTGCCAAATTTAGATTTAGTTCTCTTTGAAAAGTAATTTTCATTTACTCGTTTTCTTGTGTTGTAGGAATGCATTGATTTTAATGGAACGTATGCAGATGGATTTACCCCTGCATATTGTTTTGAATTTACTTGATACATATGTTTGCAAACTTCGAGTTTATGGATGTCATCTATTTTTAATAAATTCAAGGATTTGAACAAAGGTGTTGAATGTGCATTGTATCTACTATTAGTAATTAATCGAACAGCTTGTTTTTGTAATTTTATTAAGGGATTTAATGTAGTTTTGGAAGCAGCGCCCCATGTTAATATGCAATATTGTATGTGGCTTTGGATCATTGCATAATATACATTAAGCAGGGTTTTCTGATTGACATAGTTTTTTAACCTCGCCAAGGCCCAGCAACCGCGTGCTATTTTAGAACATACACTGCTTACTTGTTTTTTCCACGTCAATTTATCATCTATGTAGATACCTAGATATTTTGAACAACTGTTTTGTTTAATGATGTGATTATTTATCTTTATTTCAAATGAACTTTTAGTTTTTGTTCTTGTGATTAGTAGATATTCAGTATTAGAAAAGTTTATTGATAATTTGTTACATCTCATCCAATCACAAATATTTTCTAATTCATTATTCACATTATTTTGTAGCTCTTTATCTTTATAATGAGACATAGTTAAGTTTGTGTCATCTGTAAATAATTTTACGTTGAATTTTGTTACAGATGGTAGATCATTGACATATAATGTGAACAAAAGAGGACCTAATGTAGATCCTTGTGGGATTCCATATGTCACGTCATTCATCCTTGATGATATACCATTAACAAGCGTAAACATTTTTCGATTGCTCAAATAATTATTAAACAACTGAAGTGTTATTCCACGAATTCCATACAATTGCATTTTTTTAATCAAAATTTCATGATCAACAGTGTCAAATGCCTTGGCAAGGTCAAAAAATACTGAACAAGTTATTTTCCTATCATCTATACTTTTTATAATTTCACTACTAATTTTGGATACAGCCATAGAGCACGAGTATTTTGATCTGAAACCATACTGACTACTTGTTATTAGATGTTTTTTTATTTAGATAATTGATAAGTTGGCTGTATAGACATTTCTCAAAAATTTTGCTAAAAGGTGAAAGCAAGGAAATTGGACGATAATTGCAACACATATTCTTCGGCCCCTATTTGTAGATTGGAGTTATTTGAGAAATTTTTAAGATATCTGGGAAAATCCCTTTAGATATGCAATCGTTGCATAAATTAGTTAATATAGGTGTGATAACAACTGAGGCAATTTTAATAAACTTTATTGGAATGTTATTTATACCGGTACATTTTCTACTGTTTAAGTTTCTTATATGATAATGTATTTCTTCTTCTGTAATTGGGCTTAAGTAAAAAGAGTATGTTGTATATACTTGTAATATTATTAATGTAATTGCTTTTTGCAGGAGGGATGTCTTTAGCCATGGATGGTCCTACTTCTGCAAAATAATTATTAAATGTGTTGCTAATTGCAGGTGGATCTGTATGTATCACACCCTTGTTGTCAAGAATTTGGTGTATACGCAAGTTATTCCTTTTAGGTACTTTGTTCAGGATTTCATTAATTGTTTTCCAGACTTTTTGGAAATTATGCATGTTTTCTTGTATTAGCTGATTGTAATATAGCCTTTTAGCTTGCTCTTTAACACGAGTTAACTTGTTTCTGTATATTTTGTAATCTCGAGCAAATGTGGCATTGTTTGGATTTTTTAATTTAAGCCGATAGAGCTTATTTTTTGTTTTTATAGATTTTTTTATTGCACTGGTTATCCAAGGTTTTTGCCTAAAGTGCTTCTCTTTGCGACTTAAATTTTTCATTGGTGCATTTTTATTTATGACATTGTGAAATGGTGCAATGTAATGGTGCATTGTGAAATGTAATGGTGCTAAATTATTTAAACTATATAACATACGTAATTTGTGCTAATTTACACTCGAGTCTACTCAGGAATGTACGGATATTATACTACCGGTACAGTTTATTAACATGTGATATAAGTTACTGGTAATGTGTTCAAGTCATTAGTTACATCAAGAGTGGGGAACCTGCGGCCCGCTTAAGTTTTGAATGTGGCCCACGTCAGAACTTTGTTAAGTGTACAACAAACTGGTAGAATAGAAAACATTAAGATTTCTTGAAAATTGTTTCACATTCAACTACAAGCTGTTTATGCAGCATAAAAAACATGCAAAAGTCTCTGATTTTTGAAATAAAAAACAACTCAGCATGAATGCTTAGTAAATTTGCTACTTAATATTGTGTATTTTTAAGACAAAATTTTCAAGTTGAGGGTGAATGTGGACCGCTGAAAGTATCATGCAATCAATGCAGCCAGCTATGCTTTGCCGGTTGCCCACCCTTGAGTTACATGGTTGGAACACAATCTGAAAAAAGCCACGTAGCTTTTGTAACTAGACAGGTTGTACAGTGTATTTGAGACAGGATAACCTGCTACACTGCAGTAACGGTTTACATAGTTCAAGTGTTATGTAGTTGAAGTCACAGTTCTACCAAAACTTAACGGTATATTACTTTCTAGGCCTATAAGAATTAATAACAGATTATAATTGCACAAAGTTATGAAAACTCACTACAGACTGTTTCCCCCTAGTGGGTTCTTCATTAGAATGATACAGTGATATGCTGTCAGTAGCCTACTTCAACAAAAGGTACACAATACACATGTTGCATAGCAACTCCATCTAGTATCAAATAGTCTACGAAAGTAGTATGACTATAGTCACAAATTGTGCTATACCTTTCCAAAACTACAGTTTAAACTCCACGTTTTCCACAGAAATGCGTTTTATCCTTGAAATTACTCCAAATTGAGTGGATTTAGACTAAAATGTTCTTTTGAGACCGATATAAACTTGGTGATTCCACAAATTTTAAGATCAATATTAAGTTCCTACCATGTCTAGTTCTCCAGATATGTCAATTTTTTAAATTTTGATCTTTTCATGACCTATGACCTTTGGAAGGTGGCTGGGTTCAAATGCCAACCCCACCAAACTTGCCAAAAATTGGTTTTAGGTGATTTACCAGATTTCTAGACAAGTGACGTGGTGGCATTAACAGTTGAAAAAGTATTTTCACTCCACCCTACTGCACAACCCCTGCCCTGCTCATAACCTAGTGGTAGCAGATTTGTGTCACCAGGTTACATACGGTAAAAAGTTCGGGTCAAGTGTATTATTCTACTCTACCTTAAGTTATCTGCGGTTATTATGGATAGTCGCCATTGTGACATCATGCTATAACAATGCTGAATGTAAACGGCCGATAGGTAATATCAACCAAAACCTCTTACTATTATTCATTAGTATCACCTACTGCTGTGCTGGTACACTTAGACTTTAAGCTAATCTTCCGGGATAATGTTTTTACGTAGGCCTATAATTTCTCCCACTTCAGGGTTGTTCTTGCATACGACGTTAAGCTGCGATAGCAACACTACAACTACTTCTGTATAACCCTATCCCTACCCTAAATCTTTCGACTCTCTACCACAGTGTACCATTATTTCCACAGTGCATCCAATATCCATTAAGAACTATGAGTACACTGTGTTTCTACCAGAGTTGCCAGATGAAAGCTTTCAAAAATACCAAGTAATAGCTTAAAAAATACCAAATTCGAGGTTTTTTGAGAGAAAAATACCAAGGTTTGTTAAGTGTCATCAACAGCGGGGGCTCCGCCCCCGCACCCCCTGGCGGTAATGTTACATCACATCGTTTTAGCTTTGTTGCTAATACTGGCCTTCGACTGGTTAATAACATATCTGTACAAAATCTGTGCCAATAAGCTTCACATTTTAAAAGTAGACTTAATGTCCTTTTAATGCTGGAATTACGGAAAGCATCTTACACTTGAAATACATTTTAAAGTAAGAGCAGTTATTTGTTTCTTGTTTCTGAACTTTTGTGAACTGTTTCTGAACTTTATTTTGGTTAATACCCTTTTGGTTAATACGGGTTAGGTAAAGAATAAGGTGGGACATGCATAAGTCGCATTCACAACTAAGATATTCCTATGATGCTGTGATAGCTTATTAGGGTTGTGTATGTTGAAAAGTTCTTGAAATTTTGTATTTCTGAACTATAATTGCGAGCTTAGAAGTTTATTAATTAAGTTATTTGTTTGTCAGATCATTATATGATCAGTAGTAACCAGCGATGGGATTCAAAATTTTAAGAACAGGTTCTCCTTTGTATCGTACTTACTAACAACAGGTTCCCTCATAAAGGTCTAATGTCGGTAAAAAAAGCAAGAACGGGTTCGCGCGAACCCGTGCGAACCCCCTGAATTCCATCACTGATAGTAACTATATACAATATTCTTTTTTAAGATACTGTTACTAAACATTGCTGAACAGCAATCATCATCTGATATGCTCAAAGCTCAAGCTTCCTTGCATTCCAGTACCTACTCTGTAACTTACCCAACTGATGCCTGGAGAGTAGTGTGCAACCTTTACCCAAAATCACCTACATCAAAGCCTATCGATATTTTACAATTAAGATAAGATTCAAAGAAATACCTGAAAAAAGAAATAGCTGAAAAAGAAATATCTGAAGAAAGCAATTTATCTGAAGCATTGCAAATTGTGAAGTTTGGATACGATACACGCTACATAGTCACACCTACTGTAAGAAATGGTTAACTTATTTTGTGCGCCGATGAAAAGCATGAGCACTGCGCTACGTATTGAAAAGGCTATAGATCGCTTGAAACACTGCAACATCTCAAATTTCAATTGGTGAAGCTTCTGCCAAATCATTCAACATGTCATCTTGCTTTGAAATCTCATAGTACTACGCTAGCAACAAATTTTTGCTTCATAAGATCAGTAATAGTAAAATTATAGCATTTTTCCTGCCTTAATCTCAGTCCACAATCAATATGAATAATTGCAGATATTTTGCCACTTTTCATTTTGTTTCTCAGGTTACTCTTACAATAGTTCAGTTTGGAGAGTATTCTTTCCACTTCAGCATTAGAATATGGTAAGGATATAAAGCTAGGGCAAGAGAAGAAATGTGTCCAAATCGTTTGGCACCTCCAGCATCAGTGAAATCGCGGATAATGTTCCAGAACTGAATAGGATTTTTTTTTACACTTTCACACATTGGCACTTTGCATAGCAATTTCATCTCAACATTTGTTGCTTCGACATCTTTGCAGATGTTCTTAACACGCACAGCTGGCATTGTAACATCTGTAGCACTTAAAATCTGAGAAGGTGAGAAAGTTAATACTGCCTGAAATATCACAATATTTTCCGGTACCCTTTTCTTAACCTCTTGTGTGGCTTTAACCAGAAAATCTAGGCATCTGGATTTCACTTCAGCAATATCATCAACAGAAAGACCTCTTTATTCAACACCTTTCAAAAATGCATAACCATAATGGACGCAGTTCGCATGCATTACATCAGGTTTGAAATCATAGCAAAGCAAATCCTTTGCTGATACTGCTTGGCGCTTGTCAGGAACTACAACCCGCTGCAATAGATACTGATAAAAAAGAACGAAATCATCTCCCAGTGAGACAACATCGGCATCTCGGAGCTCAAACAACTCATTCAGTCTGGAAAAATCTTTCAAAATGCTTTCCAAAAAAATTAAATAAACATAATTTTTCGGGTCTTGGTACATGCAATCAAGCTGGCGGGTAGTGTAGCATTTCTCTTCCAAAGCAGCTTGATGAAAAAAAATCCTGTAAAACCTTCCACTGATCACGAATCCGTTTGACACACTCATACCGACTCATCCAGCGTGTAGCACATAGCTGTAGCAACTCATTTGGCACTTTGTTGGTCAATTTCATATGCAACTCCCTGTAGTCATGAAGTCTTTTACTGCTGTGAGAAAACCAATTGTATGATTCCCTGATCAAGAAATCAATATGAAATATGGCAATACCGCAGCAGCTTTACTTGCAGCAAGCTGCAAACTATCACAAACACATTTGAATACAACAATGTTAGGTATAAGTTGTTTGAAAAACGTTGAAACGCTATGATGTGCTCCAACCATGGTGCTGCACCCATCAACACCAAGGCCAATTAATTTTTCTAGACTTAACTTGTATTGTTGAAGCATAGTGAGTATTTTATTATCAATAGCATCGGAAGTGCCAGCAGACTCAATAAGTGCGAAAGCCATAAAAGTAGTTACAATTCTGCTTTTGGTCTTGCTAAAGTATCTAATACATTCTGCCAACATCTTTTCTTGGCTTATATCAGTAGACTCGTCAATGACTAAGCTATAATAGCTATCACCAACATCAGTTCTTCTAATAGTTCTTTAAGTAAACAAGGAGCTATCAAGTTCTTTATCAAACCTGTGCATTTGGTTCGTTGCATAGAAAAATTTGCTGCAATTTTCAAGTCAGAAAAAAATTGAAGGTAAAAGTAGCATTAGATGTGAAGTACTCGCGGAGGGGTCACCAAATGTAGGACACGATCTGACTCCAAACGTGTGTGACGGTTTTTGTCCGTTTATTGAGACACAACAAATAACATTGAACAAACACGGGAGTACATTTGCCTTACGTCTCTGAACTATCCTTTTAAACTATCGATTTTGGCAGAATCAGAATCCATAAATATATAAGCTTATTTCCTGTCTGTTACGCAAGAGCGGTAAATAGTAATCATCAAAACAAACCATTAAACCAAAGCGGATAATACAAAGTTATCCAGCAGAACAAATCATCAACTACGAGATTATATAGCGAATAGGCTTAAGCTCTAAAGTCGAATCCAGTAGTCATAAGCTGAATAATTCTGCGATGAATAATTAGGCATTGCGACCGTACAAAGCATTGCAACTCTGCTAAGCATATTTTGCAATCACTACAGATGGTCCGCTCGCATTAATGCAGTGTGCTTTGCAATGAATGTAGCGGCTCTAATTTCTGCATTCTGTTGCGCTTCTGTTATTCTTGACTTAAAAGCTTCCACAATTGGCTGTACATTAGCCATGCTTTTGACTTCTTTAATTTTGCATTTATGCTTTTCTGTAGCAGCATGCTTTCTTAGATTGTTTTTGTGAGTTCTTAACTCGACTTTGCAAACCTTGCAAAATGCTTCAGATGAATCTCCAGTAACTTCTGCCCACCAATCTACAAATAATAAAAAACATAATTTAGATGTACCCTTGCTAAAGAAATTTAGTAGGACTAATTTATAACTTACCGAGCATGTTTGCACTTACTTTCTTCCAATAGCCCTGATTTGCTTATTTATAACTGAATGGAGAATTGTGAAAAACGGATCTGATTTGCTTATCTATCATGCAGCACAGACTTGGGCTTTTGCGTTACTGATATGCCATATACCGATCGTCCATATTGGCTTAGCTTCCTAATATAACATTGAAACTGCAGGTATGCTATATCAGTATATAACTTGCTAATGCACACTTGTGTGAAAGCTGATACGGTATAGGCCTACCTACCGCTAATAACTTTGCAAAATATTAATGCAAAATGGGCTTTAAGTTTTGCGTGAAATGTATCAGCAAATTATATAGGCAGTGGTTCCGTTCCGGGAACCGTGAATCTTATTCTCTCACTATAGCCTATTTACCTACATGAGCATCTATTTCCCATAGCCCAATCATAGAAGGGTAGGCAAGAATCACGCGTACGTGAACCGAGCCACTTTGGATTATACAATATCGATAGGCCTACATTCTGATATACCAGTGCCTTTTCGCAAACTATTGGTTCAGTAGGCTACATTGGTACAAGGGTGTACATACTTTTTAGGATACTGTGGAACTACATGCCACTGTATGGTACCAAACTAGTGCACTAAGTGCCAGTATCATGGCAGAAGTTTGCATCTTTTTTTCAAAGAATTAAAAACAGAAACAAAATTTTATGCATTTGAACTGAGAATATCTGGAACAATTAACTAATAGGCTAGTTATCACCCCTGATGTGAACCAGGCACATTATTTAAGCGGCGCAATGGTGTAGTGGTAAAAGCATCTGTTTTGCAGTAGGTACACCTGGGTTCATTCCCTTGTCAAGTCATACCACGACTTTAAAAATTGGTATCCACAGCTTCCCTGCTTGATGTTCAGCATTAAAAGGACAGTGTGATACCTTTACGTTCGTGTTGTAAACATAGGTAGTAGCAACTTGAAAACCGCGCGGTCATTTTGCTGTCTCGATCCTGAACAAGGCAACTTGGCAAATAAATCAGTGGAACTGAGTGGTAGGCAACTAGCACTAAGTGATTAACCTTTAAACTCTGTGTCATAAAGCCATGATTTGTTAAATTTCATATCATATTGCTTTGACACTTTTGTGTTTGGCATGTCACCAATACTGCATGTAAATCTGGATACTATAGGCTGTCATCAATCACAGAACAATCATATCACCTAGACTTGTAACTGAATCCCTCTAAGCCTATTTGTCGAAGTCTAAACATGTAAAACATTGTACATAGGCCTATTGTTCAAACCTAACTGCTGATGTCATCTTGAATCTCTTTCTCAAAAAGACATCATTTAAATCTACTACTTAGTCAATATTTTACCTACTAGCCTATAAGCCTACACCTAATACTATATTGCCTAGTAACTTTGACATGTTTCTGTAAGCTAAGCTACTGGTACCAGATTATGTAGGCCTATTCTGCTAATGAAAATCTGGCCCGGAGTCTACTCTAAACAAATGAAAATAAAGTTTTTTTTTCAGATTTGTTTGTTATTCACTGAATTAGAAAAAATTCGGCGTAGAATTTCCATTTTGCTTCAATCGCCATTACTTTCTAGTTTCATATGTGGACTTGAATCTTCATTCCTAACCCTAGGCTATACATAACGTCTAACATCCGTTTGCTCATGACAACAAAAATTACTAAAGCGAACAAAAAACTTGAAGCATGGCTACAACAGCGTGGCGTAGTGGTTCGGAGCGTCGTTTTTACGACGACCATGATCGCAAGGTTGATGGTTCACCTTCCAACCTAGTCTCGTTGTTGCGTCCTTGGATAAGATGCTTCACGATGATTATCTCTGCTTGCTGGAGTCTGGCAAGCAGCAAATTAAAGACGTCAGAAGAAAATTCAAGCGGAAAACTTGGAAACAAAGGCAACTCCTAAGCGAGTCTGGATTTGTCCTACGCATAGCGCCTCCGTCGCTTTCTCGTGATAGGAGGATAAAGATGAAGAAACAACAACAACAACATGCCAGATTACCAGCATAGGCTTCTGGCCAATGAAGCTACTACAGCAATTTACCTGCAATGAAACTACCTACGCAAGATTGCAAGCATTTTGCCTACTTCTAGTCAATGAAGCCTGAAACTACCATTTTATCACTGACATGTGACACCATAAAAACACGCCGTTCGCTGTCACGTGCCAGGCCAGTCAAAACAGCATTGGTCGAAAACTGGATATCACTCTGTCCAAACGTTTTACGTATTGTTACGCATCGCTGATAGTGACGCCAGCCGTCAGATACAAACCTTGGTACAAAACAAACTGTTGTTTGCGTCAGTGCAAAGCAAACGTCAAAGCTACAGTAGTTATAAAAGTGTACACAAATAATCAAACGTCAAAAAAATTTTCCGACTTAAAAAATACCAAGAAAATACCAAGGAAGAGTCAAAAATTACCAAAAAAATACCAAGATTTTTTTTTAAATCAAAAATACCAAAAAAATACCAGAAGCTGTCAAAAATACCAAGATCTTGGTATAAATTACCAAGTATGGCAACCGTGGTTTCTACCAAAACAAAACCTACAAAATCTGGTAACCGCTACAATAGACGAAATTTTCTTATATGTAGAATAAGATTTGTCACGTGACTTGCCAAACTCCTTAAAACGCAATATTTGTTTTTCGGAAATTCAATCAACATAGGTGCAAATCCAGTGGGGAAAGGAGAGATGTATCTCTCCAAAATTTTTAATGGAAGTGGAAAATTCCCCATGCCAGCCAATTTTATCCCCCCGATACCGCAAAATGATCAATTTTACCAAATCATCCTTTCCAATATCAAAAAATGGTCAATTTTGCCAAATCATCCCTCCTATGTTCAACATAGATTTGCACCCCTGTCAATCAAGCGTGATTTTGGTTACTTTTTTCGAATCTTATTCTACAGACCAGAAAACTTCATGTATTCTAGTAGTTAACTGAATAACTGGTTACCACAAAATTTGGTCCAGCGGTCCAGCCATTCGTTTATTCGTAATGGTCCGAGAATTTAAATGTGAAACTCAAATGGATGAAAAAATTGCGAATTTATCCTCGTTTCACAAGAAAGCATTTAACGCGCTGATTGCAAAGAAGTTGCTTTGGACTTGCCGCCTTGTATTGCAAATATCACTCAATGGCGAGGGATCAGAAGCACCTCTGCTAATTGCTTTTCCGCATTATACGATAACAGATAAATAAACTGAATTTGCCACTCTGTTTTTAACCCTTTCGATGTTATCCGAATTCCTGAGCGACAAGCAATGGCTACTGCGGCACCAACTTTTAATCCTCATACGTGGGGTCAAATTTGACTCCGAGAAAACAAAAACCGCTAGTCGCTTTAAGAGTTCCTAAATCAATCTGTTTCAAGGTTTTTCATGTCAATGTTCTCTTGATTTTATGATTCTTCGTGATATTATATATTTCTGCAGCACATTCGTAAAAGTCAGTTGAAGTCAAATCTGACTCCAAAAAAATAAAACTACTAGCATACTAACTTGAGCTAGTTGTAAAAAATTTATTTTATGCTAATCGCTTTAAGAATTTTTAAATCAATCTGTTTTAAGTTTTTTTACCTCAAATATTCTTTCATTTTATGCTTTTTTATCATGATATTTCTGATGCACATAATAAAAATCAATTACGAACAAATTTAAATCCTTGGCAAATAATTGATATTTCTCAACCTTAGCTTGATTGTTCAACGTTAGCCCAATAACGAGAATAGGATCCGGCAGTGGATTTGTCTTTCCCAATAGGGTGGAGTGAAAAAAAATTTTTTTTTGAAATCGAAAAAAGTGTAGTTCTCAAATCCTGGCAAATGGTCTAAAACTTCTTGAAAAGTTGATTTTGGGGGGTTGCTCCCATTTTCCAGCCGGCTACCCCCCAAAATGTTATTGCAACTGATGACGCAGGGGGTAATTCTTATGTCTTGGTAACCACTGGTCGGAGAGTAATGGTATATTGTTCAAAATCTGCGGAAATACCATGTTCCTATCTGTGCTAAGAAGAACGTTTTCTCTATTTTCACCACAAAAAAAGTTACAGCCGAAAAACAAAAATTATGACCATTTTTGATAATTTTTTTGGAAAATTCATTTATGAGTTATCGTGTAAGAAGCACAGTCGCTAAATTTTGATCTGTGAAAGTCATTCCTCTCGTATAACTAACACTGTTTGTGATTTAATGCATTAATGAAGGGACGGATTATGACATCCACTATTGCTGAAACAAGCTGGACATAAGACCAACCTCGCCTCCACGTGGTGTCCGGTGGAAACAACATTGTAATGTTGGCTAAAGAGGCTCTGGCATTTTCACTTTTTATGTTTGCCAACTTAGTCTTAGCAACGGCCTTACTTGTTGAATTCGCTCCTTGAAGCATTTCGGCTTCTTTTCCTGGCGGAGGAGAAGTCGAGCTGTGAGGGAGGGAGTGGATAAATCAGGTTTGGCATTAGCGAGGATGCGGGTGGTAGGCACCAAAAATTGTTTATATGGGACATGTCAGGATTGCGTGACTGGAACTCAGATGATTGCAATGGAATCTCATAGTTGTAGAGGGTACCGGTCTAAAACGCGCTCCGTACCGCGGCCGCAAGATAGTTCAGAGGCCCGCCCCTGATCTAGCCAATTGGGGGGGCTGCCTCCGTCAGCTTGTGGAAATCTCCATGCAATTGTAGCTCCAGTTGGCGACTGGGAGGGGGCCTGCAGTTGTATTGGGGGGGCATTCCTGAGGCCACTGCACAGAATGACAAGTCCATTGCACATAGTCGCCTGGGTCCAGCTGCGCGACTTGACGTGGCCTAATAACAATTTTTTTTTTTTTTTCAAATCTGGTCTTTAGGTTTTTCCCGGTTATAAAGAAAAACCCAAACTTTATGAATGAAAAACAAACGAAAAAAGAAAACAGTACGGTTTGTTCCCCTAACAAGGAAAGAACCACTGTCGCAGCGAACAGTTCTTGAACTATTCAGCGGCAGTGAGAGTACACAGCTAGTCAAAACCTCCACTCCTGCAAGGGTTGAGGTGGAGACAAGTGCGAAAAAATTGCCTTCAGCCTGGACTTCTCTTCTGTTGGAGGAGAAGCCTCTGGCAAATCAAGAGGCAACAGTTTCAGCGGCATTGTCGATTGAAAAGTCGAATACCGCTCAAATATCCGGTTCGCTCACTCAGAATCCATCAATGTCTCTGGACGTTGGTAGCACGTCTGAGTGGCGTCGAGGAAAAAATTATGAAAGAAATCAGAAGCGGAAGCAGCGAGGATGGTTGTGGAAGGGGTTAGAGGGTTTGAACATCACTAACCCTGGAGATAATCTTCAAACTGCCTGCAACTCTGCATCAACGATAAGGTCGATGGAGTCTTCTAGCACTCAATCGAGAACGTCGAAATGCTTCGGAAGGAGCTGAGGAGCCTCAGAACCTTGATCAGGGTTCGAAGGCAACCAGTTCCTACTAAAGTAGACTGACAATCAATACCTTAGAGCAAAATTGTTGTATTTTCAAAATTCATACCGTGTATGAGTAATAGATCTGCAACAAACGCTTTAAGTAATCAAAAACAAATTCCAGCACGAAAAACCAAGTCGAATGGATTTGAATGCTGGCAGATTAATCTTCACAGAAGTAAGGCCGCTAGCTATAACTTATGTGAAGTAACAAAAAACATTCGTTCAGGTATAGTCCTAATTCAGGAACCCTGGACTTATGGAGGTGCAATCAGAAGTAAACTCACGGGATGGAAACTTTTTCAAGGTAATGAAAAAGATAAACGTCCCCGAGCATGTATTTATGTCACTTCTGATATGACATGCTCTCTCATACCACAATTTTCTAGCGAAGATGTGGTAGCAGTGAGAGTTAAAAATGTAAGACGAGAAGGAGATAGCTTTGTCTTTGTATCGGCTTACATGGCTTTGGAAGAACCAGCTCCACCAGTAATTCTGAAAGAGCTGCTGTCATTCAGTGACAGAGATAAAATTCCTACCGTTATAGGAACTGATGCAAACGCACATCACACAGTATGGGGCTCCTCCAACGTCAATACAAGAGGTATGGATTTGCTTATGTTCTGTGCTAGTGCGAACTTGCACATCTGTAATGTGGGCAGTAAACCCACCTTCAGAACGAGAAAAAGAGAAGAAGTGCTAGATCTGACTCTAATAAACCGAAATGCTGAGAACTGTATAAGTGACTGGCATGTCAGTGATGTGCCATCCTTTTCAGATCACATGTACATTAGGTTTAGAGTTCAAAGTGGCACCAAAAGAACAAAAATGATCAGGAACGTTAGACGTACTTGCTGGAATAAGTATGCAAACGAACTTGGTCACAGGTTGCATGATTTGAATAGTACACCAGTTAGCATATCATCAGTAGATGATATAGAAAAACTGGCATCAACTGTTCAATCACAGATAATAAAATCTTACAATGTATCTTGCCCTCAGCGTAAGATCCGTCGTAAAACTGAAAATATTTGGTGGAATACAGAGCTAACCTGTCTTCGCAGAGAGGCTCGTAAAGCCCAACGTAAAGCCATCAAATCAAAACTTGGAAGCGATTGGGAAGCTTTTAAGCAGGCCCAATTGATTTTTAAAAATGCCGTAAGAAAAGCCAAGAGAGATTCTTGGCGTCTTTTTACGGAATCGATGAATAGCCAGTGTGCAACCGCTCGGCTGGCTAAAATTATGCGTCGAAACGAAACGGTGCAACTAAGCAACGTTTTAAGACCTAATGGTCAATTCACCGAATCTTCTGTTGAGACTATGAATTGCCTTTTAGACACCCTAGCACCGGGAAGTCGAGAGGTAAACTATAGTAAAGCAGCAGAAGAACCAAATGATAACACTGTTGTGTTACCAATGCACGACGAAATTGTTAGCTCCATCTGTTCACTTGAAAAGATGGAAAGAGCAATAAACGAATTTCTGCCATTTAAGGCGCCGGGACCAGACGGTATTTACCCGGTGCTACTACAAAAAGGCTGGAATAGTATTAGAAATATATACCAAACCATTTTCCAAATGTGCTTGAAGTACAGCTATGTGCCGAAAGTATGGAAGGAAGGGACTGGTATCTTCATCCCTAAACCCGGTAAAGAAAACTATCATGAAGTTAAGTCTTTCCGGATGATCACTTTAACTTCCTTTCAACTTAAATGGTTGGAAAGGTTAGTACTGTATCATTTTAATGATGATTCTAATTTGCAAGCAAGGTTTTCTGCGTTCCAGTATGGATTCAGAGCAGGAGTTTCAACTGAAACTGCACTGCATGAATTTGTACGACGCATAGAACTAAGCTTGGCAAAGAAAAGAACAGCACTTGGAATATTTCTGGATATTGTTGGTGCTTTTGATAATATCACACATAGTGGCATTGCCGATGCTCTGCGAGAATTGAAGGTGTCGCCTTTTCTCGTCCATTGGATTGAGAATTTACTGAGACACCGCACAGTTCAAGTAGAGCTAAGTGGTGAAAAGATTAAAAGAGAAGTAGTAAAAGGGAATCCCCAAGGTGGTATTTTGTCCCCTTTTCTATGGAACTGTGTATTAAACTCCTTGTTGGTAGACCTACGCAACAGGGGTTTTCATGTACAAGCCTATGCCGATGATGTAGCAATTTTGGTCACTGGCACCAACATGCTGTGGATCAAAGGTAGGGCTCAAAAAGCGCTAAATATTGCAAGAAATTGGGCTCATAATCAAGAGCTTCAATTCAGCAGTAAAAAGACTGAAATAGTTCTGTTTACTAACAAAAGGAAGCCGGATTTTGGAACCTTGCGTTTAAACGGACGCCAGCTAGTAATTTCCAAAGAAGCAACACTACTAGGTGTAATCCTTGATAGCAAGCTTACCTGGAAACCTCACATAACACGTATTGCTCGCAAGGCGACTGCGGCGTTATTACAATGCAGACAAATAGTGGGCAAAGCGTGGGGATTAAATCCCAACAACATGCGATGGATATACACTGCAATGATACGGCCTGTTATCACATATGCGTGTACATCCTGGGTTGGTGGACTAAATAAAAAATATCTAGTGAAAAAGCTTGCTAGAGTACAAAGACTAGCTTGTCTCATGATTTCTTCAGCATTCCCCAGTACCCCCACAGGTGCTCTGGAAATGCTGTTGAATATCATGCCAATTAATGAATTCATATTGTCAGAGGCGCTAAAAGGTTCATACAGGTTATCCCGTGTGGGCCTTTGGTCAGCCATGACAATCGGATCAACAGGGAAAACTAAAAGTCATGTTGACGTATGCAATGAAGCAAAGGAAAACTTGTCTTTGTTGAGCATGCCCGCAGATTTGATAAACAAAACAAAGGTATTTGGAAAACAGTACAATTGCCTTGTTTTAGAACGCAAGGACGCAGTGCAGTTTGAACGTGCTTTAGAACAAAGCATAATCAGATGCTACACTGACGGGTCCAAATTGAATGGAAGAGCCGGTGCGAGTTTCTATATAGAATACCCATCAGGATCTCACACAGACCAAAGTTTTTTCCATTTGGGAAGATATAGTACAGTCTTTCAGGCAGAGGTCTTCGCTATAGCTGAAGTAGCGAAGAAACTGACCATGGAAAAAACTCTAAATGAAGAAATAATAATTTTAGTGGATAGCCAAGCAGCGATACTGGCAATCCAAAATAATACTGTAAAATCTAGTACAGTATTATCATGTATCAAACACCTAAATAAATTGGGTGAAGACAATCACGTCACTGTTGCATGGACGCCGGGCCACACCGGCATCCACGGTAATGAGAAGGCGGATACACTAGCTAAATCAGGATCAGCATTTAATTGCTTCGGCCCTGAGCCTTTTGTTCCAATCCCATATGCGAGCTGTCGCGCTGCAATAAAGGATTGGAGTGTTGAAAGATGGAAAACATCTTGGATAGAACGAAAGGACTGCCTGAGCACAAAAGAAAACGTGGAGTGGGCCTCGCCCCAATTAACTCGTCGACTTTTGAGTCTCAACAGATCTAGATTAAATGAAGTGTTGCAAGTCCTCACTGGTCACTGCAACTTACAGAAACACAGGAAGACCACTGGACGTGACGAGTCACCGACATGTCCAAAATGTAACCTGGAAGAAGAAACTCCAAATCACCATATTGGAGCATGCACTTATTACCAAACCCTTCGAAGAAAGGTGCTTGGTAAAGAAAAAACCACACTAAAATCTGTGGTACAAAAGCTAAATATAAATCTGCTGGCTAAGTATTTACAGCAGGCCGGAAGGCTTGCTGAATACGGCCAGTAGACTAATCTGAATAAAACAAAAAAAAAAAAAAAAAAAAAAGCGGTGAAAAATTGTAATGGGCCTAATTGATGGCCTACACAATGTGCCAGAGAGGTTTAAACGTTGTTGTTCCTCTTTGGCACCACCGCCCACTAATAATAATAATAATAATAATTGCTGAAACAAGATGAGTAGTAACAATTGCCTCAAATCAGCAAGGACATAATAACCTCAAGAGGAAGTCACTGAAATAGGCGTACAGCTGAATTAGTGATTTTATTAAATTGGTTTTAATTCGATGCGAAATTGTTTTTAAATGAAACATAAAAAAATGTAACATTTAATGGCTGGGTGGTGTCAAGACTGACTACACAACAAAACAATACAAGATGAAATAAAATGGCTGCTCTTGGCAGCCAAACTTGCAGCTTCAAACTATTGGTGGAGATTGTTGCTGGAGGAATCAAAATTGTCTTATTCGTATTAAGCATTTGCTTCAATGTTCAGCGATGGTAAATCGAACAAGCGAATCAAACTGCTGTTCAGTGCATGGGTACACTCGTCATAATTTTGAACTTTCTTCAGCTACTAGTTTTCGATGTGCTAGCACTTTTGCCACTCCTACATTTCTTACACTTTCATTATCATCTCCTAACATCATCACATAATCAGATAACCCATGGATCCAGATCCAGTTACTTTTTCAACTTAGTTCAGATGATTAAGAATTTTTCAAACAAACGTGTTGAAGAAATTACGGTGCTTTGAGTGAATAGTTATTTTGCACACGAAGTATATATGCTTTGATTACGATGTTAGGGGATTATAATAAGATGAGAAATGTAAGAGTAGCGAAAATGCTGGCACGCCGTAAACAAGTGGCTGAAGAAAGTGCAAAAACGATGAGTGCCCCCATGCACCAAGCAGCAGTTTGATTCGCTTATTCGATTTACCATCGCTGAACATGGAAGCAAATGCTTACTACGAATTAGCCAATATTGATTCTTACCAGCAAAAGCCTCCGGCAATTGCAAACCTTCAGATACAGAAATAGATGTCTGGAGAAAACTCTGGTATTACACTTCCTATATGTCTTAGCACATGGCCAATCAGTGGAGCAGCTCATCAAACTGGTTGCGAAACAGTGGTGACAACGGTGACCTTTTTGACTGGGAGTTCACTCTTTAAAAATACCTATCATACCCTGGGGGGCTTCGCCCCCCAGACCCCCTGTTTGTCGCTGCAATGCTGGCTGCCCATTGCCTATCACTAATGAAAATTTATAATATGGGGATACAACTGCAAATTGTGGGGCAACTAGTAACCACATTTGATTTTTATGCCATTAATATGGGTGAAAGCAAGCATATATTAAACAGTAAACACAAATCGTTTTGTACGAAGGCATCGTTTTTGAAAAAATAAATGAAAAGTTCGTCATTCAATGGTTGGAGTAGAACAATATCAAACAATGCACAACACATAAGTATATCAACTTGATGTTTAAATATCAACAACCCTTGATTTATTTCAAAATTACCGATGAGATGTCCGAGTGGATTTACAGCGTCTGTCTCCGAAGCATTAAACCCGCTAGGTTTGACCATGACTCTTATAACCAGTGTAAGAAAAGCAAGTTGACTATCAATCAATCAAAGGTTTACTTGTGCTTTCAGTTAAAAGCAGGGAGTCGAACCGTTTAAAATATCGCTCCGGTTCCGGTTCGGGTTCAAGTAATTTAATTTTTAACGGTTCAGTTCCGGTTCAGGTTCAAGACTTTTCAAAAATTTGGGTTCAGGTTTGGTTCGGGTTCAATTGCACCAAAATTTAAAGGTTCGGGTTCGGTTCAGGTTCAATGATCTCAAATTTAAACGGTTCAGGTTCGGTTCGGGTTCACCGAAAAAAAGCAATTTTTACCGGTTCGCGGTTTAGGTTCGGGTTCGGTTCGACTCCCTGCTTGTTTCAGACTCATCAAATTTTGAAAACCAGAAAGAATGTTACGCATCGCATCACATGTCTAGAGATTATTATTAATATTTTTTAAGAATCATCTCAGGTTCAAACATTGTTACTAAACAATTTCTGTTCAGGTTTATGTACTCAAAATATTAAAGGTTCGGGTTCCCTTGCATAAAATTTTAAAGGTTCGGTTCAGGTTCACAGATTTGAAATGTTAAAGGTTCGGGTTCGGTTCAGGTTCAGTGATCTCAAATTTAAACGGTTCAGGTTCGGTTCGGGTTCACCGAAAAAAAGCGGGTTTTACCGGTTCGCGGTTCAGGTTCGGGTTCGGTTCGACTCCCTGGTTAAAAGTCATTCATCAACTTGATTGTAAAAAAGCCGCTGAGTAATCAGTAAAGTCAACGAAGACAGTATTTCGGATCAACATCATGTCCAGACCTTGCATAAAGGAAAATTCATTTAAGATAATTCGCATGGCGCGGTCACTAGGTCACGCGGTAATACGGCAGGCTTGTAGTCTGCAGTAACTTTGTGACTTTATCGCGAGACTGACAACTGAGGAAAGCTGAGATTTTATAGTAATATTTAGTGTCCCATCTTATATCTTCTATGCAACTGCAATTGAGTCTCATCTTAAATAATAGCCACAAGTTCATATTCTTGAATTTTTTTTGCTACTGCATCCAGCTTAAGATCTGCAACGCTTTAATGAAATTATTTAAGCTGATAGAAGTTTCGATGAATGTTGCAGGTGCTTAAAGATGAGCATTTAAAACTGTATCATATTTTTTTGTGTACCGGTATTCAAGAAGCTCAATATAAATAATTCGATTGAAGGATGATGGTGAATAGAATAGAATAGAATATGTTTGTTTATTCACCAAGTGATACAGAACATGCAGTAACAGCAAAATTAAAACGCAATAACGCAATTTACAGAGTCGATGTGTTCACTCTAATTACAGTATGTCATTGGTTCACTTGGCCAGGAGACAGCGAATAGACCGTATCATGTATTTTAAAAGGCAACTCTTGTGCTGCTTCAAAAACAAGTTGCATGGATTAAAGTTGCAAAAACTTTTATATTTTCTCATTGCAACTACAAACCTCTTTTCAACCTTTGACTATCTAGAGCTGCAATTACTCTAACAGAACACATCCAAAGTATAAAATGCATCAATTTATATATATTTTGACAATGGCAATTCTAAACGAAAACTATATAAAATTCACAATGTCACTGTCATTGAAAACCGTAAGCTTGAAAACATAGAAGATTTTGCCGAAGATATAGCTAAGGCCATTGAAGAAGCATATTTATACAGCTGTTATTTTGGCATATAATGTTAATTCTTTTCTTTGATTTTTTTGCAAGTAATTTTTTTGGCAAGGACTATTTCTATGCGCCGGTACAAATAAGCTCTCTGTTTCTTTTATTATCCCTCGCGCTCTTCCCAATTGTACAAGAGCGTTGACGAAGTAATAAAATAAACCAAAGAGACAAATGTTACGGCCCATAAAAATAGCCACTTCCAATTCTTTAGGCTATTGGGGTTTGCTTTTGGGATTCAGGCTTTGGATTCAGAAAGTTTTTACAATTTTGTTTCATCATCTGATCATAGGCCAACGTGGCGTAACAGGGCAAAATGACAATTAGGTACCGGTATATCTTGTCACAGGGTAGCGTCTAGTATTAGCCCCCGAATTTGGTTAGGGTTAGCTGGATAGGCTGTTAGGATTAGATTCGGGTTAGGGTTGTAACTGAACCGAACCCTAACTAAATTTAACCCTAATCAAACGAACCGAACCTGGGGGCTGATACTAGACGTTATCCCCTGCCACATGCAGCAAAATAGCCAATGCCTTGAAAGAAAAAATAATAAGTATCAATTATGATTGCTTACATGAAAATATTGTTTGCCACAAGCTGACAAGTAAAGAATTTATAGCTCAAAGTATCTTGAATCATACTGGCCTACTATTGCCGTTTGCCACACCAAGTGACACAGGACAAGGTTTCCAATTTGCTTATTTTCATGATCGTATCTAGGCTAACAGCCGTAGAACTGGAGAATAAAAATGAAGAAACCAATCAATCAACGGTACCAGTACTCTGGTTGCCTATAAAAATAATATTAAAGCTGACTAGGTTAGGTCCTACAGTCCTATGCTATATCTGTATAGGCAATGTTTTGCTGACTACGGCACCGGTAACTGTTACCAACTATATTTGGAACTTGTTTGAATCAAGCTGCACTTTATACTGTTATAACAGGCAGATATATGTATCGTGCTTAAATTACTCTCCATCCAGTATCATGCTTAAATTACTCTCTCTTCACATCCTTTATGACGACAGTATCACATCATAATTGAGTGCAGTACCGGTAGTTTCTATCACAATATATATTACTATATACATCCGGTTTTTACATTAAGAAGGAATATATTTATTGAGGATCCATAAAAATAGAAGACAGCTTATGTAATCACAATACCTCTATGTGCTAACAATTGGCAACAATTCTGTCTGTTTTTTATCTGTATTCAAAATTTCATTTAAGCCTTGAGTATGTCAAGGAGAAGGTTAGCTTTGAGATATATTATTCTATAGAGGTGAAAAGCTGGAGATTTAGCGATTATTCTGAGTTTTTTTTAGGGGGTGGGGGATGCTATGCTGCACTGATGAGACCTAATAAGGTCGAAACGCGTCTGCAGCTGCAAAACGGGTTAGTTAAAGTACAGAAACTGGTTGAGAGATTAGCTAAAGGGTTTTCATGGCGTGGAGTTGCTATTTCCCTGCGGAGTAATTTCATTTTCTAAGTTTGACCATAGGCCATCAGATCAAGCTGATTTTCTGAACTTTAGAAGTTTATGACCGTACATCTTCAACATCAGCCAGAGTAAGTTGTTTTTATGGTTCTCAAAACTTCAAGATATCTTATTGTGACCACGATGTCATCTTGCGTGGTGATGTAAACCACTTCATGTTTTCAATGTTGCCTTGTTAACATAGCGTAGTTTGTGGAATTAAGTAGACAGTTTTAATCGGTCGTCCCTCTTTTTGATTCCTGTCATGCTGCACTGATGAGATTTTTCGAAACAGTTGTAGTCTTCGCAATTGCAGAGGCTGCAGTTGTCTGTATTATCACAATACAGGTATTACTATATACAGGTTGTCAGCGACATGGCCTAGCAGTACTGCGCGCAGGTGACAGATTCTACGTGACGGGTTTGATTCATGGCTGGAGCCGATCATATTTGACGTATGTAACGGGTGGCTGCTGACTCGAAGAGCGCAAGCTCACTTCGCAGTCTCCCTCAATCACTGTCGAATTTTCAGTTCAATATAATTGGAAAATAAACTGAGTTAGGAAACAATGTTATAATGCTTTTCGCCTACAGTGTACCGGTACTATGTTTATTATTTTGTACGGTACCGGTACATAAACGCATGGTTTCATTTGTTTAGGTGTATTCATTTTATTTTTTATACCGGTATTTTGTTTTTATTTTGAACTGTAAACTGCTTTGCTGTTCTTGGTGGGGTGGCAGCTGACTCGATGACCACTAAAGTGTCTTTTCGCTGCCTCCTTGCCAAGCGACTACATTGCTTTGCTTGGCAAAAATAAAAATTGAACTGAACCTATATGACAAGCACAAGAACCGCTAGTGAGTTATTAGTAGGAGTTAGGGCCTAAACTTAACCCTGTAACCTACCGGTAACGGTAACCCCCCAAACCCCGGCGTAATTCAAACAAGCTCCATATATTTTTGGCACTGGGCAGTGTTTATTTTGCCAATAACGCCAAAACACTGATTGGGCAAAAAATTTAGGTTTGTACCGGTAGGTTAACCGGTGTGTACACATCATACACATGACAGTTGATAGGCTTGCATCCATTTCCATACCCGGTTTAATATCTTACTACTAACGGCACTATCAGTATCCAACCAGTATATACCCAATCAGCATCTTACCGCTAACGGCAAAATAGACACTTCCTATATTTTTTATTTTGGCCTAGCTTTAATTCTCATACCGGTACCAGTTCTACACTTTTCTGGTTTTCTCTTTAGCTCGTGAGCACAACGTCTACTGCCTAGCAAAATTTCAATTTCATCCTCTCACTTTCAATGCTAAGCAGAATTAACCTGGCAGACTAGCTTAGCAAAACCAGTGGCAATTGCCGAACTTCATCAATCTCCATGCCTCCACCAGGTAACGAAGCTCCATGATAACATGACGTCACTCAAGGTGTTCACTTTTCAAAGTGAACACCTTGAGTGACATAGACCTGTGCATTAGGATGCTGCTAATCGCATTTTTCTTTTTTCAGTTTTATAAATTGTTTATTATAGTTAAGGTGTTCACCTGGGTTGGGTGAACACCCTGGGTGACGTCAGCCTAAAACAATCAATTTTTATGGTAATCGCAAAAAATTGCAACTATTAAATCATTTTAAAGGGGAAAGTAGTAAAATTTACTTTCTGAACAAAAAAGTTTATTGCAAAAATTACAAAAAATAATAAAGAATAAAAGTTAAAAAAAAGTATTTTGTTGGAAATGTCAGGGTGTTCACTGAACACCTTGAACACCCTGAGAATACGTCACTGTTGCGGAAGCATCTGCACAAATTGAAAGATTTGATCGACAAGATGAGCCATTCGACAAAAAAAATCAAATCCCGCTGACTTACGAAAACATTTGACAGCAAAAAGCAGTTTAAAATAGTGTTTTAGCAAACCGTGTGACTTCTTTTGCAAGCCGGATGGCCAAAATTGATCTCATTGCAGTTGTTTTTGTTCTAAGCTATTTACTTTACCAAATAGGTGCACCACCGCACAAAACTTCTGGAATTTGCCACAACTATCCCAATGAGGTTGACAGCATTTTTTGGCTGGTAAAAACAACCATTTCATCTTGTATTGTATTATTTTGCCGTGAAGTCAGTCTTGACACCTTCTAGTCTTTATACGTTACACTTTTTTCGTGTTTCATTTAAAAACAATTTCGCATCGAATTAAAACCAATTTAATAAAATCACTAATTTAGCTGTACGCCTATTTCAGTGACTTCCTCTTGTTGTTATTATGTCCTTGCTGATTTGAGGCAATTGTTACTACTCATCTTGTTTCAGCAATAGTGGATGTCATAACCCGTCCCATCATTAATGCATTAAATCACAAACAGCGTTAGTTATATGAGAGGAATGACTTTCACAGATCAAAATTTAGCGACTGTGCTTCTTACACGGTAACTCATAAATGAATTTTCCAAAAAAATTATCAAAAATGGTCATAATTTTTGTTTTTCGGCTGTAACTTTTTTTGTGGTGAAAATAGAGAAAACGTTCTTCTTAGCACAGATAGGAACATGGTATTTCCGCAGATTTTGAACAATAAGAAACTTATACCATTACTCTCCGACCAGTGGTTACCAAGACATAAGAATTACCCCCTGCGTCAACAGTTTCGATATCATTTTGGGGGGTAGCTGGAAAATGGGAGCAACCCCCCAAAATCAACTTTTCAAGAAGTTTTAGACCATTTGCCAGGATTTGAGAACTACCCTTTTTTCGATTTCAAAAAAAAATTTTTTCACTCCACCCTATTTCTCAATCATTACTTATATGGTTTGGTCCATTTAGGCTACCGTCATTATTACAGAATAACCGATTGGGGTCAAAATTAACCCCAAACGACTTTGGGCTTATGAAAATACGATTACGGTATGAGGGTTATGCTATGGACGGAAGTGCACTCAGCGAAGTACTGATACTCGCCGTAAGTTGCAAATAATTTGATTTTTTTTTTGAAAACTCAACGGTACCGGCATTAGGGTGTTAACTTTTTTTGAATTCGCATGAGTTTATATAATTTTAAGGGTACAAATCGGCATAGAAGATTAATGCAAAAAAAATTTTTTTTAAATATTGATGTTTCGATACCCTGGGGGGATGCAAAGATTTTGGGGGGGCGCAAACCCTACTTTTGCCGTAACTCGAAAACTACTAAAGGTAGATGGTCAAGTTTGGTGTCAAACGATGCAGAATAGCTGATTTCCTATATTCTCTCGATGCATTTTCATAGCCTATCTGCAACAGAAAAAAAGTTATGAGCGAAAAACGTAATTTTTTAAAAAATACTAATTTTTGTCCAAATGTGACTCTCAACAATAGGGTTTTGCTTCATTTATTAAAGAGGTAAATGCAAAATACACAAAACAAAAGTGAACTAATTTGAAAAAAACGTGATCCTCATGATTTTCACTGGCAATTCATTGGCTAATGTAGCCACGAATTCGCATATCCACTTTTCTTCTTTTGCTCGGCGCGGAACTGTCTTGAATTTTTCGGTCAAGAAGACATTTCGACATTTTCCCGATAAACCGTTCGCAACTGCGGTTGTGGTTATCAACATTATTCCAAAACTGCATGTTGCCATTGTGGACACAGGGCGCCTGCTTGCTTGCCTTGCTGAAGTACGACTTGATTGGTGTTCTCTTCAAAGCCAATGCCTCAGTGTCAACGCTTTCTGGAAGGGATTGATCGGGATCTTGAAGATGAGCAATCCGAAAAGCTGGGTTTTTGGAATGAACATTAAGAGCGACATTCGTCGGGTTCATCCAGGCACTGAAGTGCTTGACAAAGATTTTCTTTAGCACTTGCATCAACTCGTCATCGATATGTGTAAAATCAAGAAAGAGGTCTCTCAAAAAAAGCATGTTATTTGGACCTTCAGGAGCACGAGGGTTCAGGTGGATTCGAAAAAACATTGGGGCATACACAGCTACAATAAACGACGTTATTCTTCGCAGTCTGGTCGCTTGTGTGGACGTCAAATCTCCACCACCAAACAAAAGAAGACGCAAGTATCCATTGGCAGTTGTTAGCCATCTGAAATTCAACAGCGTTATTACTTTATCAAAGTAACAATTTAGTGCTGAGCAAAATCACTTTTAGTGCTCAATCTTGCACTGCCAACTCTTAGTACCTTGCAAATGAAATGGTTTCCTGCTTATACAGCAAAAACTTTCTCAGCTGCTGAGGTATTATCCCAATAACAGCGCTCGATAAAGCTAGGAGGCATGCCTGATCATCCCGTATGTGTCGTTCCTCTAAAAAGAAAACAAGCTTGTTAAGGTACACTAATAACATTGAATGCATGCAATGACAATTGCAACATATCTCTTTAACCTGTCGAAAACCATTCCAGAATGTTCCTCAAATATCGCAGAGATCTCATAGGAACATCAATATTCCTAACCAGATCAGTTTCTGTGATGCTGGCCTGTTGTGGAAGTAACTTGATTTTGTTGTACACAGAGTCAGGATGCATACGATCAGGAGCTACAGGCTTTCCATCAATGTGCTTGATCACATGATTTAATAAAATTTCATTCACATGAAATTGACATTCCAAAATATAATTGCTTGTTTATTCATGTGTTGCACGAGTCTGCTGTTGATGCCTTTCTTTTTTCCCGTGTTCATGCTGGTGGTATCGGCCATTACCGACCGCAAACTTTTCAACTGTTCAGAGCCAAGACTGTCAATGATAGTGGTATAAACGGCTTCGGCAGTTACAGAGGCACTTTTCTCAAATGTTCGAAGATCGACCACATCTTCATGTCTGTAACGCACAACCAAAGCTACTTAGGCCTACTGAATGTTATATGCCTATTATAGCAAGCCCTCATTAACCTTTCGTTCGTAATATCATCATAATACTGTGCTACGAAGAGAAATCTTTCTCTTCCGTTTACTTTTTTTCCATCATAAAGCAACTGGAAATCAGTAGTTTGATGGAAACGATTATCTACTTCTTTGATTACTGCTGATCTAAAAATAAGGTTAACTTGCGAAGTAAGATACGTTTCACTAGAACCTTGACTTAGAATCCACAGAAGCTCACCTCTGTTTGTCCCGAGCTTTAACCGTTTCACTACTAAGGTATTTTTGTCTTCTGATCCCTAACGTGGGTCAGATTATGACCTGTCTTTGAAAGCAAATATCTACTAAACTACTTGTCTTAGAAGGGTCAAACACGCAGGAACATATGCAGAATTTCATGCTTTTGCATATTACACCTTGCATTGTATTTTAGACATTTATTTACAAAGGATAGTAGGCAATAAATGAGGTATGGTAAAAAATGTCTGAAAACACACGAAAGATAATAAAGATAGAAAAAAGAGGAATTATGAGCGCATAATCAAACACGCGCGTCGCCTACGTCGCTCCCGAGGAATGTTGCGTAATGACACATATAACACGAGGCTATACTTCTAAAATCTGAACTAATGAGCTGTGAAAAGCAATTTTCTTTGAACAGAATTACTATACCGCAGAAACGTCAAATATTCTTCAAAGGCGAAAGCATTAGTGGAAGTGACACGCATTTTCACATAATAATATTTTGTTATCTTGACTTATTGTGTTCTACTGATTTTTTACTGTCAACCTTGTAATGTAATGATGGTCAATTGGTTTTAGGTGTATAAAATCGATATGCAATAGAGATAAGCAATTAATGTCGCTTTGTGTAAATTGAAACTATACTATCAAATGAACCAAAACCGTTTTCTTAATGATTTTTGAATGCAGTGGAGAATGTTAATAATCGTTTAGAAAACGTCAGCAGCAACTCTGGCTATATAGCGCTATTCGTGCACAACTCAGGTGATTGACTAAATTGGGCGTCTGCTTTTGAGCTTTTAGACTTGGGTGCGATTTCACGTCCCGTAAAACCAAACTAAAAGATTTTGTGACTTTACAGCATCCCTTGAAGGACAGTGTGGAGAAGTTCACTTGCCGTACCCTATGCTACACCAGTAATTGCACTGCATAGATGCGTTTCCGATTGCAAATAAACCCCTTGGCCTTTATACTAGAGTAATACTTTTGCAACTTGAGAGTATAGTATATTTCGATAAAAAAATAAACGGCGGCAAACTAAACTGAAATGATGAGATACGTATTTTTATTATGACTTGTCGAAGTTGTCGATCACGCTCCATTAACTACATATAGTTTTATAGTAGCTGTTCTAGTCGCTTGCTTGTTTCCACGAAACGCTGTTGAGTTTTGTAGTAAAATCATTTTTTATATTCTCCGTTTATAGTTTATACCGTATTTTTTAATTTTCAAAAATTTTCTTTTTCTTTATACATTATTAATATTACCGGTAGTAAACAAAATAATTGAACTGATACTAGTTTATTCAAAAAAGCACCAATCAAATACAGAAAACGAAAGAAGCCAACACATTGAGTATATACAGAAATTAGCGTAACAACTTGCCGAATGGTGGCAACTACAAGAGAATGTCAAAGCAGTGGGGGTTAGGCTAATTAGGTTATTATGAAATCATTAATCAGTCGCTATAATCAGGCAGCCATTATCAACAACACTTCATTAAAAGGCGACATTTAGCATAATCAAACTATTGGCACTTATCGCAAAACCGAAAAGAATGCTTCTGGCATACGGCCACACCACATCTTTGACATTGACTCAGGACTTTGCCCACAGAATCTCTTTTGGACCCTCGCCTTGCCGATAAAGAAGATGTGCATACGCTACAGCGCCGTGGTTTCGAAGACTGGGACGGAAAAGCCGCAAGTGACGAGGAGTCGAAGCAGTCTTTTGGCTCATCAAGCACGTTTTTTATTTTTTGAATCACTGCATAAGAAAGTCCAAGGCGAGAGCGCATTTCGACAAAGGGTTGGACCAGCTGCAAGACAAGAGATATTCCGTGCTCAAATGCATCTTGCTTCCGAGGGTCCTTCCCTTTATTGAGTGCTAGTACTGTTGCAGAGTTAACTCTGCAGGTATCCAACAAATATGCAAAACCAGCCATTGTCCAACGACGAGACTTAGCTTTGCAGCTGTAAACCATCATACGCTGGTCCACTATGTCGGTCCCGCCTTTCGTGAAATCATATAGCTTATACATCGCTGGTTTTGACTTCGGGTCGTCTTTGGTGGTTCCTAAAATAGGTTGCACCGTGGAAAGGAGCAAAACGTTTCTTTTCCCAGAGCTTTTGGTATTAACTACATACGAATTTAGTATCAGTTTGCCAGTTTCATTCCAAAAGACTTCATAAGAATTTGGATTCCTTTGGCCAATCGATTTAATTTCTTTTGGAATACCTCTACGGTTTGACATAAAGGTTCCGACAGTTGTGATGTTTTGATCCAGGAGCCATTCAGCCAGGGGTATTGAGGTATATAAACGATCGTATGTAATATTCCGTCCAGATAGCGTAGCATAACTTTGCAACTTTTCAACAAGCCATTTCACAGTATTTTCTGTGCCTCTAATGTAATACGCGCATTTGTCCGGTTCTTCCGCTTTCCTTGGCCTACCGGCGTAAGCATAAGCTGTAAAAGTGTACGGGTAGCGACATGCATTTATTGATTTAAATAAAATTCCATATTTGGCAGGTTTGTTGGGGTTAAACTGTTTTATTCCTATTTTCACGCGCATGGGGTATAATGTTTTATCCAATGACAAATATTCATCCGGTATGATGCACCTGCTGCAATTGTGATTAAAATGTTCAAAAATTTCCCGAAATGCGGCAAATCTGTCATATAGCCACCGTTCTGGTCTTGATGTGATGTTGTCAAAAGTAATATGAGTGTATAAAAATGCAAATCGGTTTTTGCTCATGGTAGCGCCAAAGATGTCATTTCCGGTCAAATGGTTGAACAACACATTGATTTTATGATTTGCTAAACCTAGCAAGCCTCGTAAATACATCAACCCAATAAATGCAAAAATTTCGGAAGACGAAACGTAGCCCATATATGAATAAAATCTGCTTGTGTTTTCTCCACGTGTAGCCGAAAAAATGTCGTTTCGTAGTTTCTCAATTTTCTTGTTTGTGTTCTCCACAATCATCGACACAATATTTGCTGTAAAAAACAGTTCCCAAGCTTTTCGTTCGTTTGTAACACTGCGATATTCAGTTCTTACTCCGGTATTGCCTCTGACGAGATTTGCAGCACATTGTCGACCAACTGAGTTTGGGGGATTATTTGTCCACGTAATTTTTCTTCCACAATTCTTAGATTTAGCTGGCTCTAAAATTGTCACGTATTGTTTTGGTTCAACAGAAGCTGAAAATCTCATCAAATCATATTTATTTTCATCCAGTGCTTCGTCGAGGCTGTTAATGAGTTTTTTAGCTTTTCTTCGGCGTTGCTGCGGTAACACTGCAGTGTTTTGCGCTACAACAGTAGAGTTAGCCGTGCTCTCTTCGATTTCTGTTTCGTCATTCGGTTGAATTTCTTTATTTGTTTGAATTTCTTCGATTATTTGAATTCCCTCATTTGTTTGAATTCCCTCAATTGTTGGAATTTCCTCATTTGCACAAAAATCAAGGGAGGCTTCGGCAAGATTTTCATTAGATGTTTGGGGTTCGTCATTGCAAATAATCAAAGGTCCAGTAGTTAAAGGTGCAATCTGATCATCGTCATCGACTTCCGACTCAGAGTCACTGGACAATACTTCAGCCAAATCATCTTCATCAGATGAATCGTTTTCAAAAAGTATCTTTTCCAGAACTTTTTCACTATTAGGTCTAAACTGGCGTTCAGTATTCTCCATTTCGTAATAACTTATTATAGCGGATACAATGAGATATAATGAGCTTTTTAATTACTAGATCTGTGGAGGAAATATTTTAGTTTTACGGATCACAATACCATAGCCCTACTACAACTCGTGGAGCATTTTTATGGCCTAAAATGAATTTACACCGAGCGATAGTTAGGGTCGTGAAATAATTTGATTAAATTAACTCGTATTATGGATATAGCGCTCTCTTGAACTGAAGTCAGTACCACGAAGTCACAAATTTTTTCTTGGCATGGTGTTGTGACAAACTATAAACTACTCTAATACCGGTACCGCAGTACAATAGACTATAAGTTATTTTAAATGTATTTGTTTCTATTTTTGTTAAAACATAAAAGTTGAATTTGATAATAATTATACCGGTAGCCTATTTGTTATGGTCCGGATTGACGAACCTTTTCGCAGTTGCGGACCGCTGCAAATTTCGGTGGTGCAAACGGGCCGCAAAAATTTATTTATGTCACAGAACTGCTGCAGACGCGGATTCGGAAATAAATCAATTTTTGTGCCAGGCGGCATTGGATTTTTTGCAGGTAGGAGGTCTGGGGGAACGATGCTAGTTCTCCAGAGAGTCTGGGGGAAAGTAGAGTTTTACTGTATTCTTACTGTACTAATCTTAGAGCCGGTTCGACGGAGATATGCATGAACCGATTTGCGGGCCGCACAAAATTCTCTCGCGGGCTGCAGGTTCGTCACCTCTATATAGGCTCTATAATTATTAAATAGGCCTAGTAAGCCACGCTCTTAGCTAAAATAAACATCTAAAATTATGCTGCGTTTACCCATCATGGTTGTCACAATCACATGCATTTTGCGTCGCAAACCAGGTTTCACGACGCAACAATAGGAATGTTATGTTATGCACACGTTTGAAGATAAACAACTCAAAAGTTATTTTCTGATGGTAAGTTCTAATTTATCTGTCGCTCGTAAATTCTAACTTATTTCTGTTCGAACTCAGCTGGCTATGTCTCTGATTCACACTGAAGATAGAAGTACTCAATTATAACATTTTTCTTGCTTCTGAAAAAAATTACGCAATTCTGTGCTTATACCCTTTACGTTCTTGTCGAACTGGGTAAAGACGCTTTCTCATAAGCAATTAGTCCATTCGGATCACACCTCAGACTTTTGGATTGATCTCATTGGGATGTAATTTAGTTTACGTAAGAAAACTTGTCACAAAAACAAAAAATTTGGAGGTGTGAAGTGATGCAGTGCGCTTTGAGTCGTGAAGCAAAACTGCAACTTTTAATTACCAGTACGAAATCTCTACACTAGTCATCGTTCTTTTGTCTTCTTCCTCTCACATTTACTCATTCGTTTGAGCTTAATTAACAAACAAATTAATAAAGTGGAGTTGATTATCTTTTGAATTTGAAATCTATTAATTTTTTCAAATTCAAAAGATCTATTATCTTTTGATTATTTTATCATTTGAATTTATTACGCGAAGTATATCTTTACAAGGTTATTTGAAATTCGCTTTTGGAACATTGTGGTATCGTGTGCTTTGAAACTATCAAGATGGCAGTAAAGTTGATACTAGGCGATATGCACCACAGTAATATTATATCTACAGAGAATAAACGTCAAAAAGACTTTTTTCCAGACGTCAAAAGCTAGTATGCCTCCCTGCAAGTAATAAGAGAATGCTCAAAATGATGTTGTTATCTCAGAACTTTGTGAATATTTTGTTGTTTTTTTTAATCCAGTGCATGATAACGATCTTTACGAAGTTAAAACATTAGCATGGTCATGCAATTACTGCAAGTTAAAAAAGACACACACCATGGTTTAATAGTGTCGTTGGAAAGACTATCATTTTGCAGTTTTTATTGCGGGATATAGGTAAACGTAAATCGTAACATTATTTTTTAAATGGCTATATACAGTAGATTGCAATTACGAACCTCACGTTTTCGAAAGAAATGTGTGCAGTATAGTTCAGTATAACAGTAGCCTAATTAATTATTCTACCTTTGCAATGCCATGATGCTATTGAGGCATACCGATTTTGTGATTTTTTTTCTTTCGAGATCATAACGCTATGCAAGAACAACAACTAAAAAAAATTAGAAAAATTCGCCTACTGTAAACAGTACTAAAATTTTTGAATTGTCCAAACTAATCAGGTTTTATTAACTGTTTGTAGACCGCATCGCAGGATATAATTCGTTATTGAGTTACAAAATTTTTGTAACATTCTGAAGTGATAGAAATTTGGAGATAAAAGCAAGCCGAATACCGCAGACCAAGACTTCGGAAAGCGCCTTGCAGAGTTTCCTTCAACATAAGAGCTTGTTTGCCCAAGGAATTTAATTTGTTTGATTGTTTCGTAATCCCTCTGTGCGACGCAGCAATGTTTTCGATTACGTCGCGCTTACAAAGTTGTTTTGCCACTCTCTCCGACGGAGCGCATAGATTTTAACTATCTTTATTATCTTACAGCGAATGCGAAGCGATGGAAATGGAATTTTTCCAACTAGGGTTCATAAACTTATTAATAACTTCAATAGTTTTAACCTTACCACTACGATTTTTTGACACAATCAGCATAGATAAATTTTAGGAAAAGTCAGAAAATTTCAAGTTCCTATGTTGTTTGGCTTCAGAGCTATGAGCTTGTGAATAGTAGGCGGGTCAGATTCCGCCCCTCTTAGGTGTGATAGGGTTAAACACAGCTGTGCTGCTCACTCCTTTCTGAAATCCTAACGCGTTTGCTGTGTTATTGATTACCACCTGTTACTGCCTTGTGCTAACACCCATTCTATCCGCATCTTTACAGTTGGCTCTTGTCAAAAAGCGAGGCAGGTCTTCTTTGCGAAGCTGCTTTTGAATTTTGGTGGGAGGTGTGTACAAATCGTCATCATCTTCATCGTCTTCCGATGGATATTGCTTCACATCTTTTGGTCTCAGTTTCGCAGTTACTGATGAAGTATCAGTCAATGCAGATAGAGTAGCAGTAAATGAATAGGTATAGGTATACAAAACTCATTACTTACCTAAAAGTGACGTCGATTGCAGCTGAGAAGTAGATGGAAGCTGGGGAGGGATCTCCAATTTCTTTCTTTCAGCATTAGCAGCAGCAGTCTGGTAACGCACTGTACCTAACGAATCTCGCGGTCCTAGACTCATTTTACGTTGAGCTCTTTGGTCTCTTAAAGACTCCAGCTCTAAATAAGTTATATGTATAAAACTTTAATAACATTCAACGGTTATACTTCTTCTTACCTGAAGACGGGATCCTCTTATTTGGAGCACAGCTGCAACAGATTTTTCCGTATCGCTCGATAGGGTTTTGGTGAAAGCACTTGCATGAGGAAACATCGAATAATTTATGCAGCTCTAATTTGGTTATTCCGTCCTGCTTAGTTTTAGCCTTTGCATAATCGTTTATCAAGTTCTTCAATTTTGTTTCAATAGACTTTTGACCAATTGTTGGCAGGCTGCTCTTGCTCCACAAATCCTGAATAGCTTTTAATACGTCTGTCTTGCAAATGTTAAATGGTGGTCTCTTCTTCAAATATACCTTGTCAGTTACCATTAATGAATTTCGGACATAAAAATAATGCCCAATCACCTCCTGCTTAGTCGGTAACATGTGTCCCTTCATTTCTTGTGCAAAATCACATTCCTTCATCAATTCTTTAACACTCATCTTGACTCTCTTATCTCACTTAGCAGTTATACACATTAAACCTACACTTCCTTCAGAACTTATAACTCCTTTAAATTCTAGAATTTCTTCTTGTTACGTCACCATACTAAAACCTTAGTGTAAGAGTATCGTAGTAATATGGTCATAATCGAGATAAAATTTTGCTTAAGAAGCAAAATTGTCGATTTTTTGTTTTTTGCTCATAACTTTTTTTCTGTTGCAGATAGGCTATAAAAATGTTTAAAGAGGAGATAGGAAATCAGCTGTTCTGCATCGTTTGACACCAAACTTGACCATCTACCTTTAGCAGTTTTCGAGTTACGGCAAAAGTAGGGTTTGCGCACCCCAAAAAATCTTCGAGTCCCCCCCAGGGTATCGAAACATCAATATTTAAAAAAAATTTTTTTTGCATTTATTTTCTGTGCCGATTTGTACCCTTAAAATTATATAAACTCATGCGAATTAAAAAAAAGTGAAAAAAGTTAACACCCTAACCGGCATATTAGACCAAAATATTTCGGCTACGAACTCAACGCATGGAGCAACACGGTTATGATGCATAATAATATCAGCGCACCTTCTTTTACGACAGTGTAACAACGGATTTTGTAAAAACTTCAAAAGTGAAATTTTGCATTAGTTTCAGCTTGGCTTTACGCTATCTGGTTGAACTACAGCGATCTACACAAAAAATATACAGTAGCCTACAGAAGAAACTAAATTCCGCTTGGATGTTCAGATACAGTATAACATTTCCCAGACACATTCACTGAAATTTTATTATCACCGGTTAATGCAATAACCCAAACTTAGATTGACGAAAAATTAGTTAATACGTAAGATCGATAAAATGAAAACAGGGCACCTAGGAAAAGGCTTTAGCAATGCCGTAGATTAAAAAGAGTTAAGCATTTATTGTAATCTCAATGTCACAACAATAGTAAAATACCTTTTTCATTATGGAGAAATTAGAACGGCAGAAAACATTTGATTAGCGTGGGTAATAATATGATTGAATTTGAAGAGAAAGATAACTCTTCCTGCGATTTTCAATCACAGTTTTCTTGCAATTCGGGATAATAGCATCAATAAAGTTATAAATCAGTATCAAAAACTAAAAGAAAAGATCATGGTCCAGCATGGAATTTCAACGAGCATTATAACGTTCCCTGGTCTCCTTCTAGACTTTGTTCCATATTTCCCGATTGTCCAGATAAAAGTCCTTCGTTCTTAGCTTTTTCTAACGCTCGAACTGTCAATACAAATAACGCAAGGTAGGTGACATAAACACAAACTTGACGTGATCAAAGCGTTTTGAAACATCTCACCTTAAGGGCAATAGGCTTAGATGTGAATTGCGAGTCGATATAATCAAGTAATCATCACATTCCGCATTCGCTACACGTTGTGGGGCATCGACCCTTACGCCGATTATATACACGCCGAATAGTCGCAACTCGTTGCGGAACATTGGTTGCAAGGAAGCAAGTCGACTGTGGTACGAGTGGGTTGGTTACTGTCCGGCTTTTACGCCCTAATCACGATCGTGCAATGTCCATGTTCGAAGTTTTCCATGCAACGGCATGAAATTGTACACGAAGCCTATCATCAGCTCGTAACAATTACAATAAGAGTCTATAGACCCTTCTCAGCCGGTTTACTCCCATGAAAATATTAATTGCAATAGCAAGTTAAACTGTTTACGATGTATTCCTATACACTTACTTCGCATTTCTAATTCAGTGTTTTGCTTCTGCAATTCCTCTATATCGTGTTTTTCTTCCGAGTTCTTTCGGGTCATCTCTTGAATATATTCAGTGGCTCGGTTTAATATTTGAGCTCGAGAAGCCTAAAAACAGGAGTGTTTAAGCAAAAACACTCTATTATTTACTCCAGAACTAGTACTATAATTTGCAACATCACCAGATCACAATTTATCTCCATAGTTTCTAGCAAAAAGACTTTACAAGGAACATAAGCCTTAAAAAATACATCAGTGCTATTTTTTAGCGTTCACCTTAAATTATAATCAAAGCAGTACTAATGCCTACTTGCATGACATACCTTTCATTTGATAAGACATAAAAATTTGCTTGTGTTCCTAAGTGATTATTATTGTTGTCTGAAAACAATTAAAGATGGTGACAGTAGCCAAAGATGGGCATTTATCGAGATAATTTATGGCCCATAGTTCAAAATCTTCACTATACTCGCGTTATTACGCCGAAGCGTGTAACGAGGGCGGAGCCCATCTCCGCGACTTAGCACCTGGGCTACACAGCTCCGAAAAAACGTCGCAGCGGTGGCGACATTGTGTTGATTTGACCGGCCCGGGAATTGAACCCCAGACCTCCCGCACCGATAGCGTAAGCTTAGCAACTGAGCTAACGGCCGGTTTATCGGCAATAATTTATTGTCGATTATTGATATCGTTTAAAATAGTTTTGATTTATCGATTACTGATATTGCTTTTGTAATATATTTTGTTATCGCCGATAAATTATCGCGATGAACAATTCTCAGTGGTGGGCAAGTTACTTTTAAAAAGGAACTAGTTACAAGTTACTTCGCAAGAAAAGTAACTTAGTTACAGTCACAAATTTAAAAAAGTAACTAGTTACAGTTACTTTTGTGCATGCCGCAAAAAACAAAAAACACTATTTATTCTTAACATGTAGAGCTCCATGGTGTGTATTCAAACCAAAGTTATTCATCTTTATGTTGAAACCAAACTAAAGTGTGATTTTACTACGATAACGCTTATACAGTAATAACAATTGACCTCGTTGTTTTGGCAGGAAACGAAAGATTGCTATTGTAATCAGAGGCTCACCCAGATTTTGATAAAGCCTCTGAAAGAATGTTTTTGCAATTTTCACACTAAAAACACTTATTTTCGCACACTTTCTTACTAAAAGAGGACGTACGGGTACCTGCAAGGTCACTATAGACAATACGGAACACAAAAATAAATCAGTAGCCGATGCTTGATGTCTGCGAGCAGAAGTTTGACTAAAATAAATGAAAGAAGACTGCAACCATTATTATTTCGAGTAATTGCAAACTAAAATTTAGACTTTAGCAGCTTATTACAAATTTCTTGAACGCCAGAGCCAAGGGGACGGGGCGGTGGCCTCCTTGCGTGAGTCAATGACTGTAATCCAAACACTGACGCTTGACGGCCTAATGCCCAGTGTCGACATTTTAAAAATTGACGGTGCATTGGCTAGCGTCCACGAAAAGTTGAAGGCGTCAATTGGCACCGTCAAGTTAGCGGTGTCAACGCATACCACTGCTAACAACTATTTCAAAAACGTTAATTCAGTTTTAGCAAGAAGCCTTCACTCAAAGGCGTGACGACCGCTGTAGCCACGTCTAAAACATTAATATAATTATTATGAGCAAACGGTGCGTTTTAGAAGAAATATTTATTATATATGAAGTATTTTGGTTAAACTACATGAAGGCTCTTGCGTTCATTGCTTGATAAATTCGCTAAAAAAATTTTTTTACTGCGGGTCGATACTGGGCCGCATCCAAACATTAAGAGGGCCACAATGCGGCCCGCAGGTTGGACATCCCTGGTATAAACCCACTAAAATACTTCATGAACACACGGTTTAAACGTAATGACTTTTGATAAAGGCCTACAATTACATGCAGAAAATACATGGAGTTTATAGAAATGCAGAAATAAGACTTTTGATGAAGGCCTACAGTTACATGCAGAAAATACATGGAGTTTATAGAAATGCAGAAATAAGCTGCATAAACGAAGTATAGAACCGTGCAAATTTTTCCAAGCAACTTCAGTTTAAAAAATAGTTGCGACACTTACGAAGTTCTCCAAAACTTACCAAAATGCGAGTACCCGACCACCCAAATCTAGCTCAGACTGTAAATAATTTCAACGTTTCTTACAAAACTTTTCAAATATTGACATAGGCCTAGTGATGTACCGATACCAAAATTTTGCCCGATCCCAATACCGAGATCGATCCCGAAAAAAATTACCGATACCCATCCGATAATTATCTAATGTAATACTGGTACTTAACGTAACACTGAATTCATAAAAACTGTCACGCAATGTTGCTACTTGTTAAAATTCACCATGCAAAGATAGGGGTCATAAAAATATTTAGCTGAGGGTAAACTAATGCAACAAGGGTGTGACATGGATTAAACATTTTATATTATATAGATATAATATCCATAATTCTTTGGCCATATTGCTTACAAGTATGTTTATAACTTCAGCCTACCATACACAAAATCGTATAGTCAATAAAATGCATTTTTTAAAATCAAACTCTTTCTTTTCGCTTTTTTGATTTTTTGAATTAGCACAAAATATACCAATATTATTGCAAATCCCATAATTTTTCAATTTCAGGTTGGTGATATGCCAAAGCAACTGATCTGAAAAAGTTAGCCTAAATACCACATGCTATTTGGGCTCACTTTTTTAGAATGTTTTTTTGCATATCACCAACCCTAAATTCACAATAGTGTGCAATGCAATTGTTTGTTTTTTTCTTTTAGAATATGTATTCATCACAATCACATAATTTTACTACATTGCTGACGCAAAAGCAACTTCAAGTTTTGCAATCCCAGTAGGCATTATTTTAACCACTAAACTTCAACTAATAAATTTTGCAGATAGTCTTGAGTTACTAATTTTTCTAATTATTTTTGAATGTTTGTTGCTGGTTACTACCATTTTCATTGTCAAATCTGCTCGGAAAGAATCCGTATCGGATCGGTAATTACAAGCATTTTTGACCGATCCGATACCCCAAAAAAACACCGTTTATACAGATTAATCGGTACATCACTACATAGGCCTACCCTCATTACTTTTGTAGTGTTGCGAGAAAAAAGAGCCTACTAGTCATTTCTTTCATTAAACGAATCATCTATCTATTACTACTTGACACAACGTGTCATAATAATGATCTGTACCCTTCAGCTTCGACGCAATGCGTCTACTACCGGTACTACAAAAAATTGTGTTAAAAACAGCCAATTTTAGTTGATGATGAATTTACGCCACCAAACATAAAAGACAGAGAAACATTTTGGCACATTTTCTACCCAAAATGGTCTTCCCAAATAACAAACACAGAAAGTGCACAGGTCATACTCTAACTTTAAAACCTGCGGCATCTTCGTAAAAAAAGAGGTAAGTGTGTTATCCAAAGGCACAAGATCGATGATAACAAGTCTTAACATTGCGCAAAAACCAAAATAATTACAAACCTAATGTCACAAAACCATAGCGAGTTTTGCAACACGATGCCTCTTTCATGAAGCACCATGCACGCATACAGTCTTAAGCTGGCGACAACTGTAGTTTTGAAACTCTGGATTATTGAAACACTTTAGTGAAGAGCCAGGCAAACATCATTGTGCTATATAGCCCAATGGTGTAGAACTTCAGGTATAAAATACATGAAGGCAAGCCCAAAAGGCAAAACAACCTAACGACCATAAATCAAAATCATATGAAGAAACTGTTATTGAAAAAGCAATTGCAATGTAATCTTTCTATTAACCCACATGTGGCGATGTAAACGACCATTTCCTTCGCGCTCCTCAAATATTCAAAAAGAAAAGTGAATATTATGGGGCGCCGTTTGGAAAAAAACTATTCGTTTTGTGAACCATGTTTTTTGAGCTTATTTAGACCATAGTTTGTCCGATATGTATATTGGAAATGTCCTACTTATATATCGGACAAAATGTGCTTTAAGTCGGACCAAAATACACGCGCAAAATAAGTCGGACAAAATCGTTTTTTCCAAACGGTGCGCCACACGCCGTTTGGAAAAAAACAATTTTGTGACCCCTGTTTTTCGAGCTTATTTGGACTATAATTAGTCCGATATATACATCGGAAATATCCGACTTGTATATCGGACAAATTGTGCTCTTAAGTCGGACCAAAAAACACACACAAAACAAGTCGGATATTTCCGACTTATATATTGGACAAATTCGCCGTTTGGAAAAAAACTACACGTTTTGTGAACCATGTTTTTTGAGCTTAATTAAACCATAATTTGTCCGATATGTATGGGGCGCCATTTGGAAAAAACTATACGTTTTGTAAACCATGCTTTTTGAGTCTAAACAAGCTCAAAAAACATGGTTCACAAAACGTGTAGTTTTTTTCCAAACGGCGAATTTGTCCGATATATAAGTCGGAAATATCCGACTTGTTTTGCGTGTGTTTTTTGGTCCGACTTAGAGCACAATTTGTCCGATATACAAGTCGGATATTTCCGATGTATATATCGGACTAATTATAGCCCAAATAAGCTCGAAAAACAGGGGTCACGAAATTGTTTTTTTCCAAACGGCGTGTGGCGCGCCGTTTGGAAAAAACGATTTTGTCCGACTTATTTTGCGCGTATATTTTGGTCCGACTTAAAGTACATTTTGTCCGATATATAAGTAGGACATTTCCAATATACATATCGGACAAACTATGGTCTAAATAAGCTCAAAAAACATGGTTCACAAAACGAATAGTTTTTTTCCAAACGGCGCCCCATAGAATATTGCAACCAATGTTAATATTGCAAAATCTGAGTGGTAAAAGGAACTACAAAACCAGCAGTGTACAAACAATGGCTGGCTGCTCTTATTTAGAACATCAACTCTCAATGACATGCCCAGATCAAACACTGAAGAGAAAAAACGTACAAACAATCATTATCAAAATGCGGAATCAAGTCTGGAAAGATATTTTCATTTTCCATACCAATACGTGAAAAAAATTATTTTTTCAAACTTTTTCAGCCTGGAAAACGCAATATTATTTTTCCATACTTTCAAGACTAGCGTGGGAACCCTGATTATCGGTATAGCCCAGAGATTTTTTGATTTATCAATTATCGTTATCGCTTTAGTACAGAAAGGTTTATCGTGCCCATCACTGACAGCAGCCAGTAATGAACATTTAAAGCTGATCAAGTTGCTCCTTGAATTTAATCAGTCTGCAAGGTTACAAAGAGAAAAATTATGACAATGGAAAAGTATGAACGATCATTTGATTTTTTTTACAACGTGTCAACTTCAATTGCAAGTTTCTGCGTTTTAAAGAAGTCAATTACTAACACAAACACGGTCGCTAATGCAAATTTCATTTACATACAAAATTCTAAAAATAAATGCAAAGTATTTCGAGTTTTTACTTTTTCACCCTGCAATGTTGGCACAGAGTCTCGCAGTCCATTAAAACTCTCTTTTATGTGATCTCTCCTCTTTCGTTCCAATGCATTGTGGTGAGAGCGCTTGCTTAACTGAAATAATTACAATCAATAAAGGATTGCAGAAGGCAAACAGAAACTACTGCAGCAAATGCCCCTTTAGCAACACATCCAAATGTTATGCAGAGCTGAGCATCCAAACGTTTAAAACAGTGATTCTTAACCTGGGTGCTGCCGTCCCCTAGAGGGCGCTGTCAACTCTTAGAGGGGCAGAAATACTTAAAGGGCGCAATGGGGGGCGCTACATTTACAAGGTATAAAGATATTTTGCGTCATGATCAATTATACACGTGCTTTGTAGATCTGTATGGGCCTGCTAGCCCAGGGTTGGAAAAGAAAAATAGGGACTTTTGCAGACGTGATGATCTTTTTTTTGCTCTTCACTGTTTTTTAGTGGAAAACAAGACATCTGTAGACATGATGACCTTTTTTTTCTGCTCTTCACTGATTTTGTTGGAAAATAGGACCTCTGAGCGGCAGACTAAGAAAACCTCTGAAAAGGGGCGCTGGGTGAAAAAAAGGTTAAGAACCACTGGTTTAAAAAGTTGCATCAACAGAGTAATAAACTAGCAAGTAAACATTGCATTGCAAGTAAGTAAACATAGCAAGTAAACATCTAACATTGCAACTTGCAAGTAAACATTGCAAATTTATTACTCTGTTGATGCAACCACAAACGATATATATCAACAACACAAATTCTATAAGTAAAAGCATTTCACTCGAAAAATATTTTTAATGCACCATATAACAGTAAACACAAAACACAAATCAAAATTCTTGTTAAAAAATCTTTGCTTTTATTTGAAAAAATAAGAGAGTATGGATAGTGAAAAATTACCCACAAAAGTTAGATATATATACTTGTTACAATATGGTAAAAGCAAATGACTAGCACCTGGAGAAGCAAAATAAATGCATACAACATAATTCAACGCAATTTGATCAGACAAATATACAAATACACCATAAAGAAATATATACAAATACACAACAAAGAATGCACAGAGATCTCTCCTCGTGACAGCTGTTTCGCCCAATTATTCTTTGTAATTTTGTATTACCGCATGCTTCAGAAAAGGCGTGACGTCATTCACCATGCGATGTTTTCGCGTGCTCTGCTGACGTAGTTGGCTTTCATATTGTCTTGGTATATCAATGTGTTGTATTTTCGCCGCACAGTGATCTCGTGACTCGTCTGATGAGCCCCATTGGGCGAAACAGCTGTCACGAGGAGAGATCTCTGTGCATTCTTTGTTGTGTATTTGTATATATTTCTTTATGGTGTATTTGTATATTTGTCTGATCAAATTGCGTTGAATTATGTTGTATGCATTTATTTTGCTTCTCCAGGTGCTAGTCATTTGCTTAATTGTGTCATTCGATGACGTAGGTTTGACGTGAGTGCGATACTCCATTTGCAGGGTGACGCCTGCCCTTCCTTTTCTTGAATATGGTAAAACTTATTAAATGAATACTTTTGCTTAGTCAATAAGATTCAACCATATGGTACTTACTCCCTGGAATTCACTGGCGTCTTCACCCTGCAATTTAATATATAGCAATGACAGTTTCATGTGAACAAGAAAACTTAATAAGAAGAATTTATATGCTCTATTTGACACTAAAACACCGTTCACTCTTTTGTACCAGCTGGCATGAAAACATACCACACTATCCTTCGCACTTTTTCACTAAAATGTAATCACAACTGAAAATGTAATACTTAACAAATAGCAACCGGTAATTGTTATTTTCCTTTTTGCATTCAATTCACCAACGAGAAAATCGTAACTGAAAAAAAGCTTTTTACATTGCTTACAAAATGTATTAAAAAGAATCAAAGTAGCAGTATGCTAGTAATCACCAGCCAACAAAAAGCAACCTTGAATAGTTATATTAAGTAATTATCAATGAACATACCTCACTGTCCATGGTTGACTGCCTTTCCTCCGAACCTGCTTTAGTGTATTCGTGATCCAGATTGAAGATTCCAATTGACAACAAAATCAAAGAAGCAGATCAATTGACAAGTGCACAACCACTTCTCCTGCCACTGATCACCAGTCACCACCCCTGATCCTTCAAGACTGACAGATTTGATGTCACTCTATTTTCAGCAGTTAAGTTAGCTGCTATCAGTTTGCTAGAGTCCAGTGGTATAAGAAGTGCGTATTACAAGCAGAGCACCAACACCTTATATATACACAGGCTAGCACAATGCAAGGAAAACTTATGCTACCCTGTTACCAGAATACCTAAAAAACTACCAATGTTCAGATTTAGAATTAGTTCTGGGCAAAACAAGAATATTGTGTTAAACTGGTTACGTACTGTATATTATATTATACTGGTATAATACAATGCCAAATACAGGAAGTAGATCAGTGTAACATCACAGAAATCAGGAGTAGACAAGTCGACTACTGGGTATCATAGGCCAAGGGTTGGAAATCGATAATGAAAAAGTAACGAATAAGATCAATATTCGATACCAGCACTGCAAAAAAAAAAGTAGAGAATTCCTACATTTGATAACAAAAATAAAAGTAGAGAATATCAATCAATAACGTCAAATCGATACTTTTCTCTGACTCAGTTCACAGCGACAGTATCAACATATTTTGATGCAAATGGGGGGGCTTTAGGTTAGGCAAAGTGGAGAATGTCGGTATAAAAGGCACAGCATATTATGATGGGCAGTTTAAAATAGGAATACCAAAAGGCCTACTCACTTTCCCCTTTTCATTACAAAAAAGATCAAAAATCACTTTTTCTCTTACATACCGGTACTTTCTACCTTTGATCTTGGCCTACTTCAGATGCTGTTGACTTTAAACTTTTTTCCACAATGTTCGAAACACAAAAGTATTTCTACCAGTATCAGATGTAATCTTTTAAATGAAAAAAAGTTGGTGAACAAATATTCAAAAAACATTGAATGTCAATACCAATATCTCTTAGCGTACTGATAATAAAATAATGATAAAAACCACGCACATAATTCAGAAAATATGGTGTTGCTCGCAAAATTTTTTGGTGATTGAAATTAAGAAGAAACAATGCAGAATGAAAAAAAGCTGGTGAACAAAAATTCAAAAAACATAGTGAAAGCAAACCATATTCGGAATGAATAGGCCTTATGCACATTGTACAGCCAATATCTGAATTTAACAAGTAAGAAGCTAATGCGTGAAGAAAAGAAGTTTAAAAAAATTTAGGGTACCAGCAAATAAAAAATAAAAAACACATAATTAAAAATACTTGGTGCTACTTGCAAAAAATTTTTGATGATTGAAAAGAAAAAACGCTGTAAAGGCAACAGGTATATACCAAAGAAACCTAATCAGGCCGATTAGCGAAAATGCACAGAATTTCATAATCACAATCCAGAAATAAGAAACAGGCAAAGCACAAAAACGAAATGCAATCAGTATGACACCAGCAGCAACTGCATAGAAAAACACCATTGTAAAAATTGTAACTTAGATTGTAAAAAATTGGCAATTGGGGAGTCTAAAACAATGAACTAACACTAGGAAATTCAGCTCAACACTGATAAGTCAACAGTGCGAATGTACAAAGCACAAGTGTCACCCATAGACCAACATAGCGTACAGAAAGCCTGCTGTCATTTTTATTAGCCTCACAACTGCATTGGACTGCCTGGCCCTGGACTGCCTTCTACAAAGCAATACCAAGTGACCAAACACTAAGCAAACGTTTTCTCGTGTTGCATTTTGGAATGAAATCAAAAATGACAGTGCATACAAAATTTTTTGCACGCTAACTGTTCTTATGCAGATGTATGCTAAAGTAAAATATTTATCTGCTAACACCACAAAAACCAGACTAGTTAATAAGAATAACAAAAAATAAAAACTTTTGAAAGTACTTAATCAAAAAAAAAGTATCGATTGATTAATATTGATTTACCAGGTACCACGCAAAAAAGTAGAGAAAAGCCCCAATCAATAATGAAAAAAAAGTAAACAAATTTTGCATTTGATGATGAAAAAGTAGAAATATCAATATCCATTATCAGTTTCTAATCAATATTTCCTACCCTGAATAGGCCCACCACAGACTAGCCTGATAGGTCATAGGACACTGTACAGTGTAACAGTACGTCTAAGTACAAAGTCTAAAGAGTTTTATCGCCACCAGCAACCACACAGTTGGGCATGCTGTGTCAATACCAGTAACAGGGTAATGAGCAAAATATTTTACATATCGTACCAGTGAACTACTGAACAGGTAGTATACCGGTACTCAATCTTTCAATACTGGTACTACCAGACTACACTCAATTTCAACTAACTCCCTGCTCAAGTCTAACCTGATACCTAGTGGAGTCTAGCTTTGCAAGTTACACTTGGTAGCTATAACTCTGCACTACAGACCAATTTATTATCTGAGATCACATTAGCAACTAACCCAACCCAATAATACATCTAAACAGCTCAGATGGCCGAGTGGCGAGTGGCATAGACAAGTGCAACCGTCTCTTGAGATGTAGACTCAGGTTTGATTTCGAGTCGGGTCAAACCAATGGCTTTAACATTGATATTCGCAGCTTCCCTGCTATGTGCTTGGCACTCAGCATTAAAGGGACAGTGTGAACAACAAGCCGGCAAGTTTACTTGTGGTGCCGTTGGGAAAGGCACTTAGAGGGATTCCCCTATCTTGGTGTGGTAAACAGATGGCTGGCAACTCCTAAGCGAGCTTGTATAGCACATTGATTGCTTTCTCGTGACAGGAGGATAGATATACGACTAACCAACTAACTAATCAGAAGGTAACGCTACTTAAGTGGCTTTAAAAATGATAAGTAGTTAATATTAAGCAATGTATCACGCAACTGATAAATAATCATGCTTGATATGTGATAATGACATTGGCAACATTAGTATTAGGTATTGTTATATTTTATGTAAGTTTTTCAATTTTGTGATATTAAGAGGTCTCTAGTTGTTGGAAGTGTCTACTTCACCGAAAATTCCAGTTACCGAAGTTTGAAAATTGTAGTTTTGTAACCGTTTTATGGTTCCTGTAGTGCGACTCTCACAGTAGGGGAACCGTTAGGGGATGTTTCCGGTTCCGCAACCACGATTTTCGAACTTCGGTAATCGAAATTTCTGGTGAAATAAAGGCTTCCTTTTTGTTTGTGTTTGGCGTGGACAATGAGGTTGCACTTTGCAGATTTTGATACACTTCACTTTTATATTTTTGTCAAATAAATGTGCTAATTATCCTAAATGTACTTAAGCATCGGCAAAATATATGTCAAGTTTGGAAGTGAGCAAATTATCTTTTGTAAAAGCTCAGCTTTATGGCCTTGGTTTTGCAAACGCTACTTTTTACTTAAGCTGTTAGCTTCAAATTGCTGGTACTGGTAGCTTCAAATTGCTGGTACTTTTTACTTTTACTTGGTTACTTTTTACATCCCCAACTTTCTACTCTATTTGAAGTAGTTTTCGCCATCAGTAACATTGCTTTTACTTAACTAGTCCAGATTTCTGGACTACCGGTACTTTTTACACCACTGCTTGGGTTCTACTAAACACCGCAAGGAACTACAAGGTACTACCAGGAACTACAAGGTACATAAAACCTTCAAAATGCTTGAAAACACTACAAGGTACTTTTATAGCTACTACAAGGTACCGGTAGTTGAAAACAGCACAAAGAACTACAAGGTACTTTTAAACCAAGTACAAAGTAGTTGAAAATACTACAAGGTACTTTTAAAGCAACTACAAGGTAGTTGAAAACACTACAAGGAACTACAAGGTACTTTTATACCTATTACACAGTACAAGGTAGTTGAAAACACCTTGAACACCTACAATGGTTGGTTTAAAAGTACCTTGTAGTTCCTCGTCAAGTTTTCAAGTGTTTTGTAGATTTAAAAGTACCTTGTAGTTCCTTGTAGTGTTTTCAAGTACCGGTACCTTGTCAACAGGTCAATGGTTTAAAAGTACCTTGCAGTTCCTTGTAGAGTTTTCAGCTACTTTGTACATCGTTTAAAAGTATCTTGTAGTTCCTTATAGTACCTTGTACCGGTAGTTCTTTGCACTGTTTTCAGTACCTTGTAGTTCCTTGCGGTGTTTAGCAGGTTGCCAGTAACTTCGCCACATGGTAACTTTGCCACAGTAACTTCGTCACATGGTAACTTCGCCACACTTTGAGAAGGTAAAGGGAGATGTGGGGATAGTAGGAAAATGTGTTGGGGTGTGGGGGGAGGAAGAAGGGATGTGGAAGAGGTATGAAAGGAGGGGTAGAAAAGTGTGATGGGGTATGGGGGAGATGATGGGAAAGGTGAGGGTAGGGAGATGTGGGGAATAAAAGTGTGTTGGGGCCCCACACCTCAACACATTTCCCTACATCTTCCCCATTACCCTCCCCACATCCTTTCCCCACACGCCAACACACTTCCCCACTCACCCCATACACTTCTCCACTCCCCACACATCTTTCCTTACCTCCCCCCACACCCCAACACATTTCCCTACACCTCCTTCACACTCCCCATTTCTCTTCCCACAGCTCCCCTGACCTCCCCCTACACCCCAACACACTTCCTTATTCACCCCATGCACTCTCCTACACCTCTCTCCCCACATCTTACCCCACAGTTTCGATTATGTGGCGAAGTTACCTACTAACTCGAAAAGCCCGATAAAATTTTTTACGGCAACCGGGAATTTAATGTCTTGTTTCGGTGTAGGCGATGTAAATTTTTGATGTATCAAAGTGTGGCGAAGTTACCATGTGGCGAAGTTACTGGCAACCGTTTAGCAGGACCGCCGCTGCTTTTACTCTGCTAGACTACTGGTCTGCTGGTCAGCTGCACAAATTAACCTTTTAATAGATTAGTTTACTGCTCCAATTCAGCCAGAATTTTTTGTTGTTTTGGCAAAGCTGGGCAGTCAGCTGCAGGGCCAGTGCCAGGGGGGCCTGGCCCCCCAATTGACATGCCTACCCCCCCCAAACAGCCAAATCAACAAGCTTACAATACTCTCTTGAAGACAGCGGCTTTTAGGCTTAATTTCAAACTTTGGCCCCCTTAAGTAGACTGCTCTGTCGCCGACCAAATTTATTGTACCTGGTAGGCCTACCACCCAATATGCTACGCAGTACCAGAGGACTTTTTTAATAAATTGCCACACAGTTAAAAGCTGAAAGATTATCCTGTATCATTTACAAAAAATTGACCTCACAGCTGATGTTATCTTCAGTTCAACGACTAACACTAGAGCTAAACAATTAGGCATACTAACCTAAATCACTCTTGAAAGTGAATGACACCTGACCTCCAACCCGTAACCTCGTGAGTAGTGTGACCACGGTTTATGCTTCATGATTCGTGTCTCGAACTTTGCTGTTACAAAACCGTTGTACGGTAATAGAATTTTTTGGCATTTTTATATTGGCTTCTCATGATGAAAACCATAATGATAAAACTCATGACTAGGGGGTCCGGGGGCAAGCTTCCCCGGAAAATGTGTTGGGGTTCGTGTTTGTTCTACGTTGAGCGCGTCTCGATCTCAAAGGTAACACAGCGATGTGAGAGCCAGATGAGAGCGAATATATATTTTGAGCGAGCACGCGAATTTAAATGAATGCAAAAAAAAAAAAAAAACAAAATACAAGCAATGCCACGTTGGATTGCTGGAAATCACACCTTCTATTTCGGAAAAACCTGCCTGTTCCAGGACGTAGGAGAAGAAGATAAACAAAATAACAAAACGTGGGAAAAGATTGCAAAAAGATAAGAAATTGCACTATCGATGGAACACGTTGAGAAACAGCCAGATTTCGTATGAGAAATAGATTGCACGACGTCCAGCAACTAGGGATGTGCCAAAACGAAAATTATTCGACTCGGCGAGTAACGAGTACCTGATGAAATTACTCGGCGAGTCCGAGTATCTATGACGTCATATTTGATGTACGGTAATGCCAAGAAGTCTTACAAACGATTTTTCATTTTTTTTTTCTTAGGCCTAACTAATGCTGCTTTTGGCTATTCAGAAAGTGATTGAATATTAGGGCTATTAGTATGCTAATGCTACTTGCTCAAAGTGGTAGTAGCGCTATGGCGAACCAATGCTGAAACTACAGCTAATATATCTTTACATCTGAAATAGCAAAGCAATAGATTTTTATAGCTGTTTTTAATTCTGCGGAATTTTTTAAATATTAGCAGCTAAAACACAACACCACTAGTTTAACAGCAATGGCGTAAGAGCAGAATGCTGACCAATGAACAACATAGCATTATTTACAAAGTGACACTTCCATTCAGTTTTTTCGCATACATTGAGTAAATAGCCTACGTAGAATTAACACTACAATGAAATGCTTGCGAACAGTGATGTTGACCCACGAAAAGGTGCAATGTGCATCCCAAAGTGAATTGAGAAGCAGTGCCAAAACACATATCGAATCTTCAACGCAGCAACAATGCAATCCAAAAAGGATAGTCATGTGGGGCGATCACAAAAAAAAAAAAAACAGATCAATTCAATAGCTCGAACATAATATCCGGTTTGAATGTAGCCGACACTAGACAGTAAACCTGAGGTTCAATTGTTGTTTACACTAAGGCTGTTAAAAATTGATTCACATGTTTCTACTATGTTTACTATAAATGGCAGTATGTGAGATCTGAACCAACGAATTGTAACGAAAAAGTTATCACAAATTCACAACAGCGCATTCAATACAGGGTGGTTGGGGCTGCGGCCAGTTTTTCAGTATTGATATAGGCTTATAGCATCGTTTATTCAAGACAACAAAGCAAAACGGCTTTGCATATTGAGACGATACGTCTGCTTCGAATCGTTGCCATTCCTGCATACGGCATCCTGATACGGCACAATAGTAGTCTCATAATTATAAGTTACACAATATTTTCTTGAGTTAACTTTGTACCATTTTAGCGTTCAGGCCTGCCGCCATAGTTGTGTTATGTGTGAGTTCAGAGCAAAAAATGGTCGACCTAAAACGCTAAACACAATAAGATCAACTTTCTTTGTTTTGTAAATTGAAACTTATGCGTCTATGCAAATTTTATAAAAACACGCCCCCCTTTGGCTTAAACAGAGAAACAAAGATTGCATTCCTCCGAATTTCAAGCAACGCTATCCCCAGAAAAATAATACACGGCCTACTATAACTTTATCGTCTATGCACAATGCAAAATAATATTACGGAGTGTCCATTTATCCAACTGTTCGCCGGCAACTTATATCAATAGATGAAGTTGCGCTTTTTCAAGTTCACATGCAAAAATGTAAGCATTTCTATATGTTTTGGCTTCAGTCGATTACGAAGAGGTGTATCTACAGCACCCGAAGAACTAAACAACCTCTTTGAAGCAACAGATGTTGGAGGACAACACAAGTAGGTCATCGCCATACAAAAGAGACCTGGCCACTTGGAAGAACATTTACTCCAAAATTCAAGTGGATTTTTGTTCGATTTCATTCTTGGAGCAGCTAAATATTGGAAAATCTGGTTGCTCATGGGTGAATGTGGCCACTGCGTCTGTTTTACGTTGGTGGCATCAGAACTCGATCCAGAAAGAGATGTCGTTGGGTCGTCTTGCTGCTGGTGCCGAAAAAGCAGTGACTCAGTGTTATCATCCGACGAAGAAGAATCCACAGTCTTTGCGTCTGCAGTTACAATCGTTTCGAACTTAGCTGCTTCTGCGGTAAACAAGCGTATGAACAAAGGTTCATCTTCTTCCCCACACCATTGCAACTTTAATCGTGGATCAAGAATCGCTGCAATGACGCACGTGTTGTAAATCTTTTCGCTTGTAAATACAGACTGTCTTGAGCGAGTTTTGTCTTTGTGAGATGGTATTGCAAATCTTGCCAGCATCTGACCTTTCAGACTTGCCAAAAAGTTACCTACTACTCCTTGGAGTTGTCCGGATGCAATCTTCGTCTCCAAGACCTCGACTTCACGCATTAAATTGTATGCCAGTGGAAGTACATGAGAAAGGGTAGCCACGTCACTGCTTAATTCTTTAGTCGCAACTTCAAAAACTTGCAAGACCTCTATTAAATGACTGCACAGTTGCCATTTGTCGAAAGTTAATGTTTCACAGATGCCACGACTCACCGATAACAAATTTATAGCTTCTCTCTGCTGGTGCAGTCTCTCCAGCATGTAGAACGTTGAGTTCCAGCGTGTGGAAACATCTAGCAGAAGTTTATGCTTGGGCATTGCGTGAGTTATCTGGTATTGTTTCAGCATTTCCGCACACCGTGAGGATCGACGAAAGTGCGAAACCAAAGTCCGAGCTTTGGAGAGCAGGTTTTCAACGTTACTGTCGCTGTGTCTTAGTGCGTTCTGCACCATTAGATTAATTGTGTGTGCCATGCAGCGGATGTTTGTAAAGTTGCCATCTCGGAGAGCTTTCACCATGTTGGAACCGTTGTCCGTAACAACTGCGTGCAATTTGATTTCCCTGTCACTTTGCAAAGCACGTATTGATTCGAGTATAAATAAGGCAGTACGAGATTCTTCCTCCATATTCACGCACGCCAACATCAGCACGTTTTGTTAAAGCTCACCCTTTTCCCATGCAATAAAACGTGCTGTCAAGCTCAAGAAACAATTTCCTGCTCCACTTGTCCAAATATCAGCGGTCCCAGCAATTGGAGAAACGGCATTCTTAAGAGCAAAATTGATTTGCTTTTTCACTAGTGCATACGTGTTTGGAACAATTGTTTGCGTCATCATCTTTCTTGATGGTATGCTATACCTAGGCTGAATTTCAGTCATCAATCGCTTGAAATCCTCGCTTTCAACAAACGCCAATGGTAGTAAATCAACAGCATCATTTCGCATAGAACATTTGTAATTCTTTCACTCACAGGGTGATTGTTCGGATACGGCACTTTTCTTTCGAACACAGCTTTTAAAGTGGCTTGTTTAGGTTGCTTTTTCGGAGGCTCACTAGTAGAGCAACTTTCTGCTTGCTGTGGTGCTAAATCTGTTATATCGTGTTTAGCTTTTAGGTGCTTGATCAAACTAGTCGTAGTGAAAGATTTCTCTTGTTTTCCTCGACTTATTAATGTGCTGCAAATATTGCAGACAGCATTACTTGAATCGAGGGAACTTAAATTATAATAATTCCAAACAAATGATTTGTTTGAAGCCCTTTCCGCCATGTCACGCTATCCTTCCTGACATGTCCCGCTCTATTTCAAATAGCTTTCATAGAAAAGAAAGTTTGAAATTGATCTGCAAGACTGCAAAGCAAAGGGAATTCAGACCCCGAAGCTCACTGTGACATCACAAGCATCGGTCAACTCTTAGTCTTACCCTTATTCCTGAACACTGCAAGTTTTGCAGCATAGCGCAATAATATTTTTCCTCGCTGGAGAATCGGATTTTTTGTAAAAATGCTGCATAAATATGCGTTACCGCACACATTTTCATATTTGGACCGATAAACATAAGCGTAATAACATGCGGCCGAGTATTGCATAATACTCGGCCGAGTACGAGTAATAAAAACCTGCAATACTCGGTCGAGTACTCGGACTCGGACTCGGCTCGGCACATCTTTAGTCAAAACAACATAACAAAATGCTAAAAATTAGATCTGAAATGTTGAAGATCATAAAAAATATCAAAATGATCAAGCTCGGGAAAATTTCCGGGATTCCCGGGAAATTTTCAAGAAATTTTCCGTTTCCCGGGAAGTTGAAAATCCGGTAAAAAGGAAAATTCTAATCCAAACATTCAGCTCTGGTACGATTCGAACTGAACAACGCAATAATCTCTTCAGCATGGACGGGATGGGCAAAATTAATTGTACTTAGCGTGATCCAAGAGTGAACGAAGTTTCAAACAGCCTGCGACAAAAAACCGACCTCGCCTTCCATGTGTGCGAAAGGTAATGTTGCGGTTTAAGTTGATTTCCGTTGGGCTCTGCGACTCAAAGATTGTGATTCGTGCGTTCATGCACCATAGCCTCATGTGAATTAATAAACTGCACCGCATTATATTTAACTGCAAACACAACAAAAGATTAAAGACAACAAGACTTTCTTTGATAAGTAGGCGTATTCTTATTTTTAGATGGTACGCAAGGAAGTCATTTTACACTGCCATTAGAAAAATAACAATGCGTTACCGGTAACCAATAAGCTGCCGCATTGTTCGTGTAGGCTGTTTCAAAGTTATAAAACCTTTGTGATCTTAGTAAGCCTTTAATTGTTAAAGCTCCAATTGGAGTTTGAAATTAAGATGGTATATCTGTGAGATTAGATAGATTTATTATTACAATTTTTTTTTAGCCAAAGAACAAATACGATAACATAAGTGGTACCGAAAAAAAGACAATTTAGCTGACCAGCTCAGATGGCCGAGTAGTATAGAGCGTCTGTCTCTTGAGCTGTAGATTCGGGTTTGATTCCGAGTCGGGTCAAACCAATGACTTTAAAAATTGGTATTCACAGCTTCCCTGCTTGACGCTCAGCATTAAAGGGACAGTGTGGAGAACAAGCCGGCAAGTTTACTTGTTGTGCCGTTGGGAAAGGCACTTAGCGGGATTCCCCCATTTTGGTGTGGTAGACATATGGCCGGCAACTTCTCAGCGAGCTCGTACAGCGCACTGATCGCTTTCTCGTGATAGGAGGATAAATATGTAACTAACTAACTAACAATTATATTTCTTAATTGAATTAAATGAGGCTCGATTGCTGGAAAAAAAGCCAATTCTAGATTGTTTTGCAAAGCATTAGGAAACATAAGATGATTTTTCAACTTGCAAAGTATTGGGTTGTTTTTGCTATGTTTGTTGCCTTCGCGTCAAGCAGAAGAAAGCCTGACTTCGATGGCCATGGAGAAGATTTTGGAGGGTTTCCACAAGGATATGGTATTTTAGTTTGAACTTAGGCTATTAGGTTTGAACTTAAATGTGATTTGTTTTCTCGCCAAGTGCTCTTTTCTTTTTGTAACATAATTTTGCTTCGGGAATCCATTTCGTAGCCCAGCAACTTTAACTGAAACTTCTACGTCTCTAAAGTGTAATTTTCGATTTTCCAACTTGCTATAGTGCGGTACCGACTGTAACATGGGGGTATCGTTCGGCTCTTTGTAATGAGTGATTCACACCTGACTATTTAAACCGTAGGTACACTACATGCTGCTTGAAAAATCAAAAAATAAGATGTTGTAGTACAAATGTAACTTACAGCTAAGTTTTCTTAACAACCGAACTAGCCAGGCTGAAGTTAAACTTGCGACAAAGCTGTACCGGCAGCTCCAACTAAACCCACTAGCAGGTGCAAGTGCATTAGCAGTCATATTGCGTAATTTTTGAAGCAACAATCAACTGTTTTTGTTACCGTTGACTAATTGCAGGGGCTAGACAGCCATGTGAAGCTTGCTTTGCACCTGACAAATGTGTTGGTGGTTTGAATGAAACTCTGGGCAAAAACTGCTCTGACTGTCTCAAGGATATCTGTGAAAGTGGTAATTGTGGCTTAGTTATGAAGATGATATTGAGCAATTGTTTGATAAGCACATGCTGGCAAATTGTAGTGAGCTATAGGAGGATCAGTTTTTTTTTTCATATGACGTTAAAAAAACGACGTACGTTGATTTAGCGCTCCGTGGCCTTATCTGACCATAATTGAATTTCTTTATAAACCTATCATTTTGGAATATTTTTGTGTTTGTGGTTTGTAAGTCGCGTTGTTACATAATTTGGTCTTGCTTTTTCCTCTGTTTTGCAGTGAAAAGTTGCTCCAAAAGAAACTTAGGTGAAAAGAAGATAAAATGAGGGTTGCCACAAAAAATGTCTTTTTACTTAGAGCATTCGCTGATACATTATTTTTTGTAGAATTTGAAGTTAGTGCAGGTCGTTCCGGACCATTGTATAATGCTTTTGGTATCCGATGCATTAGCGAAGCCTGGCAAAACAACTGCACTAGCAGCTGTCCAACCTGGAACAACGATCGAGTGGCTGCTTGCAGAGGATGCGTTGCAAACTGCTTAAGTAAGCTCTGGCTCACTCTGGGCTAAAAAGCATGCTATAGAATCCCAGTTTAGGAGCTACATGATTGATCTATTCTGCATAGCCAAACTGTTTTTAAACAGCCAAGGTCAAGCCTAAGTAGTTAGGACATTATCTCACGTACATGATGCTTGTACATGTGTTTGGCGATTACATTGATAGGCAATACCTTCATCTCTTCGTATGCAATGGGCTTACTATGCTGACAAAAGTCTAGTTGAGGTAATTTAAGGTCATGTTCGATTTTTTGCGGTTCTTTTAACTTTTTACATTTCAGATAAACGAGACCGTTACGACTCTTGTCCAGTTAAATTCGTGCGACACTGGGAGGCTTGTTCCAGCTGCATCAACGAAAATTCCTGTTTCAACTCAAGTGAATTGGCAAAGCAGTTCTCTGACTTTTGCTTTGGTTACGTGGATCTTGTCTGCCAAGACAGTGAGTTTATGTAGCCTATAAGGTAACTAATCCTCTTGCTCAAGTCATTTGCGGTGAACCGGCTTAGACAAATTACCATTCCTCAGGTTTTCCCAAACTTTTAAGATCGAAGATGTTGTGTATATTTTTACCCCAATCTTTTTTTACTCGGCGGTTAATTCTATTGTCGACAGTTCGAACTCTAATGATCTAGTCTGCTTTTTAGAAAATGTAGTAATTCTCCGTTCAACAACATTTTTTGCACGAACGGCAGGACCTTCAACTTTCCCAAATGTGTAAATACTAAATGAAATTACATGATTAGTTTGATTTTCATTTACAATATCGTGTGAGACTGATCCGTCGGCGTAGCAATTAACGACATCGCTATCGGCGCAAGAGGTCTGGGTTTGGATTCCAAAAACGTTGGTCAAATAAGGCACTGTGGCTAACGGCTCGTCGCCGCTGCAACGTTTCTTCGGAGATGTGTTGTCCTGGCACTAATCTGCGGGGCTTGGGCACCGCCACTCGTTATACGCTTTGCGAGTACATGATGAAAAATTGATTTTTCATTTGATTATCGTCTGAAAAAGCTTCTTATCAACATTATGTTGTTTTAGATACAACTGATGACTGTTTTTTGGATGCAATCAAATCACCTTGCTCTCAGTGTGATGCAAGCGCTGAAGTGATAACCAGGCTGGAAACTTGCAGTGCCTGTTTTAATAATTGTAGAAGTAAGAATAAAACTTAGCTGTGTTAAACAATCAGAATATTATTGCATTTGCATTGAAACTGACTTTTTACTAATTGGTACCAGCCATACTTATTCAGAGCTGGGCACTCGGTACTTTAAAAGTAACGACGATATCGGTACCGATACTTTGCTAAAAAAGTACCGTCAGTACCGATAACGGTACATTTTTAAAAAGTAACGACGATAACGTTACTCGGTACCGATTTTCGGTACTTTTCAAACGAAAATTTTTTTCTTAAAAATTAATTTCTGTTTTGGTTTACGTCTTGCAAAGCAACGAAATTAAAACCTTATTAAGCTTTTTGTCGCATCTAGTGCTAGTGTAAGATCTGAGTTGTAGTCGCACGCGATTGTTGATTCTGCAAGCGAACACGTCGGTTATATCAACAAGGCGACAGTGGCACGCTCACTAAAACAAGCATGAGATTCTCATGACAGTATGGCAACATGTTAGCCTGTTGATCTCCTGCATTAGTTATGAGGCTATGTATAAGAAGTATCATCATCAGAAACTTGCCCTGGAAAGCAGAAAAGTTTGTCACACCCCTGCGTATCTAGCTACGTTGCTATACATTCGAACAATACTAAGGACGTGAAAGAGCTTGTTGCCTACATACAAAACAAATGTCGCAAAGGTTCTTGCTGTGCGAATTTCATCATTGCATTGAAGGAGAATGTTTTCATTTTCAATACCACTTTCAGTAGAGGTTGGTGTATCAGAAGCAGCAACTTTTAGATGAATCAAAATATACATTTTTCTCAGAATTCGCAGGTCCAGTTTTACTTTTTAATGACACAGAAATAAAATTTTCCATAAGTCTAGACAAGTGGTCTTCAACCTTTTTTACAAAATCGCCCCTGGTTGGAAAGTGTGGGTCTGAATTGCCTCCACAAAGCATTGATGAGCAAAAACAAAAAAAGGTCTACACGTCCGCAGATCAGATCTACTATTTTTCCACTGAAAATTGGTGAAAAGCAAAACAAAAAATCTGCATGCGGGCCGCAGTTTGCTCAGCTGTGGCGCTGGGGAATTTTTTTATAACGTTTGTAAAATTTGGTTATTTGCAACACATTTGTAAAAGTTTTTGAAAGATCATGTTGCTAATAAATATGAGTTCACATTTCTACAAATTCAACATAGTTTAGAAACATCTACTGTATTTAAAACCCGACAGTTTTTTGACCTTATCTTATTCAAACAGAATAGAATCTGTTTGAAATAGAATAGAATAGATTCTACTTGAACAAGATACCACTGATGATCTCTCTTGGGTGAAACAGACTGTCGGGTTTTTAAATAGATGTTATTAAACTGTGGTGAGTGAATTTGTATATCTGCTCTAACTGATCTCAGTTATCGAGCACTTTTTGAAACACTAATTCCAATTGTTATTGAATTTATTTCGATTCAGAAATTAATTGTTAGCAATATTGGTAGTAGAATTCATCTATAACGGAGGTCAATAGAATACAACAAACAAAGAATGCGCTCAACTGCGCTGGAAAAAAATTCCGTGTAAGCATTAAGGGATTTAAAAAAAAAACTGTCGTTTTAAGCAAATTGACGTTGTAGCCGAATTGCCCCAAATCGCCCTGAAACTGCTTTTTTAGTTTAATTACCTTCTAATCATGAGAGGTGACCTGCCGGTTGGCGTAGTGGTAACGATGTCGCTATCGGTACGTGGGGTATTGGGTTCGATTCCCGGGCCGATCAAATCGGACACAGTGTTGCCAACGGCTTGCCACCGCTGCGACGTTTCTTCTGTGTTGCCTAGGCGCAAACCCGCGGAGATGGTCCCCGCAAACTCGCTACACGCTTCGGCGTATTACGGCAAGTATATTTAAGATTTTTTTGTGCTTTTTTTGGACTGACTGCGAATATCACAACAGTAAGCTGAATTTGTCTGAATCTTATTGTAAACGAATAAACCTCTTTGGAGTCAGGGTTCCGTTGCAAGTTTTTTGATCTGAATCGCTACTTCAAAGACATAAGCGACGATAAAGAGTTTTATCTGTCTCATTTTATGATTGCCTCAAAAGCACCGGAAAGTTTTTTTGTCAACAAAAGGTTAATTGTTTTGTCTTAGCGCGATACGTATTATCTGACAACTTTGCTGTAGCGAAATTAAGTCGCAAAACTGAGGGAAAAGTGTGTTGGGCCTAATTAAAAGTTTCAAATGCCGCAACGCCTACAGACGTCTTTTACGCACTGAATTAGCCTAGCGCTATTTGATTTACGATAAAATCGCAGCATAATCAAATGTTCGCTGTTAAATCAAAAGATTTGCCTTTGTGATGTGTTCAATTTTATGATTTTGAATGAACTTGCCATATTGGGTCACCAGAATCGAGCTATCAAGTATTTATATAAAAACATCCGAAAATTTCGTCTGTCGTTATAAAAACGTTTCAAATTCAAAGCAGTTATTCTGAAAACGCATAGGCTACGGACCGGTAACAAAGTTTGGACGGATCGGCACCGGGCCGCGGCTTAGTGGTTGCCGCTGCCGACCACTGATCCACAACAACGTGGTTTCGCGGTACTTTTCAAAGATGCTTTTCGCGGAAAATTTTCCACTTTTGCTCTCTCTTAAGTTTATTCAAAAAAAGCTACCAAAATGTCGAGTAAAACGGTCTAAGAAATAACGACGGTGCCAAAAAAAGTACATTTTTTAAAAGTATTGACGGTACCGATAACGATACAAAAGTACCGCGATACTGCAACGGTTCTTTGTACCGCGGTAATGGCCAACTCTGTACTTACTAGTTATTAGTAGCTAAATTCTTTGCGGTAAAATTGATTTGTCTTGGCCTTTATCGTTAAAGTACAAGATAATTGAAATTGCTTTTTAGCTGAAGGGGAATGCATCAACAACTGCAGAAGGGTAAACAACTACCCTGCAGAAGTTCCTTGTGGATACTGCTCCCTGTTTTGCCGTCTCGAAGGTAATGTGATCAATTTAGGTGTAGCAAGACATTTTTAAAAGTGGGGGGAGGGGGTAAAAACCACAAAAATCATCAAAAGATTCTGGCATATTTTAGCGTCTTAGCAACATTGTTCTTCTTTACTAAAGAGCAAAGTCACGAAAAGAAGAGGCATGGCGCAATTCCTCCCCGTTCCCCTCCCCCCCCTAAATACACTCCTGGAGATCATTACTGTTTTACGTCGACTTAATCACGTCAAACAAGCTTTCTTTCTTCTCTCATGGCGGTGCATACGTCGCGTTTTTTTGCTGTTGTGTCTCTTTGCTTGCATTTTTTTTCTATCAGACACGGTCATTCTGTGTTACAATTGCATTTTCGAAAATAAAATTCATTGATTTGATTGAGAAACGCAGTCCTTTCACAAATTGGTCAAAAATTGCGTTTATATTTATTGAATCGTTAATTTTTTTGGCCACTGGTGCTATGGAAACTTTTCTCCACTTTTATAAGCACTTGCCCAAAGCTATAAGACCCGTTATTTAATCTCACGCAAGGTTTATTCGTAGTTTCCATTGATCTTTATGACGACGATCATGGTTAGGCCTACAAGGTTGATGGTTCAACTCCCATCATAGCCTCGTTGTAGCATCCTTCCATAAGATGCTGCACGATAATTATGTCTTATTGGTAAAATTTACTCTCCAATCAAATTAAAAAAGTCAGAAGCGAGCTCAATCGGGAAAGTCACAAACAAAGAACACCTACGTATAGCGTCTCCGTCACTTTTTGTGACAGGAGAGTATGTAGGAAAAAAATTAGTCAATCACCTTTCACGTTTCAGGTCGTACAAGACGACCACGTCATTGGGGAATTTACCTTACTCCGGAAACTCCAGTTTGTCAAGTAAACAGCACGGTCTGTCCAGCGTGTGAGACCTGTGACTCATGTGTGGACCAATGCAAAGCCAGTTCGGCCGGTGAGCTCAATAGTGTTACTTGTCAATGCATCACTTGCAAGTGCACGGCTATATTGTAGTTCTAGTTTCAGGCAGAAAATTTATTGCTAAGTTTTTCAAGTTATTAATTGTGCATTGTGTGGGTCTCGAAAGAGTTCAGAAATATTGTTTTTTTTTGAAAAAATTCAATCTATATTAAACTCGCGTTATTACGCCAATATGCGCAACGAGTGCCGTGACACGTCTCTGCGGCTTAGCGCCCGGGCAACACAGCTCTGAAGAAACGTCACGACGGTGGCGAGCCATGGGCGTCACTGAGTCCGATATCATTGGTCAGGAAAACGAACGCAGAACCGTTGTTGCCGAGAGCTATGTCCTTATCCAATGGGCCAACCGACCAGTATGTTCTTTCCTCTTTCAGTTAAATTCACTTAAAACCACATCTGTACTTAACTTTATCAAAAATCAGAACTTATGATTTTGAAACGCTTGCTTTTGACTTAAATTTTTCAGGTGACTTTAATTTTTCAAATCTCTGCACTTGTGCTCGTCAGCGATACTTTCATTACGATCATCACTTGAAGGCCATCGGGCTGAAAAATTTCTTTGGTTATGGCCGTTTGATCCAATATTGGGATTAATGATATATTCTGAAAGAATGTAAACAGATGATGTACCCTTGTACCACTAAAAATAATAATTGCAGGGGGCAGGTCCAGAAACTTGTTTGAGGAGGGAGGCAAAGAATCCAAAAAACGCTTAATCTTGAAGTTTTGGATTTTTACTGTAGAAGTATTGAGTTGCCAATGTAGGCCTACTATCGTGTATAAGTAAAATTTAGAAGGCTTGAGACCACTATATATTATGGTCCTTTTTCCTGCCAACAATGATTTCAGTGATTGCGGCTGTTTTTATTCTCTGCTGTAGCCTAATTGTTTTGGCTATGTTATGTTAGTCGATGTATAACACGAATCAATTACTAATCTTCCTTGCTGATTGTTTGTGAATGAAGAGTTCAGCCTGGTTCAGCTTTTTGTCAAAAGTCAGGCAAGAAAATCTATTTTTGAAATGATTAGCGGAAGACAAAGTGTTCCTCTCCAATATGCTCGTTTCATACAGTGCCTCGCGACCAGTCCAGTAAAAGTTCACTATTTTCAATTAAGTAACCTGACTTCCTTTGAACTTATATAACTTAACGCTGCAAAACACCTCTTGTTTTCATTAGCAACGTTTATGTTTGTGTTTTTTACGTATTTTTGTTAAAGATAACAAAAGCCTTCTTATAAACTTAAGGCGAACTTATCACCGGGTTGCAACCTTTTAGTGTTTTTTTTTTCACTACATGCGTTGGTTGGACTAAAAACAAACGTCAAACTTTGTTCTGAAATGAACTTTTGCATTATTTCTGTTGTCTGACCCGGTCAAAGTGTACAAAAGGAACCCAGCAGAGACTTACTTGACTAGAAAAGCCTTAACGGGCCGCAGATGCACGGCTGTTTAGCAGAGACTATTACTGTTGGGATTGTATGACATAAATACGGTCTTCCAATTCTCACCTCATAATTACCCTGCCCAGTGTTGCCAGATTTTTTGGTGGTTTATAGCCAATATCCACTGAAAAGTAGCAAATTGCCATAAAAGGTGGCCCAAATAATTTTTTAACAAAACAATTAGTAGACCTACCGGTACCAGTCGCCTACTTGCCTACCTGTGCGAATATATGTGTAAGTATAGTCTGTAACGTAGCAATAACAGCATGCTTGAGACATCTTTCCCGGAGCCGGCGACCTACAGTAGCTGTTGACTTCAGGGGCCAAAGCTTGAGAATAAACAATAAACCGCTGTCTGCAAAAGAGTAAGCTTGTCAATGGGGGGAGGGGGGCTGAAGCATGTCGATTGGGGGGCAGGCCCCCTTTTGGCGCCGGCCCTGAGATTACCTCTGTTGGAAGCTAACTAGTAGTACCGGTAGTAGTAGGCCTATCTTATTCGGCGAGCGATGACCTCACTGATAGGAGCTCATCTAACACTAGCAAGCTGTCCCCTATAAAATATTATCTTTGTATGACGTTACACTATTGAGCATCTTAAAAAATAACAACCAACAATAAATATTTGATCACGAATCTGATTGCATTGTGAAGCAAAAGACTGTCTTTTATCTTGTTTTCGGAAAACCAAAAAAAAGAAACTACCTTCTAAGGAGAAAAGTTATTGAAAAAAGTCAATAACTCTGGAATCAAAATTAGCCCAAAGCAAAAAGAAGCAAGCTGCTTACCAAAAGTAGCCCAAAAAGTCGCAAGACGCAAGTTTTAAAATTGAGGCGTAGGAACGCTAGAAAAGTAGCCCAATTTGCGACTTTTAACCCAATCTGGCAACACTGACCCTACCCACATGTCGACTTGCCCAGTTGAAATGACTCCAAAGGCTCACGGGTTTTCTGCATCACGATTAAATTTTTGCTATTATCATCACTTGTTTCAATTATGTCATCGAAAAACTGATTATGATACTAAAAACCGTGAGCTTTTGGATTTTTGCAAACACCTAAATTGGTGGACATGTGGACAAAATATATGCTACGCTAATAGCAGTTCCTGCTGTTTGCAGTCATAGACGTTGTAGGGCCTACTATCGCCCCCTTCTGGCTGCATGGTTCCATCTTTTCTTATTGCAAACATACGAGCACCTTTGCTCATGCTGCTCTAAGCAGTAAGCACACAGCCACAGCTCCTGTAGATCAGATGAGCTGAATATTTTTGTGAGCAAGAAGCTAGAAAAACACAATGACCTGAAAACAATCGCTAAAAATCACGATATGTTTTTGCTGACGAAATAATTTTATCTCAAAATAATTAAGAAAGTCAGCTAGAAAAACACAATGACCTGAAAACAATCGCTAAAAATCACGATATGTTTTTTGCTGACGAAATAATTTTATCTCAAAATTAATTGATGACGTAATGAGATTCATATTGCCTGCTGAAGCACAAATGTAGTGGTTACGTCATTAGTGAGTCAGTAACTAGCGATTGAGTAGACAAAAGAAATTTTGCAAAAATTTAGAAAACATTCCAATTTGTCATTTTCAAATTTTAAAGTACAGATTACTGGTCTATTTAAATTCCATAAAAATTTGGCAGTTTAGAGTGATTATACCCACTTTCAAACGGAAAATATTTAACGTCTTTAGTAGACTACCAGCTTTCCGCAATGTCTGTTTCTGGTAGATACTTTTTTTCTTCGCTATTCGCATAAGCGGCAAACTGGTTACTGGACATCGCTTGTATAGGCAATAAAAAGTATTTCGATTCTAGTCCACGCGGGTAAGAAAGAAAAAAAGATTATATTTGCTACATCAGAAATGGGCTTTTCAATCATTCCGGTTGAGGTTTGAGTTTTTTATATTAGGAGAAAAGAGGATATTGAAAAATATTAAAAAAAAACAGTTTTTTTCAATGAGTTATTAGCATTTTTTGCAGTTGGCAGCAAATCATTTAATGAAGATTTTGAGATAACGAAACTTTTGTTGATAATATTCATGTCATAAGTTATTTACTTTCTGACGTAATGAGCTGTCGATACCGCTTTGGTTAACCGTCATTTGTGGCAAAAGCTTGGGGTTAAAATGATTTGTAAATATGGTAAAGTTTTCATCGATTAAAATGTTAGCTAGATCATTAATTAAAGCGATGAATCAATCACGTTAAATTAAGAAAGTCAACAATTATAAAGCGGATTGGAACATAAATTTAGTTCTAACCTTGACAACTAATATTTGCTGATAATACTGCATTGACCGCTTCACTGATTTCAAAGAAATATTTATCGAAAGATCAAAAGACACCAGTTTCGTTAAGGCATTTCAGGCACTTGATTTGGATTCCTTAAAATGAAAATAGGTCTTTAGAATAAAAAAATAATAGCATTTTTCATAAAGGTCAATTTTGGATTTCTCCAAGTTTCTTTTGAAACTCTATTTTCTTTAAACAACTACAATGGACATATACTATGCAATACATAAAAGTATGGCATTGGCTTAGCCTTAGAAACTACTCCCTGGCAATGATCCTCAAATTCAGGAGCCCCACCATGTCCATTAGCAAATGTGGGGCTTAAGTTATTAAAGGAGGTACCAATTCTGTCTGCGTCATAGGATGCAGGTGACATGCATTTTGTGCAAGAGATAATAATTTTGACGTTATTTGCGAAACAAGAATGATTGAAAGTTTTCGAGAAAAAAAATTTTGAGAATTCAAAATTGAATAAAAATTCTCATGAGTAAAACGCCTTGACCTAACCGAATTAAAAACAATAAAATGTAATGGTTGAACTTTGGAATTAACGGCACAAAACTAAAAAAAGCAGGGTTTTGTAATAAAAACAGAACCCAAATATTTTTTTGTAGTTACAAGAAAAAGTATGGTGGCTTAAGCCATTTTCGTCCTATAGAATTTCAAAACTTTGAAATTTGAGGTGAAAAAATTAAATTTTTAAGAGGAAACGCTACTGCAGTCGATATCGGGAAACTACGCCTGTTAGAAATATTTGCATTATAAAAAAAAGATTTACGCGTAGGATGTTATAAGTCGGTAAATTATTTGTCAAAATTAATAAAAATTACGATTTGTTTTCTTTTTAGCATTGCCAGCTGCACCTGCTGTGTGGGTTTATCGTTTGAGAGTATCAGAGTATTACTTGCTTTATTTTATATTCGTTTTTAGTTTACGGTATTTATATTACTGTTTTACTGTTTTTAAAACCTTTTCACGAGGTCAAGCCTTTTAAAATATGGACTCCAGGTCAGCTGTCGGCACGAGGGTAGCAGAGCACAGGGTCTTGCGACACAGCACGAGTGTAGCAGATCCTAGGTGACGGGTTCGATTCTCGGCTGGAGCTGATCGCTTTTGATATGTTCCATTTGCCGACTCGAAGAGTCCCACTTTTCTTCGTTATCTTTGCTGAGTTGAAGTTTCTGTCCAACAATTTTCAGTTCAATGTTTGTTGCTGTTGTTCCTAGATCTTTTCATTTGTTTTACAAAAATTTATAGCTATACATTTCATGGCTTTTGTATAAAAACTGCACCAATGAGAGAGTTTCCGGCTAAGAAGCAACTTATATAACATACATGGGATGATTTTACTAGTAAAAAATGCACTGAAATGGCGAAAGAAAATAACAACTTGAAAGTCGCTGTTCGTGTAAGACCATTTAACAAGGTAAGTTTTAAAAAATGCTAGGAACTTTTGTAAAGTCAAAAACCAATCTTCATTTTTCTCGAGTAAATTGCACCGAAGCGTGTAACGAGCGGTGGGGCCCGTCTCCGTGGCATAGAGCCTGCTAGCAACACAGCCACGAATGAACGTCTCAGCGGTGGCGAGCCGTTAGCGACACTGTGTCTGGTTCGACCAACTCGGGACTCGAACTCCAGACTTACCGCAGCAGTGGCAGTGTTATAACCACTGAGCTAACTAGCCTGTGGTTGTCAAAAACTATTTAGACAAAGCACTCAAGGTAAAGAGACCTATTAGGTTTAGCGATTACACTTTTTTGGACTTTTGCTCTTTGCGAGCAATCACCCTGTCCACATGTCCAATTTTAGTGGGGTTTAGGCCCGCGGTTTTTGATTCTAGTTTTGGGATCATAATTAATTTCTTAATGTCATAATCAATTTTTCTAACTATGAAGTCAAGAAATTGATTATGATGCGGAAATAGAACTTAAAACCGCAGGCCAAAAGCCCTTAAAAATTAGACATATGGACTGGGTAACTGTTACAAACCAAGCAAGATATTATAGTTCACTCATACTTTTAAGAAACGTTTATATTGGGCCTATCATGCAGGCTATAAAGCACATTATTGCTTTTGTGGTCTATCAAAGAAGTCATTATTGTCGGTTGGTTGTAAAGAGTTGTAGTGCATATGGAACGGAATGTTTTTGTAGTGAAGTCAATTTCTGCATTCCGCAGTCGACCACAATGCATCACAGCCTGCTTTTTTGATTTAAAGCATAACATGATATTTCGAAAGATTGATTTATGACCAAACTTGAAAAATTTGCAAAAATTAAGCTTATTATGTTGGCTATTGTATTGATTGCTCGTAGGATAACAAGATAAAATGCGCAATTTTTTTTATTACAGTTTCCAAGTCATGAATTATTGCTATAATACACTCAAAAGGCTTGTTTTGTTTCCAAAGCCATAGTCTACGTGAAAACTATTGATAAGAGTGTAACTTTATCGAATTGAAAACCAAGTTTTGTTTAACTTTCAATACCTTTTGAACCAGGCTAGCAGGCTGACTAAGTAGTGAGTTCAATTGAATTCTCCTGTAAAAGTGTTTGTATTCGGTGAATACAACTCGGGTACAACGTTACCATAGCAAGGTTTCAAAACATACATCTGCTTGTCAGTTTGACGATAAAGGTAGAAATTGTATGTCTGACAGCGACATGGCTCTGAAAACAAGTTTTTTATACTTCCCTGGCGAGTCTTTGGAAAAGACAAGGGAACACATCCCTAATTTTTTAATTACACACACTATACGCTTTTACTTTGATGCTTCCTGGTACACAAAACTGCAAGAAAGGCTTTTGTTTCTAGCCCCCCCCAAAAAAAATTTCTAGATACGCCCCTGATTTTTACATGAGATAGTCAAACATGAAGCGTATCAATACTAACTTGCTCTGGTTATGTCAATTTGTTAAAAATCAGTAAGATCGAATCGAACCCATTATTTGATCTTTCTTATGTTTGCTTCACGTAACATGTCACGAGTTACCGGACTCGAAGGCAACTTTGCTCAAAGAGAGCACTTTAAATTTAGGACAGAAACCAGCAATAAATTCACATGGGAGCAAGGGGGGACTTTTACGTGTTTCCGGAAACACGTTAAAAGTCCTATCGCTCTGACTCTAGTAAATCGTTACTCAATGTGAAAAACTTCGACTCCCCCGACCCTCAGAAAATTTCTGTGTACTCTTCTGGAATACTCTTGTGGAACCAGAAAAAGTGAAATTATGTTAGTTAGTTACAGTATGTTGATTTCAACAGCTCAGATGGCCGAGTGGTGTGGAGCGTCTGTCTCTTGAGCTGTAGACTTGGGTTTGATTCCGAGTCGGGTCAAACCATTGGTATTCACAGCTTCCTTGCTTGACGCTCAGCATTAAAGGGACAGTGTGGAGAGCAAGCCGGCAAGTTTACTTGTTCTGCCGTTGGGAAAGACACTTAGCGGGATTCCCCCATCTTGGTGTGGTAGACAGATGGCTGGCAACTCCTAAGCAAGCTCGTATAGCGCATTGATCGCTTTCTCGTGATAGGAGGATAAATATGCAACTAACTAACTTACTATTTGGTTTGAAAGAATTGCCAATATATATTTTTTTTAACTCAACATACCGAAACAGCAGTGTTACTTTCTTCCCTCTAAGTGGGCAAATGTTGTTAAAGCGAATAAAGCATATAAAAATATTGGTCCACTCAAAACGCGTTAAATATTATTCAAGTACTTCTAGTGCAGACATGAGTAAAAACTTTCGCAAAAAGGATGTTTAGATTTGACCAAAAGATTATAAATTTGTTTGTTTTTGATCTTTTCAAGTACATTAAAGTCATTCGTGCAGCAGTAAACTCCACCCATATGGAACTGCTGGTTAATGCTGTCATGTACAAACTCAAGTACTCGAGACTAAACAAACAATTCGGACTACCGTACATAATAATGAAGCAATGAACATACCTTTATGATATGTTCATTGGATTTTGAAGATAGTTGTAATGTACCTAGAGAGAAACCCAAAAGTTTTTAGAGGGGTGCTGCTGTTTTTGGAGTTTTGTTCATTTCTTGACTAAACATTTAAGGTGGCCTCGAGCTTCTTTAGTCCCTCTTCAGAATTCGCCGTTGATGTTAAGTTATAAATATTTTTAAATAATCCATCTTATCAAAACTTGTCCGCTGTTTATTAACTTGAAACAACCATTCTATATTTATATTGGAAAAAGCAGTTTGCTTTTGACGTTTTTGACCGAAATCAGTTTGACTTGTTAAAATTTTTTTTTCCATTGGTAAATATTATGAAGTAGAACTCTGTTAATACATCCTCGGTTGATAAAAACAACCGCTTACTGCATCTACCTTGCTTGCAACGGAATTTTCTGATGATTTTTGTTAAAAATTTTTCAGTCAAAACATTGAAAATTGGCTGGGACGATAAGAATGCATTAACCACGGTTTGAGTCTACTCAGTCTGTAATGACAAAAAACTCTCTTCTTACTATTGATAAATTATACAGATATGAAATAGCTCTCTTTATGTTCAAATTTCACATGAAACAACTCCCTTCAGCCTTTTCTGATATTTTTTTAATGAAGAAATACTCAATCGGCTCCAGAAACAATAGCAATATAATACCTATGGCGTGCAGAATGTCGTTAAGCCAACAGTCCATACGATATGTAGGTCCCAAAATCTGGAACGAAGTACCTCCATCTATTAGAAAATGTAAAACTTTAAGCTCTTTCAAATCAAAATTATTGGTGTATTTTTTAAACTTGAACTGACATTGAGCGATAATCTTAAGTTTCTCTATACTGGATGCACAAGTGTAATAACGAAAGTGTAATAATGAAAATAATTTATAATCAGTAATTGTATGTACCTTTGACAATTTAGTAGGCCTACATAAATCTTTCATCAGCAGTTTTATTCAAGCAACATTTACACTCTTTTGCTCAAGTTTTGTACATATACTCTTTAATTTCTTCGGTTTTTCATTTTAGTTTTTAAATCGTCATAATGATGTTTGTAACAAGATGCAACGACCATGCAATACTCATATTAAAAACAGTGGGCTATTTTTGTACATTCAAGCATGTTATAAAGTAATCGTTTTGTCGTTGTTTCCTTTTTCTGTACATTATCTTCAACGTAACTTCACATTGTCCGACCAGAAATAAAAAGAAAGAATGAATGAATGAAAAACCAAATTCTACTGTTCGAGTACAGCTGCTTTGATATCATAATCAAGCAACTCACTTTATAATGACCGGTAAAATGTCGTAAATGGTTTTGAGCTGAAATCTGTGCGCGCTGTTTTGCACAAAGATAGCTTCTGTAGCTGTGTATCATGTTCACAACTGTTCTAAAAAGCAAAAAAATCAACCGTTTGCATTGATGCACAAAAAAGCTACGGTAGGCCTACATATTTGTAAGTATTTTAAATAAGAAGCAAATAACTTTTATTCAGAGGGAAATTACCCGCCAGGCAAAATGTATCATTTCAATGCAAGAAAACTCAACTAGCATATGCAACCCTCACAATGGCGACACCAAGCAGTTTACTTTTGATTATTCGTATTGGTCGCATGATGACTACATTGAGCTCGAAGATGGTCAATTGGAAGCTAAAAATTCATCGAGTAAATACGCAGATCAGGTATAATCTGAAGTTGCATATTTCCTGGAGACAGCTCTGAAATAATACTTTTTTTATTACGTTCCATTCATTCTACTGGCTACAATTACGAAAAGTCTTGAAACAAATTTTAACACCACCAAAATATATTATCAATTTTAATCTAAACTTACTAGTTGTTAATCAAAACCTTGTTCAGATAACTTTAATGATTATTACTGGTACAGCTGGTACCATGCATTGTATACCCTTGTTTTTTTTCAACGTCTCAATTCTTATTTGCGTGCTGCTACGCTTATCGTTTTATAAGGAAAAATGAAGGCACAGTAATTCTTGAAACTGGAGGTTCCGACTGCACAGATTCAGCTGTCATCATCAGTAGTGTCTGCCTTACAACTTACTCTGCTGGCGATGACAGCTGAATCTATGTCGTCGAAACATCCAGTTTTGAAAACCACATTGGCTTTATTTTTCCTCTTTCTTTAATCTGTTTTCGTCGCGTATTTATTGTGTTCCGAAGCTTATCGTATTATTTCCTCTTCCTTGTGCTGTAGCCTGCCGTGTTAATATGTTTTTCACCTCATTTATTCTTTATGTTAACGACGACGTGGAAGTAAAAGATTATTGCTTACTACAGATACAACCGCAATACTTCTGGTTGTACTATGCGTTGTCCTACCAGGGGCATGCCCAGAAATTAGAAGGGGGCGCATTTTAAAGCCAAGCCAGCAGGGCCGGATAGTGATGAGCAAAAAAAAGGTCATCACGCCCGCAGATTGTGCTTTGTACGAATATCACCTCTACTTAGTGCATTTGTCTGCGGGGAGCGACCCACCGCCCCCCCCCCTGGGTATGCCCCTGCCTATTATTGTAGTCGCTTGGAAACGTTTGAATTTCAATATTGTGTGGTCGGTTATCTTTACAACGTTTCTTATTGAAAAGTTAGTATTTGCGCTATAGCAAATTACATTTTACAGAAAACAGTTTTTGACGACCTTGGTGAAGGGGTTTTGCAAAACGCCTGGGACGGTTACAATGCAACCCTATTTGCCTATGGACAGACCGGAAGCGGAAAAAGCTATTCCATGATTGGACATGGCTCTAATAAAGGCATAGTGCCTATAACATGTGGGGAACTTTTCCAAGCAATTGATAAGGTTGATAGATCAAAAAAAGAGCTTCAGGTATCTTAATTTGGTAAAACCTTTGATTTAAAGAACTATACAATGATTCAAATTTGTTATGTTATTTACAAGACTCTGTCTAAGCATTGAATACTGTAGGTATATCCAGTGGTGTAAAAAATGGTCCAGAAATCTACTTAAGTAAAAGTATCGTTATCTGAGGGCGGAAACTACTTGAAGTAGAGTAGAAAGTAGGGGATGTAAAAAGTAATCAAGTAGAAGTAAAAAGCTTCAGCAATTTGAAGTTACGTGAGTAGAAGGTAGCGTTTGCAAAACCAAGGCCATAAAGCTGAGCTTTGACGAAGGATAATTTGCTCACTTCCAAACTTGACATATATTTTGCCGATGCTTAAATATATTTAGGATAATTAGCACATTTATTTGACGAAAATTAAAAAGTGAAGTGTGTCAAAATCTGCAAAATGCAACCTCATTGTCCACGCCAAACACAAACAACAAAAGATCACTTAATATCACGAAAATGTAAAACTTAAATGTATAAAATAAAACAATATCTCATACTAATGTTGCCAATTTATTATCAAGCATGATTATTTATCATTTTCGTGATACATTGCTTAATATTAACTACTTATCATTTTTAGAGCCACTTAAGTAGCGTTACTTTCTGATTGAACTACGTATGTATAAGTAGAAGTAGTCAAAATTTAAATCACTTAAGTAAGTACTAGTTACCAAGCAATGATACTTAAGTACTCTACTTAAGTAAAACTACTTCGTTACTTTACACAACTAGTTATATCAATATGAGAAGTTTACCATCGCAGCACATGCGTCACCACCAGTCGTGTATCCACAATTTTGTAAAAGGAAGAAAAAATCTTTTCCAAAAAAGACCAACCGAAGCGGTAACATCATTCCTAATAATGGAAATTTTACGGATGGAGAAGGAAAACTTCGAAGAGTTAGATTAATTGCAAAATACAGCTGGTTGTCTAAACTTTAGCATCTTGCTTGTTAAAGTCAATTTTTGAGTGTTTCATCCTTAGTCATTTCAATCTTTTTGTTTAGGTTACATTTAGTATGATCGAAATATACAACGAGCAAATACGAGACTTGCTTCAATCAAAGACGCAAAGAAAGTCTTCTCATCTAAAAGTATATAACTAGATCAGCTTACTCATATCTCTTTGAGTTTGCTTCAACCTCATTATGTAATAACTTTATGCTAATCTCAAGGAGGAAAAATAGAGAAAACAGTTTTGTACTGCCTTGCCTATACTGCTGATGGTGAAAGCTGAATCTTGTTGTCGAAACGTCCAGTTTTAAGAATAATATTACTGTGGTTTTATGTTTCCTCCTTTAAGGCATTTTCATCCAATATTTATTGTATTTCGAAGTTTGTGCTAATCTCTTTGTTTTCTTCGAGTAAGAAACAATATGAGACGTACGTATTTAAAAGTATTAAACATAATCCGCTACCGGTAAGAGCCAAAATTCGGTTGGCTACAGTAATCGTAATGTTCAAACGCTTGGCATGGCGTAATAGCGGTACCGCGCGCAGGTGACAGATCCTACGTGACGGATTCGATTCGTGGGTGGAGCTGATCGCATTTGACAATACAGTAAAACGGGTAGCTGCTGATTCAAAGAACGCGAGCTCACTTCGCAGTCTCCCTCAATTACTGTTGAATTTTCAGTTCAATGTAATTTGAAAATAACCTCACTTATTTATTTCAATCAAAAATTCGAGCTAAAGTTTTTAATTTTCAGTAATTTTTTATTTACGTAACTGTAGGTTCGAGAAAATCATAAAATAGGTTTCTTTGTGGAAGGCCTCAGCCAACACCCTTGCCGTGATTATTCAACAATTGAACAACTCATGGAGTTGGGGGCGATCAATCGCACCACTGCATCAACTAACATGAATGCAACAAGCAGCCGATCCCATATGCTCATCAGTATCAAGTTTAAACAGGTTTGATCCGGTTGGTCTACTTTAGACTCTCATGAATATAGTTTCAACACTTTATTCATAGTTTAATCACTTTTTTATGATGCCTACCCTACTTTTTCTGTCCTTTGAAAGCGGGACCAGAAACATAATATAGCTTTGAGGGAGGCTGTGAAGTAAGCTTGTGCTCTTCAAACCGACAGAAAACCGAAATACATAATCGGCTCCAGCTGAGGATCGAATCAGTGGGGGGGGAGGACGATTGAGACGTCATAGTGCCTTGTTGAGGAAAAGTTTTGTTATGCACCCTTTTTATTCAAAAAGCTTCTATGTTCGCCTCTGCATACGAAGAACCCTAAGAGTAAGCATAATGGAAAAAATTGAAACATATACAAAAAAAAGTACGCTTCGAATAAATATATTGGTCAATAACAAACAACGAATGTTATTTAGATTTTTAACAACGATGTTGGAGAAAGTACAACCAAAATGAGCGAGATAAACCTGGTTGACCTCGCCGGAAGTGAACGAGCGGACTCTACGGGTGCTACAGGTCCGGAAATAATGAATTAATGCGTTAACCGTTACAGTATGACAACGTATGAGGCAGTTGAAGCACCCCAACGTGTCTACACGGCCTAAAAATGATATTAACTGTTACCTCACATTTTGATTGATATGGCAATAAATCAGTAAACCTCTAAAAACCTTTTCATAAACATGGTAAACGCAATAAATCTACATGACGATAAATTATGTGTTTAGTTGTCCGAGCAAAAACGTGATAAACGCATGTACCCAGCGAACCTTGTTCGCATTGTTACAAATAATACTCCATGTATTGATGCTGAACTCAATATTGCGACTTTATGCGAAAGTATCTGTATTCCGTACGGATATAATCTACAGCATGGTTGTTGGGCTCGATAATTGCTTTTTTTTCAATGGCCATGATCGCTAGGTCATTGGTTCGGCTCCCTTTCAAGTCTCTTTCACCCTGTCCACTTGTTCAGTTTAGGTGGGTCAAAATCCTCGGGCGCTCTGCATCATAATCAAATTTTGACGTCACAACTGAAAAAGTGATTACGACATCAAAAGTTTGATTATGATGCTGAGAACCCGAGGGATTATGATGCTGAGAACAAGTTTGATTTTGATGCTGAGAACCACTTCAACTGGACATGCAAACGGGTAATTGTTGTTTCTTTTGAAAAGATGCTTGACGATTACTGTTTTTGTTTGGGTTATATACGATATAATTCAGTCAAAAACTTGGAAACAAGTGCAACACTTCTATGCGGTTTTAGAATTCGGAATGCAATAAATATGGGACGAAAATATCTTAAGAGAACTGTGGTTATATTTTTTTTCCTTAGGATTTTAAATTCGTTTTTAACGATAGCTCAGTTGCTAAGCGCACGCTATCGGTGCGGGAGGTCTGAAGTTCGATTCCCGGGCCGGTCAAATCGGCACAGTGTCGCCAACGACTCGCCACCGTTGCGACGATTCTTCGGAGCTGTGCTGCCCAGGCGCTAAGCCGCGGAGATGGGCCCCGCAACTCGTTACACGCTTCGGCGTAATACGGCGAGTATAATGAAGATTTGATTTGATATCGTTTTTGTAGCTTTCTCTCAATGGGAAGAATAGAGTAAGGAAATCAATCGATCAATTTAATGAAATTAATATCCGTTAAATATGTCACAATATTTTTGACGTAGAAACACGTAGTGTTTATTACAAATAATTTTACAACCATCTTGACGTTTCTGCGAATCGCTAACAAAATTAATTTTTCAACTAAATGGTTTTACAATGAAAAAATACAACACACTTAGTTTTTTGAAGTGTTTTAGCTCAAAGGAAATTAAAATAATAAAAATATTTGTCTCCAAAATTTCGCATTTTTCGAGTCATTGATTGTGATTTTTGATATAAATGTTAAAACTCCTCTTCATTTATCTTGATTGAGAGTTTATTATTTAATTTTTTTTTTACAAAACTGTCAAAACTTGATTATCTTCTTACAACGTATTCTGTTTTAGTAGGATGTGTGTCATTTCCCCGCACCATTTAATTTTGTTTGTTGCCCTTATCCAAACTCACAAATAAACTTCATGTAGAGAAGGAAAAGGTTTTTAGACTCTCAGGATTTGCTAACATATTTATAATCGAGAAGATTGGATTAGGGTAAAATTTAGAAGTGCCTTTCCTTCTGACCTTACTCAAATATCTTTGGTAAAAACGTAACCGTAGAGCGGTACAGCGCTGTTTCGGGCTATCAGTCGTTGTCAGCCGCACTCAGGTAAAGTACGTTTACCGTTGGGAAGGATTGGCTTTGCCAGTATCACTCATCTTTTCGGATAAAAATACAAAAAAATAAAAATATAATGGAGTTGTGTTGCATCTGTTGGTGATAGAGAGCTGTTATAGCCTTTGACCCAACAAGAGGATGTCGTCATGACTCCCTTTCAGTAGGCCATGAGAACATTACTTCATAGTTTTTGAGAAACATCTTTGCTTAGGCGATAGATTGAAAGAAGGCTCGGCAATCAATAAAAGTCTCTTGATGTTGGGATCAGTGATAGAAAAGCTGGCAGCTGGAGATTCACGCGCTGTCATTCCTTACAGAGATTCAGTGCTGACGAAATTGCTTAAATCAGCGCTGGGAGGAAACAGCAAAACCGTAATGGTAACGCAATTGTTTTCACAGTAGCAAAAATCTTTAGCTTCGATGACCAAGCAGATTGAGCGACCTCCGAAGCAGTAGCTCGAGGTTGATTCCAAGTCTGGATGAACCAATGATTTTAAAAATGATATTCATAGTTTCCCTGCTGGACGCTCATCATTAAAGGGTCAGTGTGGAAGACAAGCCGGTAAGTTTAGTCGTGTTGTGCCATTGGGAAAAGCACATACCGGCACTCCCCTATCTTAGAGTAGCCGGCACATCCTAAGCGAGATCGTTAGGACGTAGGAGGTTAATGTTTAATCAAAGTTTTATTTTGCTATTTATTTTATCCCAAGTTCTTATCGTGCACATGGTAAAAAAACGACCCCAATGGCATTTCTTCGTATAGATTGCTGCCCTCAGCCCAGCTGACATCAATTTTGAGGAGACCTTGTCCACTTTACGTTATGCGAACCGAGCTAAGAAAATTACCAATCAAGCTGTGGTAAACGAAAGTCCAACTGACAGGTTGATCAGAGAACTGAAAGAAGAAAACGCAAAACTGCTTGCTCAATTAAATAAACAATTACCTGGAAACAGATTGCTAAGTGATGGTGAGTTTAACTGTAGCCCTAGATTGACTGACTAATTACTTCGTTTCTTTCAATTTTTATTACTCTCGTAACGAATTTTCAACAAGACATTGTATGATATATTTTAAGTTATTTTTGTAAGCTTTAACATCTTACATTTACGACTGACCCAACCAACAGAGAAATAGTTATAACAGATCTTATCCAAGCTGGGGCGCTCACCAACGAGCAAAGCTCGAAAGAAGGAAAATAAATCGGGTGGTTACCATCGTTGCTTTTGGTATCTCGTAGCTTTGTCAACGAAAAATCAAACCTCTTTATCGTTTGTTTTCTTTTTTGTAGAAGAAGTCAAAAGACTAATTGCACAAAACGAAATGCAAATGAAAGAAATGACCACATCATGGGAACAAAAACTTGAAGCTGCTCGAAAAGAATGGGAAAGTGAACATAAAGTTCAAAAAAACAAAGATGAAATGTTAAACTTCAGTCATCCTTATTTGCAAGTATGATCACTATTAATTCAATCTACGTATGAGCTGTGGCGTAGCGAGAAATTTCAAAAAGGGGAGGGGGCATAATTTTCACATTTATTTCAAGCGTATTTCTTTTCGGCCGAACGAAGTTGAAGCTGATTGAAAAACATGAAAAGCTCTTGGGGGGTCCGAGAGCATGCTCCCCCGGAAAATTTTAAAAAATTTACATGGTTTAATGGTTATTTTAGTGCTTTTTGAATAATCTTCAGGCAAATTTTGTTCAAAATTTTCGGCCCTACTTCTAAGTACTTCGCCAAATATGATGCATTTTGTACGCACATTTTCGATTATGCGTGCTTAAGGCGTAAGGCTTATTGCAATCGAAGGGGTTCAAGATTATGGAAAAATTGTATACATCAAAAACATTTTTGAAAATGGCTGGTGGGAAGATGCATGCCTTCATCCTACCCCCTGGATCCGCCCTTGGTCATAAGCTACAGAAACCATCGAAAGAGTCTAGCATATTTCAGTCTTTTGGCACCATTAGTTTTGTTATTTTTTTACTAAAAGGCCGAGTCAAAAGGGGGTGGTATGGCACAATGCCTCCCCTAAATACGTTCCTGCGTATGAGTGTATGATTTTTTTTGTATAACTTCCCACTGTGTCAGTAATTGAGGCAGTTTTTAATGTATCGCTACGAAAACGAAAACTTTCAATCGATGGCTGCTTTTCGATAACACGACCAAATGCGCACTGGCAAACATTCCTGTCACATGCCCCATAGCTTGCTGTTGTAGTATAAACCAAAAGATAGCTGAGTGATTACTCTCAACTTAACATGCTTCTCCAACATAAAGTTCAATCACCTATACAGTAAAAACGTGTAGTGTTACGAGGCTATAAGAACATTAGTCTTTCACCTTGTATTTCCACTTACAGAATGTCAACGAAGATCCGCAACTAAGCGGCATCATAAAGCATTCAATTCACGATGGAGTAACCCTGATTGGAAAACATTGCAATGAAAATAAATATAAGCATCACATCTTGCTGAAAGGATTAGGGTAAGACTTACAACAATCATATGGTTTTCCCACCTACTCGTTGTTTTTATTTGTCTTTTCTAGGATTTTTGGACAGTGCTAATGCCAAGTGCAGTAATTCAAAGCATTTGCTTTCAAAATTTTCTTTAATTCACACTTTAACTGTCGTATTTTGTAATGGAACAATGCAACAAATCTTTGCACTCAATAGGAAGACTCAGTTGTTTCGTTTTAGAATCCAAGACGAACATTGCTTGGTAACAAGCTCATCTACGAATAACGAACTAATTCTTGAGCCTTGTCAACATGCTGATGTGACAGTTAATGGGTTGAAAATCTTGATTCAAACCACTCTTAAGCATGGAGTAAGAGAGTTATGGATTGTGTTTGAGTTGTTTCAAACAATGCTGAAGTATTTCATAGAAGACTATTTTAGTTTTTAGTTGCAATACTAATCACTGAGTAAATTGTTTTGTAATTTTTCTGTGACTTTCCAAGATTCGTTCTGAAAAATTCAAGAAAGTTTGCACGTTCACATTTCCACTTTTCTTCTATTATAGGATCGATTGAAGCTGGGATCAAATGTTCTGTTCTTGTATATTGGGTTCCCTGATGAAAGAGGAACACTGCATGAATGCGTAGAATTCGTCAAGCGTTGCGATTATGATTATTTTCAAAGCGAATTTTTGTCAACTACTACCATCAGCCACGACATCAATGCTTTCCACCTGCGTGACATCAACTTGCAAGTAAGTGCTAAAACACATAGCCTAACCGTTACGTGGAAATGAATTGTGGTTTCTGGTGGGTGCAATAGTCTACCCTTTTTTCTCGGACGGTGAAATTGTGAAGAGTAACGGTAGGTCGAACTCAGAAGCAACAAGCTGCTGAATATACGAAAACATGCATTGATACCAGCAGTTTACTGAGGTCTTTTCTAAAGTTAACTTTTTAAACAAGGCTGCATGGGATTTGACCAAAAATGGTGACAAAACAAAACCGTTATATTATTTTTTTTTGTTTCTCAGCTCAAACTTGGTTTTTGTTTTGAATGAGAGTATTTTTCAAGAGTGATATCTCTAGGGCATTTGTAGAAAGGGTATTGGTTCGAAAACGTGAAATATAGATTCATCGAGCCGACGATAGACGATATTTGAGCAAAGGGTTGTGGAAATAAAAAAAGACAAGTGAATAAAATGTAAGTAACACAAGGTAGTAAAGAAGTTTTACATGAAAGTTTGATGGGTTTTGGACTGTAAGGGTACATATGTGGACATTTGTAAGTTTGGCATTTCATGATGCGTCCGAATCTCATTTCATGTCCTCGATTCGTGATATATTCAAAAACTGGTTCAGTAAAGCAGGCATTGATGTTTGCAGCATTGACAGCTTCAGCTGCAGATCTTTTATATTCTCCTAATGCTCTGTTTGCCGCAACGTTTGTTGTGCTGCAATACCAAATCATATTGCCAAAAATCGTTCAATGGTTAACGCCCAAAATAACCAAACTATTTGCTTTATTTCTTTCCACGAATTAATAGCCCCAAATATATATCGTCGAAACAAAATCTCACAATCTTTACAAAGTAAAGCAAAACTTGCTGAAATATGCCTAATGCTTTCAAATTTTGCAAACTTGTCTGCAGATTTTTGCAGTTTAGTATTCAGTGATAAATAATTACAGAGTCTTACCAGTGCTAGACGTTGGGCTGAAGGCCAATGTCGTACGTTGAGCTTTTCCGTCGGAGTGATTTCCACACACACACTAAAAAACTAATATACATGCATGTGCGGCATAAACAAAAATTCACATACAATTTTATAGGAAGAATTCTGCTGAACTTTCCTCATGTCTTGATAAAAGTCAGTTCAAAGTTAATGTTTCAATGCGAATATCTTAAAGCCAATAGACTGTTAGTATTTGTGTATTTTACACATCAATATTTTCAACCGAGACATTGTTTCTGCCAGCTAGTCTCTGCACAAACTTGAAATGTTGCGGATGAACTTTCATTTATTTCTTTCGTTTGAATTTGTGTAACATTTTAAAACTATCATATCTTGTTCAGTATTTGAGTTAACAAAACAATCAAATTACACCACGATATTTTTAACAAATCAAGCAATTAGAAATTTTGGGTTTGATTTATTTGCCAAGGGTTTAATAAGTGGACAAATATACCAGGGAGTCGAACCGTTTGATTTTTACGGTTCAGGTTCGGTTTGGGTTAAACAGCGGTTTCAAATTTCGGTTCAGTTCCGGTTAAAATTCAGATAAATTGAAACGCTTCGGTTTGAGTTCGCTCCATTAAAAAATATTTCAAAACCGGTTTATAAAGTTCCGGTTTAGGTTCACAGTAAAAATGGAATAATTCTAGTAACATAATTTAAAAAATAAAACGTACAAAGCAATTTTTCTTCGCATTGAGAGGCCAATATTATAATGCATAAAATACTTGTAGCAACGCCAATTTTGAGATACCGGTAATTAAATTGATACTATGTTCTGACACCGGCGGTCTATTCAATCCACAGGTAGCGTTAAATTAGGGTATATCAAACGTAAAAGACTTTTTCACCGTGCATAGATTACTAGCATAAGTGACTATTATTTTGAATTCGAATCAGCTTCAAAGTGATGCGAGTGACTTCAAGTAGCGAGCCGCTTTTTCAATCGGTTCGGGTTCGGCTAAGGTTTTCAAGTCCTACTCACATTATTTGGTTCGCTCTTTGCATTTTGAAAAATATGGTTCGGTAAAGGTTCGACAAAAATAGCGCAAAACCATTTATAAAACTCCCATTCGGGCTCGGTTCGACTCCCTGATATATACTGATTGTCAAACTATCATTTTCCTCAGATTGAAGAAAATCCTGTGTATTTGGAATACATTCACCTCCTTCCCGTTGTAGAAGGTTTGAACGCTATGAGCGATGAAATGGGAAAGAACATCGAGTTTCGTTTGATGGTGAAGAATTTGACCACTTGTGACGAATATGGAAGAGAGATCAAAAAAGAAGTTGTGGTGCAAGTGAGACACCAGGTAAGGTTACACACAGCAATTTGCACTTTTTCTAGAAGTTTTGCAAACTGCACTAACCAAAATTTTCAGCAATATTGTTCTCTCTTATGCTTGCTTTAGTATTTACTTTTAACAGCAATCGATATTATCGATATTTGTACAAGTGAGCTGAAAAACCTAATACTGAATTGACAAAATCTTACAATGTTATTGGGCGTGATTTGGTTTTTAATGAGACCATGAGGCATGTTCAGATTCACGATCTTTGTAGATTCTTGTGCCAAAACACAAAGCATTTCCTGAATTTGTAACAATTAGTGTTTCTTTTTGCAAAATTTGCTCAATAATTTGGCCTTCAATTTTATTGTATGGTTCAAAAATTTCGTCTTTTCTTGGCTTTGAATATCGGCCCAGTTTTCCCATTTCCTTTTTAACTTTCATTACCGGTGCAGACGCAGCTAGTAGCAACTGTTTGGTAAACTGTCAATAATTTGCAGGTGACAAAGCAAATTTGGATTTGGTCTAGAAACAAATTTATCAATCGCAGATACATGATCGAAGAATTGTACATGAATTACCAAGACGACCCACAAATGATTTCGACTTTGTTGAAAGAAGACGACCCTTTTTGGGACCCTGTTGAGGATATTTACATTGGATGGTAAACACATTTGTTTTAAAAAGTTTTTTGTATTGTTTGTTTTAGTTTCGGTACCGGTATCAATGATCATGCATCAACCTAGCCAATTGTAATATATTTATCAGTCTTTGGCTTTGCTTTGACACGTCGCTGGAACCATGATTAACTGCGTAAGGTTTAGTATCATTTGCTTAATTGTGTTTTTTGAGTTTTCTTTGTTCAATTATACCTTGATGCTGTTGTTTTGTGAGTAGCTAAAACTTGCTCAAGTACTGTATATTTGCAATTGGTGGATATTGTACCATTTTTACAGTAACTATTCAACAACATAAGCTGTTGATAAAAACTCTTTGTGTGTGTGTGTGTGTGTGCGGCAGGGAGGCAAAGTTGCTATTTTCCCTATGATTTTTAGTCATTAGTTGGGATATGTTTGACATTGCCGCAAGTGGTTCTTCATTATACTTAGTTTAATAATTCACCGTTCAATCTCTTGTAATTCGTTTAGTGCGCACATATGGCTCCACAGTTTGGCGTATTGCATGTCTTGTGAAGAACGTGCTACATTCCACAGCCATTCTGGAAGCGAAGAAGGCATGATGGACGTGTTGATTTCTCCTTGTTCCTCCAGTGGAAAGTAAGTTGCTTGTTTCCTTGAGATTTTGTTTGCTTAAACCAGGGGTGGCCAACCTGTGGCGCATGCGCCATACGAGGCGCATTGGCTACTTAAAAGTGGCGCATTGCACCTTTTTAATGACAAGCCACTTCTACTCACTAATTTTTTTTTTATTTGCACTCCACCGATATTTTTCTGTGGAAAACTGAACATCTCAGGGCGTGAAGACCTTCTTTTATTTTTTGCTCTCCACCAACATTGTCAGTGGAAAACAGGACGTCGGAGGGCATAGGCGCACGCAAGGGAGCCACGGTGCCATGCCCCCCTTTGGCCCTGTAATAAGGTGCTAAAACCTAACTTTCAGTCTATAATTTCTCAAACTAATAATGGTTGTAGCCTCCTTTCACTTATTTCAGCCAAGGTTCTGCTTTTTAGACATAAGCTGCGAAAACACTTTTGCTTTATCCGTAGTGACTCAAATCAAAAAAAAAGTCAAATCAAATCTTCATTATACTCGCCGTATTACGCCGAAGCGTGTAACCAGTTGCGGGGCCCATCTCCGCGGCTTAGCGCCTGGGCAGCACAGCTCCGAAGAAACGTCCCAACGGTGGCGAATCGTTGACGATGCTGTGCCGATTTGACCGGCCCGGGAATCGAATCCCCGGCCTCCCGCACCGATAGCGTGCGCTTAGCAACTGAGCTAACGGACGGTACCGTCCGTAGTGACTGCACGCCCTTTTACGACAACAAAAGTGTGCTAAAATGAGTTTTTTTTTTTATGTGAAAACCGGAAAAATTCGTTGGCGGCTGGGAGTTTCACCCCCAGACCCCCGGTCGTGGCTTCCTTTGCCAAATCCTGGGTGCGCCCCTGCCTGAGGAGTGAAAGTGAAGATTTTTTTTTGTTCTTCATTGATATTGCACGCCCTTGTTTTAAAGAAATGGATGCTTGCAGTGGCGCATCTAAATTAAGGGTGAAAAATATAGGCGCATGAAATCAAAAGGTTGGCCACCCCTGGCTTAAACTCTTCTTTTACGCTTAGGATCGCTGGAGATGACCTAATGGTAATTGATCCAAACCAATTGCTCGGAAAACGACTTGACCTTGTCATTAACATAAAACAATGTCATCACTTGAAATGGATTGAACAAAAAAGCACCAGAGGAATAATGTTAAGGTTAGAAGTTGTTGTAATATTCATCATAAGACCGTATCTTGTTGATGTTAACTCAGTTGTTGCTGTTTACCAAAAATGCATCCCACAATATCAGGATACCTATCTCGACGAGTTGCACTGAACCAACTCAACTACAAGTGCAGTAAATTAGCATTGAGAGAAAAACGAGACAAAAGATGGAGTTTGGGGTGAACAGCACATTCATTGTTAGCATAGAACATTTTTTATATGAATTGTTTCACTCAATTTCCTGGCAACTACTGTTTCGATCTAATCAGTTCTCTTTACAGGAGTATATGTTTGTTTTCACTGTTTACATCCAGGTACAAGTTTTACAACGAAAACTTTGGTCACCATTCACTCAATAAATGGCATTCAGTCAATCCCAACATTGATATGAGAGAACGAATTATTGTTGAAGATATCAATCCAGCGTTCCTACAATACCTTCATTCTGCAGCTTTGGTTGTAGAATTGTGGGGGTTACAAGGTGATTGATAAGTTGGACCGGGTGCTTTTTGCGTGAAAAGTTACTTGTATGATAGGAAATTAGTTTGTGTAAGCGTACATCGGCGTTCAACTTCGCACAGCTTTTCACAATGTTGCGCAGGTTTGCTTTACGTGATCCGACTTACGCTGCATCGAAATCAGTTTAGTGACGATTTCGTAATCTCAGCTGTGCGCTGATAATTTTTTAAATGTACGAAACCCAAGTTTTTGACTTGCAAGTTAACGTGTTTGCAACCATTGCATGTAGTCTATCCGGGCGATGTAGATTGAAACTATTTTTGATGCATTGCTATTCAAACTCTGATACTTGTATGAACCATCCTTCCACTAATTTTAAAAACAAAATTTTTGTTTGTAACATTGAAAAAAGAGATATTTTTAACTTGCATGAAGTGTGTTCAACGTGGTGTGGTTGTGTGTTGTGTATCTTGTATATCGATAGCGCTGTTCGATCATTCGTGATTGATATTTCTAATGGGCCGTCACTTAGAGAATCGCCTACTCAGTGTGTGCCCTGAACACCCGCTGCTGCACCGTACCTTTGCCTTTATTTGCTATTGCATACACCTAACCACTCTTACAAAAGTTTTTCATCATTGGTGTATAAGACTACATTAGAATCTACAGAACCCAATGCTAACACGAATCACTGTCACTGTATTTATGATTGATTTGTTAGTTGGGATTGTAGAGAAAAAATAGAGCCACAGTAATTCTAGTATAGCAAAGTATAGTGATTTCATCTCGAAGCTTTCCTCGTCTGAAAGCTTCGAGATGAAATCGAAAGCTTCGAGATGAATTCACTATACTTTGCTATACTAAAATTCTGTACCACAAACCAATTGTTTAAATACCACAGTAATTCCTAAAACTGGTCGTTTCGACAATATAGATTCAGCTGTCATCATTAGCAGTGTAAGCAAGGCAGCTTATTATTATGCAGCACAACTACTTACAAAAGCACATGCTCTGAAAAAACTTGTAATCTTGGGCAATCAATTTTCGATTAGCGTTATATAACACTTGAATGAATGAATATTTCACAGAAAGCTAGTTAGTTAATCTTACGAAATGAGACTGTTTGAAAATCAATGTGGCAATGTTTCAACCATATAATAATTAGTGCCGATTTCGCGTTCTTGAGATTGTCTGAAATTGGCTTGCTAACGCTCATGCAAATTTCATTTGTCTTGATTAGCTTCAGAACATGTTGAATCAGCAAAATTTTACAATTTTTAGCTGGAAAAGTTGAACAACTTTTACCTCCCCAGGATAACGGGTTCTTGTTAAGTTCTGGAGTTTTATCTACCCCTTCCTCCCCATCCATGTCTTCAGAGAGCAGCGGAGTTGAAGTTTTGGTAAGCTGATACAAGTTTTGAATATTTAGAAACTTTGGAAACACTGATGTTTTACTGAAGAGATTAAATTCATGGTTTACTGAGGTTAAGGTAGCTGTAGGCGACTGGCAACAGGCGGGCTGCCAATCAAGGTGATTCTATTTAACCAGCGATGCCGGGGCGCAACCGGAAGACTGATCTTCTCTACCAGCAGGCCGAAAATCATAGAAACGTGAGAACTGATATAACAAATTTTGTATTATCCAAAGTCTTGGCTGTCCTGCTGAGCCAACACAAACACAGCAGAAAAACATTAATCATGAACTAGACTACTGGTCGTTAAAGCCTAATGTACATCGCCTACAAATAGAAACAAAGCACCAAAAGTCTAATAGCAAAATCTACACTGCTAACTGCTAGGCGAAATGTACACTAAGCCTCTAAATAAAATTTAGGCTACAAACAACTAAGCCAAACTAACAAACAACAGCTAACTGGCCTCATCAACATACAGCAATCGCAAGCATTACGCCAAAATATCCAGACGCCAAAATATGGTAATCGGTCAAAATATTAAGAATAAGTTAAAGATAACGTCGGGGACAAGCAGGACCGCGAACGATTACAGTAGCCTACACAAAGTCACCAGAAGTACTACTCAAGACAAGTTAATCATTTTGCGCCTTTCTGACTTGACTCAAGTAGAATAAAGTGACTCATGTAGAGTCAAGGTCAAGTTTACACTCGGTGAAACAATAGTGAATTAAAAAGTCTTCACGTTTATATTGCAAGGCCATCTGGATTAGCTTTCACCAAAACCGGCACTGCTTCTTTTTATCGGGATAAGCTTATTTGCAGAGGCGGATCTATGGGGGTAATTTAAGCGACGCTCCCTCCGTAACTTCTATATTAGCAATCCTCTGAGAGGATTGCTAATCAATCCTCTGAGAGGATTGCTTATGAGAGGAGAGTTCAATGTCTATGCATGATTGAATATATAACTCGTACCATAAAGTCGTAAGGGTAAATTGCACTCATCCCCCCATCTTCCCAAACAAAACTCCTGAAATTGCTCCAGCTTATTTGTAACACTCACCGTTTTGTCGCGCAGGAGCAAGAACTGCTGAGAATTAAACATCAGCTGCAAAGTTTAGACGACGATAATAAAGATTTGAAGAAAATCTGCCGTGTAAGTTTGTCAACTTTTTGTCACCTTTGCACGATATTAATTCTGAAAATGAAGTAAATAACAGTTACAATAACTGGCTTGCAGCAAGTCAAACAAAGTTTAAATTTGTGTTGTTGATTTGTGGTTTTTCCTTTGCATTGCTTTCGCTTTGTGTCGCTGATGTTTTTTATCAAAGTAATTGCTTAAAATTTTCCGTTATATGTTACATTTTTGATTAATTAGATTTTGGAAAAAGAAAATGCCAAGCTGAAAAAGAAAGCGCAAGTGAAAAAATCACGACCATGTAAGCAAGGAGAGAATGGTAATGTGTGTAGTGAAGATGCTAAAATTCTATTGTTTGCGACAGATGCCTTAATTCTCAAAAAATTCAAAAATCAAATCTTCATTATACTCGCAGTATTAAGCCGAAGCTTGTGACGACTTGCGGGGTCCATCTGCGCGGCTTAGCGCCTGGGCAACACAGCTCCAAAAAAACGTCGCAGGGTTGGCGAGCCGTTAGCGATACCAAGTCGATTTGACCAGCCCGGTAAACGAATCCCAGACCTCCCAAACCGATAGCGTTAGCTCAGCAACTGAGCTGACCGGCCAGTTGCTTTAATTCTATTCATTGCAAACATTCCTTTAGAGGCATCTTTGTGTCTTTTTGTTTAAAGGAAAATTGTGTGAACTGCATTTATGATTATAGCTAGTTTTTATGCAATGTATTTTTGTTTTTATCCCTTTTCGTTATTTATTTTCAACGCTTAACTGGACATCGGCCGTTTTGAAATATACTACAGCTTTTTCATTTGAATTTGCTTGTACATGCAATTTGCGTTTATTTCGACAGTAGCAGCCTACTTGTATAACTATTTTGTATAAAAAAATGTCATGCGTAGCGCACTCAAGTTTTCTTCCAGTCAAAATGTTGCGATTGTGACCACGGAGCCTAAAAGCATTATGATGTAAGAACGCACTGGTAAAAGTTGTGCGGTAATAATTATAATTTTTCGATTAACTAGCTGCTGAATCTATGTCGTTGCAGTTTCAACTAGTGAGAGTGGCAAAGATTTTGCTATTTCCGGAATTGATGACAGCATCTCATCTGCCAGTCGTGTTCAGGTTGAACTGGGAAAGGCTTTAAAATCTTTCTTTGCTGATGTACGACACATCCAAAAAGACTTGCGAGATTTTTCTCAAGATTTTAGCTCAGAAAGAGAGCGAATTATTCAAATATCTCAAAATTTGGACCAGGTTTTAGGCTCTCTTAAAAGCGGAGTTGCCTCTGCAGTTCGCATTCATAAAATGGAAAGAAGTGCTTCTTTGGGAAGTGCTGGGACAAGATAAAGCACAAAAATGCTAATAACATGACACTTTCTTACGCGATTTGATATTGCACTTTGGAAACCACCATGAACCCACAAGATAGCTCAGTCTTAGCTCAAATTTCCTGACCTGTTCAGCAAAAAGTTTCAACTTTGATTTTTTTTTTCAGAAAGTAAGCTTTGATTTTAAATGGGTAAGATTATTGTGTCATCATAAGTAAGCTGTAATCGGTGAAAAAAATGTCACGTATAGAGGCTTATTGTCACAAACTTTCAACTCTGCAGTACTCAGTTATTGATGTTGTGTAGTCCACTTGCCGTTAAACGTTTGAGTAACTTATTTATCGATTTCACTTTTTCCCCATGTTGTATTGTGATTTGATTTATTCATTTTCTGATAAAGTGTTTTCGAAACAACCCATGGCCTGATCAAGACTTGCTTGCATGCCTGTCATACACTAAATAAGCCGTTTTTAGCAAAAAAACGCTTTAATCTCCCTGTCCACAAGGCTATATAGCCTGAAATCCCACAGACTCTCTCCATTGCAGATAAATTTTTGATGTCATCACTATTAAGATAATGATGATTTACGAAAAATGGACATGTGGACACGCAAGGTAAATGCTTACCGAACACCACAGTCACAACCTACCAAAGTGAATCGGAAAATATTTTTCAGAGGCAAAACTTTTTAGCTTAATACGCGTCCATTGATGTTTCATATTAATGCCACCGAGTATCTGCTAAACTAGTACGTTGTGTTGATAAAATGTAATTGTCGCATTGCAAGTATAGGCCTACAAAGCGATAAAGCATTGCAATACACACATTCCATTAAAATTAAATCTTTAGTTGTTTTAGGAAGGGGGTACTTCGATTTTTTTTGTGACATGGCACTGCAAATGCGTGTAAGTTGAGTTTTACATGGGGAGGATTGTTGACTGTTGAGAGTAATGATACCAAATTTCCCTTTACGGTGAGATAACGCCACAAACAATGGAAACCACCGACCTGTATAGTTACATCATCGGAGAGCCCATCCTTGACATACATTAGCTGAACTTTTTCTTAAACTCACATTGATAAAATTGAGTATTTTCGAATGTTTTTTGCACTCTTACTCTAAACAAAAAAAAAAATTGTTGAAATTGTTCGTGGAGCTAGGTATCACGGAATCACTGTGTGCTAAGAACGTATGTATTCTAGTACGCCTGAGAAGATTTGCGGAACTAAATGAAGGCTGTAAAAAGCAATTCTACGACTAATTTCAGGGTTTGACCGCTTCATAGGTACCTCAGGTTCGAACCCGGGACCTTATGCTATAATGGCCGTAAGCTCAGTTGTTAAGCGCAAACGCTATCAGTGCGGGAGGTCTGGGGTTCAATATTTCCGGCCGGTCAAAGCGGCACAGTGTCGCCAACGGTTTGCCACCGCTGCGATGTTTCTTTGGATCTGTGTAGCCCAGGCGCTAAGCCACGGATATGGGCCCTGCCACTCGTTACACACTTCGGCGTAATACGGCGGGCGTAATGAAGATTTTGATTTTTTTATCCCTTGGCCACCACACTTCTACTGTAGCGTGCTGTAGAATGCAATTTTAGCTGTAAAAATAATACCCCTGATACTCCAGGCTTTCTTTAGCATTTATTGAGTAGTTAGCCCGGCTGGCATAAGACGGTATATGTCATAACTTATAGCCTGAGAAAGCTATACCCGATCTGAATTGTAGGCTATACAAAGCAAGTAGTCCACGTACGCTGCAGCTTTGTGGACGGGAGACACCAATTTGCGAGGTTGTTTGTCTGTGCACGTATTGAGATTGTTTTAAGCACTGTCTTTTGAGAGCATCAGCTAAAACGTATAGACTTTTGCATACAAAATCGTTCATCATTAATGTTTCCGGTTCAAAATTAAACTTCCCTGTCTAAGAATACTAAATGACAAACAAAGAAATCGTTTCATTCAAAGCCATTCCGTACCCTAACATTTAAATGGTAATTATTTTGACACTATTTATTGTACTTTTAGACCGGCCGTTAGTTCAGTTGCTGAGCGCACGCTCTCGGTGCGGGAGGTCTGGGGTTCGATTCCCGGACCGGTCAAATCGGCACAATGTCGCCAACGGCTCGTCACCGCTGCGACGTTTCTTCGGAGCTGTGTAGCCCAGGCGTTAAGCCGCGGCGATGGGCCTCGCCACTCGTTACACGCTTCGGCGTAATACTATGAGGATAAAAAAAAATGACGAAAATATTGTACTTTCAAGGATATTTTCTTGTTAAAAATTGTAGGCTACCTTGTTGGCCATTAATTTAATTTTTCCAGTTTCAATGCATTATTCGTCTCTTTTTTTTTCCTTTTTTTCTGCAAATTAAATCGAAATGAAAATTAATTAGTAAAATTAATGGCAACCCGCGAGAAAGCTGTCTCACTTCCAAATCATTTCTAGTCCCAGGACAGTCGTAATACTTAAAAACTTAACCACTTTATAGTAATTCGTTAAATGTTAATTGCATGTTTAGCACCATACCGTGCAAATTTGGATAAATTTTTCCGATTACTCAAAAACATCAAGAAGTTTTGACGATTGTCTGATTCTTCAAAAAATCGCTTTTTTAAACTCGTACAAGTCTTGGCAGTAAAAGCAGGAAAAATACTTGCAATTAACCGATGATACATTATTCAATTGCATTCATCAATCATACAATAAGCAGTTGCGACTACGGTCTGTCTTTAAAAAAAAAAGAAAACGTGATTCCCTCGGAGCTTCGATAATGAGGGGTTCTACTAGTAAACATGACCGATTCAAGACGCCTTTGGTTTTCTTTTGGCACAAATTTGGCGCATTTTTACCAAAATTTTTGCAGACAAAAGTTGCAATATTTCGCGGCTATTATGTTGCGATCTGCAATTGCTGAAACGAATAGACATGATTTGTCATTCGTGTATCGATGAAAAACCCTTACAACTGTCGGGATTACTCCGATTCTCAGAAGCATTGCGTGATTTTTCGATTTATTTTGAAGCACTGAGAGTTTCAGCTGTGTTTGCACTCATCAAACAATTACTAACGTATGTAGTAAAATTTGGTATGTACATAACTGTAAAGTATTACGTGTGCAAATACTAAAACACGGAAAAAGCATATCCTGTAACACTGAATATAATTCGTAAACGCTGCTACGGTAAACAAACATTTTTGGATAGATAAAAACAAATAAACAACTTCGTAAACATTAACTTCGGTATTAGTCTCTTTCTTTATATTCTACTCCAGGACTTTCTTTGTGAAAAAACAAAAAGAAATTTGCACAGCTATAGCATAATGACACTGACAAAAATCATGAAACAATCAAACACTGTCAAAACATTTTGATATAGGCTACGAGAAATCTAGTAGGATTTCGCGAAAAAGCGATGAAAATGTCAAACAATGTTACGCAAAAAAGTACGTATTGTTACGAAACAAGTGGCACGTACCGATGCCATTTCAACGCTGCTGACATCACAATACGAATCGTTTACAATTAAAATGAAGAATATTGCAGCCGAATGGACGAAAAATATAACCGATTGCAATATATCGCTATTTTGTCGATTAACCGATATAAATTTTTTACCAATTTATAGTTTAGGCAGAAAAAAAATGCGTCAAGCATTAACATGACTTTATGAGAATTTCACGCTTGAAAAAATGTTGTTGTTACCAAAAAACAAGCAATGGAACGCCACAATATTTACTTTTGAACGTAATACAACATTTTAAAAGCATCTGATTTTGCTAGCAGAAAGTAAATATTCTACATCAGAAGAGACAAAAAGTACTCAACCTTTCATAATTTGGATTTGCCCTATAATTCTGATTGTTTGTAAAGTGATTAAAATGCAAATAATTGCTCGATCGTGTTTTCCACTGCAATGAAAACGAGATCGGAAGTTACTTAGGTTTGCTCTATAAGGCGAGTATTAACACACGAAAATACAAGAATGAAAAAAAATCGTAACACTAAACAACATATTGCACATTTCCAATTTCTTTACGGAGTGCTAACTCTAGTTTAATTAAGTTCGGCTTGTCCTTATGTACTACGTATTCCAGTCAGGGGGCACCTCGATGTGAAAACCTTAGGTTTTTCGGTGCTTCTTGGCCATTGTTATTGTTTAGTTATGATACTTGTGTATTCTATTGTAGTTAAGGCGAAATAAACGAACTTGTCTGTCTGCCTGTCTGTCTAGTTTAACCTCTTGTAAGAGAAGATTTGTCCGATTGTTTTGTTCTTCACAAAAATCTTATCATCTGTCTTGAACGTGTATGTCTTTAAACCAGAGTTCTTTCAGTTTTTTGGGCAACACTGAATTTTGCATCTTCATTTTCGTAGATATGCTTGAAATTATCATTCTGTACCTCGCAAGGCTGAACAGCCCCATTTTTACTGTTAGGCTTAGCACTTCCTCCACTGTTGCTAGTACTTCGTTTCCGACGCCTTCCCATGAAGCTTCCGGTGGCTGCGCGGGATCGCAAAGCGGATAAACCGATTCTCGTACTGGCTCGAGAGATCCTATCCCGAAAATGCGTTCCCAAAAAGCTAGAAAAGGAAGGCGATTTTACAACTTAGAACTTGAAAGAGAGGCATGCAGAGATCAGTTTATTTACAATAGCTTTAATTCGTCATGCAAATCTGTATAAGCCTATAGTTATTGTAACTATATTCAGTGCTGTAGCGAGAAATTTTAAGAAGGGGGGGGGGGGGAGGGGCGTAGAGGGGCATAAACTACACAAGCCATCAACGGAGTCTGGCATATTTCAGTCATTTACAACATTTGTTCTTTTTCACGGAAAGGCAAAGTAAAAAGGGTATGGGGGCTATGGCACAATACCCCCTCAAAATACGCTGCTTACTATATTAAGCCATAAACCGATTTGTTTTGCAAAGATTCTGATCTCATAAACCCGTTTAACCCTTGAACATTTGGACCAGGAATTTTTGCTTTTTAGGCACACAACTTTTGAAGGTTAATAATGCCCCAAGTAATTGCCAAGAAGCAAAATGCGATGGAAGCATTTGCAGTGCGTTGACCTTGTTATTATAAAGAAATTCGTGATAACAAAATTACACCTAAACTTGTAAGGAAACTGAACCGATTTGCAAAGCCAAACTGCTGAACTTTTTGATTACGATCATTAAATTGCCACTTTCCTCTTTCCATCAACAATCAAGCTGATTTGCGCAAAACACGATTCGTGTAAATGCACAAACTTGACTGCACACATGATGGCAGTTGTAGGACATGGCTTGTACTGCAAGCAAAAGTAGCTACTTTTCGACCCTATTTTTTTTACAGTATGCAGCCAGTTTTAACGCGAAATCGCTAAAGTTCAGAGAAGCCATTTTGAGAACGGCATCTTTTTAGAGTTTTTATTCATGTGACACAACACGGACAAGAGATGACAAATATTTTAAAAGGGAACTGAAGGGTAGAATCATTTTTTCACTAAAGGTGTTAAAAAATACTGCGAATTTAAAACTGACCGTAAAAATTTTTGAAAGTATTTAGTTATCCAATACTAGGCGGTTACAGTTTGAGCTGATGACGCCCTGAAGTTTTATTTACGCATTGTGGCGTGCAAAAATTACAGAGGCAATGCTTTCCAACCCAATTCATTACTTCTTGGTGATAAATGCAGTCAAAGCGTTTGACTTTGATCTGTGAAAGCGAATAGGGTTGACTAGCTTTGCCGCTGTAACTCTTGCACGTCTCAGTGCATGAATGAAACCTCAGTGCGTCATCAGCTCAAACTTTGAACGCCTAATATTGGTTTAACTAAATACTATTAAAAACTTTTTACGGTCAGTTTTAAATTCGTTGTAAGTTTTAACTCCTTTAATGAAAAATAATTCTGCTCTTCAGTTTCCCTTTGAAGATTGAAGCTTTGCTAAGATGATCATTTCTAAATCTATGAAGCAAGATCATGTTTATATTTTTGTTTATATTGGCATGTATTTCTTGCAAATATTCACAGCTATGTGTAATCATGTCTTTGTTCGTCTTTGATACTTAAAAGTTCGTTTAGGACGCAGAGGCGCGTGCGCAAGATGTCAGACAAAGTCGATGCCACAAATAATTTTCAAAAGTTTGAAAAAAAATTTATGCTTTTAAGAATGAGAACGATTTCATTGTACATAATGTGTCTCTACAGACCAAATCTCAAGCCAAAAGAGCCTTGAACTAAGCGTAATGATAATATTAATAATAATTAACAACACGTTTGCAACAATAACCAGAAGTTTTTTGAAGGCCACAAAGTTGCCTTACCTGTAAAAATAGGGATTTAAAGCGCTGTTAAAGTAAGCCAAAACTCGAACTGAATTTTCCAGGGTTTTACAGCCTACGGCTCCAAGGGGAATCCCATATAGCCTGGCCAATTTGTCCACATGCCACGGGAGCCAGCTGACTGCAAATAGGGTAACCAAGGCCAGGACAATCATTGTTACCCTTCGTCTATATGATCTCTGTAGACGATGAAAATTTAGTTACAATGAGTTGAAAAAAATAACGTAGCTTGTAATTATACAAGAATATTATATCACTTTATTTTCTAAATAAAAAACTACTTGATTAGCAGAGAGTTATGAAATGTGCTAATAATTTGATGTTACAATATCCCTTTATAAAGTACTTTGAAAAATCAGCTTCAGCACAAAACCGAATATTTCTCTGTGCTTTGGTTTGATTATTGGATTTAGCCCTGCTGGTTAGTGAATCAAGCAAAAATTTCTAACTGACGTAGAATCAATTAGTTAGCAATTAATTTCAGACAAAGAGCCTAAGTTTTGCATGTTTTGATACGTCGAAAGACCATTTTGCTTTACACTTTGTTAGTCTGTCTCAGTCTAACTTCCAGAATTTTGCGTTCATATTTCAATCGGTAATACGAGAAGTATGTGCTTCCACAATGTAAAATATTACATTTTTTAATTGGTGAAATATTTAATTTTTGACGTTCTAAATAGCCTTATCATCTCAATTATCTTCGATGCCAAATTGCGACAGGTTTGTAAGTTTGTAAGAAAAAATCTCATTATTTATCAATATTGGACATAATAAATTCAATTATGCTAACACTGTAATGAATTACTTTCTACCCAGTAATATTTCCTTGAAAGGAGATTCAAGTTTTATAATTTCATTTTCACTGAGAATGAAATGACAAAATTTTTCGACTTCATAATATCAAACTTGCTTTCTGCCGCAAAAATTTAATTCACTCCCGGAGAAGATGCCTTGAACGCTATACGGTTGATTCCTTGATATTATGTAATTTTTACGAATTAAATTGCCACATATGAAGCAGCAGAAAATGAATTTTTTTGAACTTTTTAACTTTTCAAGGCTAGTTATGCCAGACAATTTTATATTAAAAAAAAGATAAATTGTAATTGAAGAAGCAAAGTTTGATTTGTACTCTTAACCTCTGAAAGTTTCATCTGGGAACTGTCGATAGGTGGCCAAGTGGTACCGTGCAAATTGAAACGGGATCAATTTAAGGCTGGATCGCATTCGACGCATATTTCGAATGACCGCTGACTATTGGGAAGCAGCCATCAAAAAATTTAAAGGGGGGCAAGGCTAGGTTTAGACAATGAGAGGACCCGTTTTGATCCGCTAAATGATCAGTCTTTAAAAAAAGTTTTTATGCATCAAAAAAGAGGCCATACCCCGGTGACCCTGGCGTGACCACCCCACTGTTACTGACTCAAGTCGTACAAGTTTGCTTTGCGATCTCCCTCAATCACTATTAAATAGAGATAAAATCAGTGTAGGTAGTATCACAATCCAGATTAAATAGTAGTGTAAAGTTCATCAGCGCAGATAAATACTTTATTACAAATACAATATTGCGTGTTCAATTTGTCAAGTCAAGTTTATGCAATTGCAACGACTTCAATCATAACAGTTTTTAACTATTGTCTGTTTTTGATGGGAATCTGCGAAACCAATCCAAAGCAAGGGAAGGTCGTCGAACTTGCAATTCCTCGATCAGTTAAATCCAAAAAATGAAATCTTGATTAGACTCGAGTGGCGGGGCCCGTCTCCGCGGCTGAGCGCCTGAGCAACACAGCTCCGAAAAAACGTCGCAAGAGTGGCGAGCCGTTGGCGACACTGCGCCGATTGGACCAGCTTGGGAATCGAACCCCAGACCTTCCGCACCGATAGTGTGTGCTTATAACTGAACTAATCGGCCGCGGTTACAATCAGTTCTTACTTAGCTCTCCTCCGTCTAACGCATCATTTTCTGGCAAAACGTTCAGTTTCAACATTTCATATCTTACCTGTCTTTCTTGGTTTCCAACTTTGCTAGCAGCTTTGATGGTTCTCATGATCATGCCGTAGAAGAAGCAAATGAAAATAAATGGAAGGCAAAAAGCTCCGACAAAATTGCCCCAAATCCAAACTGTTAGTGTCTGACTTTCAGCGGCAAAACTGAAAAGAAAAAGTTGAGTAAATTAATAAAAACAAGAGCGACAAAAAAGGCTAACTGTTGAAAATGCACTGCTTGTCTTGCAGCTACAATGTATGGCAAAATACATATCAACGATATAAAGATATGAAGTCAAAATCAACAAAAGCTTCAATTTTGATGCATCATGTCTTAGTCTTTGTCAGCAACATGGCGTAGCGATACCGCGCGCAGGTGACAGATCCTGCGTGACGGGTTCGATTCACGGCTGGAGCCGATCGCATTTGACATATATAACGGGTGGCTGCTGACTCGAAGAGCGCAAGCTCACTTCGCAGTCTCCCTCAATTACTGTTGAATTTTCAGTTCAATATAATTTGAAAATAACCATAGTTATTTATTTATTTATTCATGCTATGTAATCGCAAGAAAAAAATGTCATGACATTCGATTTGAAATCGTAGGATAAACCTCTCCCATTCTTTTTAAAATAAAAAATGAAAGAGGTAGTGCTACGATGTAGACTACGACTTCTTCTGATTAGTGAACTATATAGGTGTCATGACATTCAATTACTCTGCTCAAAAGACCACAAAAACCGTAGATGAAACATGATTTTAGTGAATAAGGTTAAATGAGATTGTTAATTAAGTTTTATAAGGCTTTTGTAGAGAATAGTCAACCGCTATTGTATATTTGCCATTTAAATAAATTGTTTTTTAAATGCGACAGTGTTTCATAAATTGTTTTTTTACATGTTAACCTATTTTTTTAGGAGTGAAATTATAGGCCTTCCAACTGGTTTATAGCTAACGGTAATTTCGGTGAAAATTCATCTATAGACAATAAAATCGCATGAAGTGTTGCGTAAAATAAATTGATAATGTTTACAATATTTCGCTAAAACGTGATTAAAACTTATTGTTGGCTGACGAGTTTCAAAAGGCATTGACGATATCGGGAATTTGTGGCAAAACACAACTTATCCGATATTTTTAAAATCAAAATAATTGTTTTCGAAAAACCTTCTAGCCATTGCTGGAGTTGTAAAAACACTTGTGGGGGGATAATACAACTTTTCACGCAGACGTAAGGAGGGATGGTCAATATACTTGTAAGGGAATGGCTTACGCTAAAACATTTTATGGGGGGATGGTATTGTTTTCCAGGGGGATGGCATCCCCCCTCAACTCGAGTACTGTTTCTAGCCCTGCATCATCAAACGCTACTAAAAAGTGTAGGCTACATCCCAGGCAGTGGTGGGATTCAAATTTTTGATTCTTTAACGAAAGTTTGTTTTTTTTTTATTCACTCAGTTCTGTTTCAACTGATGGTGCAAGTATAAACAGCAATGCTGGCCAGTTTGCTAACCCAATAAAATTACATGAGGCTGTTCCACAGAACCCCGACAATGATATTTAATATATTGGAAATGAAAGATAGCGAGAATCAACAGTTTAGTTTTTTCGCCTTAGAGTCCAGTTGGATATTACACCTGGCCCAGTTATCATTTGTCAATTAAAGAATTAATACAACGCGAAAAAGCTAAAAGATATTATCGCCAAGTCACACGCACGTACTAGCAACAACACAAGAGTATCCTACCCACAAACACTTGTTTGGTTTTCATTTTCTTTAGCTATATCCGGAGGAGGCGGTGGTCTTCTTCCAGTTCGTCTAAATTCAAAGTAATTTGCCAGAATTTGGTTTTCTGAAAATCCTCCATAATCGGGTACAACATCTTCGAAATCCGCGTCAGTTGGTTCTTCAATCTGGAAGAAAATGAAACTTTAAGAAACGTGACCCGCAAAAGCCACAAGTGGACTTTATTGCAACATTTTTTGCGGTAACAGTACGTTGTCAAAATTTACTCGAGGGTTTTGTGCGACCCATCGCTTTTATCGCAAGCTGTGCATGAAAGTGAACTTTAAATTGCTAGTAATGCATTTAATGGGGTGGTTTATATACACCAGCCCAGTTCACTTCACGACTTATGAGAATCAAAAGACTTTGGTTAAATGAAGTGTTGCAAATGTTCACAGGTCACTGCAACTTACAGATACAGAAACACCATAAAACAGGTCATACTATCATCGACACAACCAAAATGCAACCTGGAAGAAGAAACTACCAACCACGATGTTGGAGAATGCACTTACTACCAAGCCCCACCATAGTAGGCTTTTGGTAAAGAAAAAACCGCAATAAAGTCGGTGGTCAAAAAATTACATATATAAACCCACTGGCAAAGCATTTGCAGCAGGCCGGAAGACTTGCTAAATATAACCAGTAGTAATTTTAAAAACGAGAAAGCGGTGAAAGTTGTAACGGGTGGCCTACTACACAATGTGCTAGTGAGGATTAAAAATGATCAGTCTTCTCTGGCACCACCGCCTGCCTTTTAATGATAATAATAATATATACACCAGCCAGTCGGCGTAGTTCTATCGGCGCGGGAATTCTTAGGTTCGATTTCCGGGCTGCCCAAGTCGGACAAAGAGTCGCAAAAGGTTAGCCACCGCTGCGACATTTCTGCGAAGCCGCGGAGACAGGTCCCGCCACTCGTTACTCCATGCGGAGCAAAACCGCGAGCATCAAGAAGAGTTGGTTTAAATATAGCTGATAATTCGACAGTTTTCACTTAGTGATCTTCCAGTAACGGAACTGTACGCGTGGTGCGCACCCATCATTCATCATGCACCTAGAAGTAGGAGGTTAAAATTATTCATAACCGGAATAGTCAAGTGCTTATCATTTTTACGCAAGAGGTTAATATTACTGTATGCAGAGTTGTATCCTGAATCAAATCTTCTTTCTATTGGCTGCATAGGCTAAAGCGTGTAACGAATGGCAGGGCCGATTTCCGCGGCTCAGTGCCTAGGCAACACAGCTCCGAAGAAAGATTGTAGCGGTGGCAAGTCGTTGACAGCACTGTGTTCGATTTGCAAGGCCATGGAATCGAACCAGAGACCTACTGCACCGACAGTGATGTTGCTAGCCTCGACGCCAACCGCACGGTTCCTTCAATGATATGGGATAAAAAAATGACCATTTCTCCAGGTTTATCATTTACTTGTTGCACTCATTTACTTTTTTAAACTTCAACGTAAGTGTCAAATGTAACTATTAAATTTGCCTAAAGTGTTGGAACGAATTTGTCGCATATAAGCGCATCATGTCCTCATGGTCAAGCACTGTAATGCTATACTTGACTCAAGATTCTGCAACAGTTTTGTTCTGCATGATGCAAGAAACACTACTGTACAATAAAAGTTAGATTTTGAGAAGTGACTTTCAGTTTTTCGCAAAGCTCAAATAGTCCAGTGATGAAAAAATGTTCCGCGCTTTTTCGCAACTGAAGTGTTAACGTGACGTTTTGCGTCATGAATTAGCGGTTTTTTGAATGATTGCGAGAAACGTTTCATATCAGAATCATTAAAACACGATAAATGTAGATTAAAGCGTGAGAATCCAAAATTTGCTTTTAAAGATTTTTTCAAAAAGTACTGAAATTATTTATAAACTAAAGAATTAAAACTCGACAGAAACTGCAATGCGAAACGTGCACGCCGATTCAGCATCCACATAAACACGCGCAATATGCGATAGGACCAGCCGTGAATCGAACCCGTCACTAATAATCTGCCCTTCGCTTCGAAATTATAAAAACTCTTGTAGCTGTGCCTATCTGAACGAACTACAACCAATCTATTGACCGTGATGACAAACTTGTGCGAGACGATTTAAAATTTTAAATCTTTTTTTTTTGTTCAAATGCACAAACAAACTTGTGATTTATAAATGTGTAAAGCTCAAAAAATAAACAAAAGATACTACAATCGTTGTTTCGGTTACGAACATAGGCTTGGTAGCTGGGAGGTTATGGTTTATTCCTATTGGATCAGGTGAAAGACTTTAAAATTGGTATTGTAGTCACAGCTTTCCGCTTGGCACTCGGCACAAGCGATAAGTGTATGAGTACGTGCTGTTCGTCTCGTTCGTCCAGTTGTACACTAACAGCGTTCAATCATTCATGACTGATATTTGTAATGGGCCATTATTTGAGAATGACCTGCCGAATGCTAACTGCAATCACCCACGTCTGTTCCGTATCTACAAACTGCCCAGTTATTTTCAACAGCAACATTAAAAAATTTCAGTAACGATACAAAACAGTTATTGCCATTATACATAATATCTTATCGCTATGCAATGCTTAGCCGAGCCCGTGTTGATGTGCAATGTTGTTTTTTGCAAACTTTGTGCAAACTTGCTTGCAAAAGTTGTTCAGTATGAGAGTGATTTGCATAGCTCGTGTGCTTTAACACGAAAAATGTCAAGAGAAAGTACGTAGTATGTGAGGGTAGGCAACTCCTCTCCTCTCGACTGTTTTGCTTTACGTGAAGGAGATATCAAGTGAGTAAGATAAATACGGAGAGAGGCTGTTTACTTCAATGACTTTGTTAGTGATGATTTTAATTGGAAAATGGATTCTTTTTCACGAATTCCTGCATTTGTTATTGTCTGCTTGCTTCGCTATCATCAACAAAACTCTTGGAACAATTTCAACGCAATTTAAAAGCTGAGACAGGAAAAGGAAATGAATGAAATGCTTGGGCACGTATGGCAAAAATAAGTGCTGCTTCGCAAAGTTGGTAAATTGAATTTGTGGACACGGCGGAAGGACAATTATATAGTGTGAACGTTTTGCCACAGAAAATCCAAATAACTACCTCAAACTCAGCTTTTAACTAATAGCTTTTAAAATAACCGTGAATAAAAACATCACAAAAAGCAGAAAGACTAGGGCAAAACTGCTTGCGAGGCCTGCTGCTGCAAGGAGATAAGGTTTCCTTTTCTGTTTTAGTTTTGGGAACGTCTCCAAATGCGATTCGGAAAAAGGGATCAAAATAAGAAAAAGCAGCAAAAGTTTAACTATAGGACCTTCCATTATACAAAAACTCAATGTTATCAGTTAATAATGTTTATCTTTACTATTTTAGAGGGCTGCAAAATTGCAGCAATAAACTTCAGTTTCATAATTTTTGATCAAGAGAAATACTGTTAGAGCAGCTCTTGCCATACAAAAAATACTCCTTTTACACTCTTACCGAAGGGAAGGAATAGCCACAAATACTGCAATCATTCACTGTACTGGATTGAAAAAGTTGGGTACATAAAAGTACGCTTAGAATCCACCCAAAAACACTGAAAACGTAAGAGGCAATGGGGCTTCGTAGTGACGACATCCAGGTCTTGGAAGCAAATGCTTTAGTAACTGCCAAGTAGCGATCGAAGCTCATAACCTAAAATATCTCAAGTTACACTAAAAGTTACAAACACAGTTTCACATAAGTAAACCAAATCAAAATATCAAAACTTAATTATACTCGCGGTGTTACGCCGAAGCGTACTGACACTGTATAAGAAGTGCCTGGGTTAATCACTGCGGATTAGCGCCTGGGCGCTCCGAAGAAACGTAGCAGCGGCCGCTGGCCGTTTGCGACACTGTGTGCGATTTGACTGGCCCGGTAATCGAAGCCCAGACACCTCGTAGGCTGTTAGCGATATCTTTGACCACTAGGCTACGGCTATCGGCCGTATAAAATTGAATGGGCAAAATACACACGTGGCTTTCTCATTTAGCCAGTCATTATCCAATTTGCAGCCAAAATACAGCAGTTTTTTGCGTCATAATCAATTTTTTACGTTATACCCCAAAACAAAAGCGTTGTAAGGTGGGAGCTGAGGGGGGCTGAAGCCCCCCCAGAATTTTTTCAGCCACCTCATATAATTTTCAGCCCCCTTTCAGACCCCTCTTTCTAAATTTACACCTGTAGGACACCCTATAGCACTTCAACGATGGCTTATGACGTCACTTGTTATTTGTTTCATTTCTTCGTTGATACCATCAAATCAACGTACTAACTTTCGCAACTTTACGACGAAGGTTAAAAAAATCGCAAAAACTGTTGGATATTCTGGTAAATTCGCGTACAAAGCTCTTAGAGCTTAATTATGATGTCACAGTTGAATTTTCTCCAATTTTAAAAGAAACAAATGGGCAAGTAACAGCGAAACTACAAAATATCAAATTAGAATTTGCTAGCTTATGCTAGGCTAGGAGCCTGAGACTGAGATAAGTGGACAATTATAAAAGTTTATAAGCCATGTGCTTTTGCATACATTTTGTAAGAGTAAGTATTTTGAGGGCAATTGTACGCGAGCACTAAAGCCGTCGTAAAACCACCAGAAGAAAGTATACGAAATATGATATATCAACCTACTAAGAAGCAATATTGTTTTAGTATGCAGGCTTGGTCGAAATTTATGAAGTTCTTTAGTTCAGCTTTTGGCTTCGACGCAGCGAAACTGCATCTCCCAAACTACAAAACTGCTAAAGGAGAAAATCAATTTCGAACGTTTTTTATACGTTTACGGAGGTCGATCTGGCCTCTGTGTTTATGCTAGAGGAAAGCTTGAGTTCATCAAGCAGTCTCCAAGTGACTTTTACTAAAGTAAAGTGCATGATGCGCATGATGTATGTTGCGATAACGAGGAGGGGGTCTGGGGGCGAACTTCCCCAGACGTTGGTATGGTAACACAAATTTCAGCCTTCTCTACTTAAGAGAACTTCCAACGCCTCTGCCCAAAAAAGTAATATTATGACTTGAAAAAAATTACTTGTAACGCAGAAGGCTCCAAAGTTAAGTGCTAAATAAGGTTTCCTAGTTTCTCCCTTTTTAATTTCCGGGAAACGGAAATTCCGAAACCCCAAATTCCCCGTCCCTTCGTGCCGGTAAAAAATACCGCTGTCCATGCAAGAAAAATAACAGTTTTGCGGACTTCATGGCTGCTGCCTTCAAAGTTTATTGTTTTTTTGTGATAGACATATTTATCCTCCTATCACGAGAAAGTGACGAAGCGCTGCACGAGCTCGCTTGGGAGTTACCGGCCATCTGTCTACCTCAAAAAGAATGGGGAATCCCGTTAAGTGCCTTTTCCAACGGCACAACAAGTAAACTTGCCGGCTTGCTCTTTACACTGTCTCTTCAAAGCTGAACGTCAAGCAGGGAAGCTGTGAATACCAATTTTTCAGTCAATGGTTTGACCCGACTCGGAATCGAACCCCAAGTCTACCGATCCAGAAGCAGACGCTCTATCCCACTGGGCCATCTGATCGGTTATCCCATTGGGCAATCTGATCGGTTTAGGCTACTCAGAGAAGGCCATTTATCGAGATAATTTATCGGCGATAATTATTATCGATTATCGTTATCGCTGAAAATAGTTTCGATTTATCGATTACCGATATCGCTTTTGTAATGTATTTCGTTACCGCCGATAAATTATCGCGATAAACGATTCTTTATGCACACTGTGATCAAAGTTAGTGAGTTAGCGCTATGGAAAAAATTCGCTGTGTTCCTAAAGTGCTGTTGCAATTTAAAAACATCTCTTCTTGTTTTATTTAATTCCACGGCAGAGTCCATGAACCGCTCTCTTTTCTTGGAAAATCAAGAAACACATTTTTGCAATGTGACTTGCAAAAAAACTTCGTCAAAATCATTGAAAATTTACTGCAATATTTCTCGGAAAAATTTGTCGGCGATAATTTATCGATTACCGACATCGCTTTAAAAATTTGAGATTTATCGATTGTCGGTATCGCCCAGGGCTTTTTTGAAGTTATCGATCATCGTTGTCGCTTTAGTACAGAGAGGTTTATCGTGGCCATCTTTGAGGCTACCCACCGCGTTAATACGAATGATATCGATTTGAAATCTGATGTTTTATCTAATCTATAGCCTCGTAAAGCAGCAATAAAAAATAACTTTATTCAAGATCGCAAAAAATCGAATGATCTGCTCTGCAGCAATGCAAAAACCCAAGTTTTGATATAAACTTCTTCGTTTACGCAGCTCAAGCTACAGTTTCGTCAAATGCAATAAAAGCGATGCCAGGCTTTCCATGCAGTAATGCATAATAGGTCTTGGTTTAAGATTATTATTATATTATAACTTATATGTTACATTATTTTTTTAAATATAGTTTTATTACCATTAAAAAGTAGATGCTCGCATAGTAGTTGATGAATATAATTGCTTCCTTGAATTTGCACAAACTCAGACCGTATTCCCATCTTCCGGCAATTTCACTTTGAGCAGTGAACGGTAGCATTAGAAGAAATAAAGAATCTGCAATTGTGAGCTGTAGAATGTACCTAAAAAACAACACAAATTGTGCATAAAACCGGTCATTAATTATGATTAATCTTACTATCTATAATCAGGGTTACCATTTCGAGCATATTTCCAAGATTTTTTTGTGCTTATTTCCAAGGGCAATGTCTTGTAAAACGTGAATGTGCTGATTTCTGAGAAACGTGCATATTTTTTTAACGAAAAATAAAAGAATGTGTTTATTTTTCGTGCATTAGTTAATTTTAGCATTGTGAAATATGTTTCAATTTTTTAATCCAGTATTTCCTTCCCAACCAGTGGGCCATGAAACAGTTTTCAAAGGGCCACAGAGCTTGACTAGAAAACAACATCAGCAATTGCTTAATCATGTCATGATGTTCACTTTAAAAGTTTTGGAACACCCGAAAAAATAGGAGCCTTCTGCGGAGGTGAAGACCTTTTTTAATCTTCAACGATTTCTTGTGAAAAAAATAGGAAATTTGTGGACAGTTTGTTTAACCTGCTACTTCGTCGTCGCAACAGCAGCGTATTTATTTTTTGGTGTGGACCGGTAATAACCCTGTGTATAATTTATGTAGAGCCGATACTCAACTTGCCTGCGACAAGCTGAGATTTTATTTCGCGAAGATTGCAATTTTTAACTTCACAAATTATAATATTGAAGAAAACTTGTTTTTTTGCATTCTGTGTTCTAACATGAAGATTACAAACGTGATAATTACCAAACTAGCATTTTTACGCTGTACCCGTTGTAATTTATTGGCCTTAAGGTCTATTACTGATGTTCCGAAAATCTTCACCAATAATAAATTTTTGTGGCGAATTAATGCAGCAAAATATTAAAATAAACCGATGCTAATAGAAGAGTCTAAAAGTTTCTAAAAGTTGATATTGTCGATTTCAAACAACTGCTTAATTCAGAAGGGAAAATAATGTCCTATGATAATTGCATGCGTCAGAAGAAAAGGTCCTTGCGTTTATTCAGAATTGAAGAAGTTGACCTAAGTCACAAGTATTAACAAGCTTGAGCCAAATTTTCAAGCAGCACAAGCAATTGAGGTCAGCCTCAAAGCGAGTTAGCGCAATGCACAGTTTGTTGCACGATGCAAAATTCAAAAAATTCAGATTTGAAACTTTTGATCGAGTAGTTTCAAGGACTGGATTTTCCAAAAAACAAAATCTTTATCAATGATTTTATTGTTAGAGTCTTTAAAAAAGTTTGTGTGATCGTATTTTTATAACCCTATCGTCAAAAAGCGACTAAGACTCTGCATGCTCGCCTCTGTTTACCAGGTTGAGTATTGAACGCATAAATATAATGTTTCTGACGTAACAAACGGTATAGGTTCGTAATAAAAGAGATTCTCATTTGCCTTCGTATAAAAAAATTTTAGAGCTTCCGTGCCCGCATTTGGAAAATACGTGACGTGTTTCCGCCATTTTGTATTTTTAAAGAAATGGCCAAATACCAAAGTGAAGAAATTCACAAATCGTGTTATCAAAATGCATCGCAGCGATAAGTTTGGCTACTATTGCCCTTACACAGTACGTAGGCAACCTGAATGTGCTTGCTGAAGATTTTTTGAAATTGATTGTGCTTGTTAGTTTGTTTAGTTGCTTATTCATCCTCCGATCAAGAGAAAGCGAGCAAAGCGCTATAACGAGATCGCTTAGGAATTGCTGGCCATCCGTCTACACCTAAGGTGGAGAAACCCCGCTGAGTGCTTCTCCCTACGACGATATTAGTGAACTTACCGGCCGAATGGTTTTCCACATGCCTTTACTGCTTGCGCATCATGTAGTTTTTGCTGTATATATTTATCACCAGCTATGTCTTTATCCATTTAACTTACAGCAAGACTAGCTTTTCTACGACAAAGTGAGTACGTTGCAGCCTCATACTTACCAGTTCGTTACCGATTTCTTATATTCTTGAAGAATTAGGATGATTGAAAACACAATAAGGTTCCCAATTAAACCAACCACAACTAAGAGGATCATAATAATCCCAAACTCAACTTGGGGCTGGTTAGCATCTCTGCAGAGCATGTCAGAATCATCTTGAGGAGGTACAGTGGCGGTGGGTTTTGCTGAAAAAATGTGGGCTGTATTATACGGCATGCTTTGTTTTGCAAACGAACTTATAATAGGCTTTCGGGAAGATTAAAAGAAAAAGATTTTGACCATAATTTTTCATTCTTATCACTTTTGCCTAGAGCAAGCTTTCCGTACTTTCGATCTTGCAAAAGTTTAGATTCGTTTTCAAGAATTGCCAAAGTTTTCCGCCAACTTCCGCTTCTTTGTCAGCAGCGTGGGGCATGTAGTGGTTCGCGGTGGGGTATGTAGTGGTTCGCAGTGGGCCTTTTTTACGAAAACCACGATCGATTGCAGGGTTGATGGTCAACTCCAACCAAAGTTTTGTTTTTGCGTACCTGGATAAGATGCTGCACGATAATTACCTCTGCTTGGTGAAATCGAGCAAGCAGCGAAGGAAGTCAGAAGCAAAACTCAACCGGAAACCTCGGAACAAAACGGAACTACTAAACGAGTCTCATTTGTCCTATGACAGCGTCTCTGTCGCTTTCTCGTGAAAGGAGAATAAAAATTAAAGATTCGTCGACCAATAGTTGCACATTTTTGTTCAGCAAACACATTTGTCTTCCAGTGGAAAGAAATCGAAAGTGATTTTGGACAATCCTCTTGCTCGTTTTCATTACGGTACCACAAGCAATTAGCTCATTGAAATAGGAGGGAAGCCGCGGGGATAGAAAAATAACATGACAAGAGCACTAAGACTTTTTAACTTGAACATTCTTTCTTGAGATTCAAAATTTTTCATTTTTTTCATAATTCTGCTCAACCAAAATAGCGTTAAATTTATTTCTGAGTAACTTACTCATTGCCATCAAAGAGAAATTTTTGAAAATACTCGCCAGCGCTAATTCACCATTTGAAGTCGACATGGTGCGTTCAATTGGTCTTCGCCACTAGCAAAATTTCACCAAATAATACCACCGGAGAAACAGCTTAAAATACAGTAAACTTCTATAAGTCTGCTGCACTGCTTACAGATACCAAGTAATTCTAGCCTACATTTCAAAGAAAACTAGTTAATTGGTTATAATAAGTCAACTTCTAAGATACAATAAAATGATATTCGGAATACAATAAATATGGAAATGAAAATAGCTTGCTTAAGGAAAAAATAAAGCCCAAATAAATGTTAAAACTGGACGTTTCAACACCAAATTCAGCTGGTATCATCAACAGTGTAAGCAAGGCAGTGTAAAATTGCATGTTGATAGTGACAGCTGAATCCATATTGTTGAAACGTCCACTTTTGAGAATCACTGTGGCTTCATTTTTTTCGATTTGAATATTGTTTCAATGGTTTTGTTATGAAACTTAACACAAGCTTGTTATTGCGAAGCTAAAATTGATTAATTTTGATTTCTTCATTTTTTCCTCCAGTCACGAGAAAGCGACGGAGACGCTATGCATTGGACGAATGCATTGAACAGAGGCGCCATCCTTTGTTTCAGAGTTTTTCCGTTTGAATTTTGCTCCCGACTTCTTTAATTTGCTGCTGGTTAGATTCCACCTAGCAGTGATAATTGTCGTGAAGCATCTTAATCAGGACAAAACAACTAGGCTTGGGTAATCAAGACCATCAATCTTGCCGTCGTAAAAACGACGCTCTGCACCACTCGGCCGCGCTGCCGACTTGCGAAATTGTCCAAAAACTTCCAGTTATCAAACAACAAATATTGTATCATATTTCGCATTTGCAAGTTATTGTAGATCTCAATTCTCAACACTGTGTACCTTGGACTGGGCTAAGTCTACGGAAAGTTTGTTCAGCTCAGACAGTTTTAACTGTGTCAACAACGCAAATTTCAAAATAATCACGGCTAAAGTTAAAAATTTTTGAAGTATTTTTAGTTTGAAAGATTTAAAAAATCGTGGATGTATCCATGACCAAGTATAAGACTATCGTATCATTGCACTTTTAGATAAATATCTTAAACCGTAAGGAACACTTTTAAATAGGTGATTGATTTTAAATGATATTTTACAGTAGGCTTATATTTACCATTAGAGAAAATTGATTTCAGTCATTTTGCTATGGTTCTTATTACCACAAAGTTTGAATCACCTGCTATTAGTTTCTTTTTAGTCAAATGTTATTTCAGGCAGCAGATTTGCTCTTTTTATGATATTTTACTACTTTGCCTGATATTTCGGGGCATTGTTTACCCATCGAATAATGAAAGGATATCACTGACATGACAAATAATATTTCAACATTTTTGAAAATATTAGCTTAATGCAGCCGCGAAATATGGCTTAAATTAACGAAAAATATTTCAGTTGCTAAGTTATGCTGCAATAATACTCTAAGCCTTCTTTGATTTCTGCATTTTTCTTTTTGTGTTTCATCTTTTCGCTCACTCACGACTACACGGCATGAATAAATGCGTTTTTTGATTTCGCGTTTGTACGTCATTAACGTTTTGGTACTGTCAAATTTCTTTCTTTGATGCGTTGTTAATCTTGTAGCGATTGCCTAGTGATAAATTATTTTTACTTCCTTTTTTTCACGACGTCACCCCCGCTCATGATTAATTAGCTTCGCATCTCCTACGATAAGTGAGCACGCTGCTTAACGTGGTTTTCCTATGCTGACAGGGTAGATGAGCGTATGGCTATGATAGGTTAGCATGCTCCTTGCATGCGTAGTTTACACTACAACTCAATACATACTTCTTAGGACAAACTAATTAGCAACCAAATACCTCCATTAACTTTTAACCGCTTCCTATTTTACCAGCTTAATCATACAGAGAGCAATAAATGTAACTGTTGCAACACTACCCTGAAGCAATGCTTACAACTCGTATTTCTAGCCACGCTTAAAAGCCCCACAGTGTTCTCGTCAAGGAAAACTTCCGCGAATTTTCGTCATTTTCTAGAAAAAAAATCGGACATGCAATAGACGATTTTCTTTTTGCGTAATTGCACAACGACTTCGCACGGGAAGATTTTTTGTGCCCTGGCTGAATGCAAAACAATTTGTCAGCGGCATGACCCAGCTCTGCAAGCGACAAATCCATCGACAGGGGTTCGATTAACGGCTGAAGCCGATCACATTTAACATGCGATTCGCATTGCAATAGACTAAACAAACGCAAGCTCACTTAATTCGCAGTCTCCTTCAACGTAAGGAAAATTTTCCTTCAATGCAAGTTTAATTTTCAGTTCATACATCGCAAAACGCCCCCAGTTAAGTACAGTAATAATGTTTGTCACATCAGTAGGTTTGCCAATGATCAAATGATGCAGAAAACCTGGTAAGACAATTAAAAAGGGAGCAGGGCCGGATTTAGACAAAAAAATACCTCGTTTCCATTTGTCTTAAGTATAAAATTGATCCATGAAAAAAGCTTTTCATGCGTCCTATAAGGGAGAGCAGTGAGCCAGTGACCCGCTTTTTTTTTCTGATATTTAAAACTGGCTAGAATGCGCTGAGATCTGCATTTCATCATTGATCCACTTTTTTAATAATTTTGAAAATTCAGCTTCTACTATAAATTCGAAAATTCGGTTTCTACCATAAATTCAAAAATTCGGCTTCTGCAACAACGTCACGTTAGTGCAAAAACTGCGTAAGTAATTTTTTGGCGAAATTGTGTTTTGAGCACCCTTCCGCAGGGTCAGCGCTAACACCTGACACACTTTTTGGAAAAATATATCGCGTTTTTGTTCCAGTTTCTAAATTGCGTAAGACAGCGCATTGAATAGACGATTAATAAATCATAATAACATATTGTATACATACAATCACATGTTTTTTGCATTTTTCTCGAAACACAAAGGTAACGACAAATTTTAAAAGTTAGTTTCAAAATAATAGGCCTAAGCCATCTCTGCCTCACTCATGCAAGCTGCATTTTCTTTCTTGATTGTTAGCGCACATTAAAGCAATCCACATGAATTTATCTGCTATTTGGGCGTGTTTATTCACTTGCCTCTAGCTGTGATAGTTCAGCCAAAAACGAAAGAGCAACTAGTGCTTCTGTAATCAATCACACTACATGAATTAATATTGGCAAAACAAATTTTCACTCCGAAGTGTATACTAGGCTACAGTGTTTGGTTAAAAAGTTTATGTTTATTTTTGAATAATTAGGTAGCGAAGTTTTTAAAAAATTGTAGATAAATATTTTTTTTACTGTCATGGTTTTTTGAGGATTAATTTAATCATCTACTACGTGGCCGCTTCTGAAGCTGTAGACTCGCGTTTAATTCCGAGTCGGGTCAAACCAATGACTTCAAACTTGGTGTTAACGGTTTTCCTGCTTGGCGTTCAGCATTAAAAGAAAAGTGAGGAGAACAAGCCTGCAAGTTATTTGTTGTGCCGTTGCAAAAGGCACTTAACGGGGATCCCCCATCTTGGTGTAGTCGGCAAGTGGCCGGCAACTCCTATGGGAGCTCGTTATAGCGCTTTGATCGCTTTCTCGTGATAGGAGGGAAAATATCCAGCTAAATACAAATATATCTAACGAGAGTAAATTTTGTCTTTTTGGACAGCATAAGCTAATTGAATCCATTAAGAATTGTAAAAGCTTGAATTTCACAAACCGTCGTCTAGGAGAAAATAAAACAGAATTCAGTAAATAAGGAACGAGAATAGCTTAAGGAGGAAAAATAAAGCCTCTGTAAATCTAAAAACTGGACGTTTCGACTAAGTAGATTCAGCTGTCATCATCAGCAGTTAAAGCAAGGAAGCACAAAAGTAAGAGTGACTTATTTTTCCTCCTAAAGCAGACTTATTTTACAATTCAACCATTCAGCGGTTGCCATTGAAGCTGCTACAGTATCTATTCTTGATATTTATTGTTTTCCAAGAAATTATAGCTGCAGAAACTTGACCTCATTGACAAGCTATAATTAATTCGCAAGCCACTGTTGCGACTTTTACGGAAACAGTGTGACAGCTTGCCAGTGTTTGTCAGCATTGGTGAAAAGCAACATAACTGTCGGGCTTTTTCGCTCTTTATAACATCCAATGCCCTCGTTTCACCACATGAATGCTTCATATTGTTGCTGACAGTTTGTCATAATCGCTTTTATTACATCATTTTATCGGTGTCGCTCGCGAAAAAGCCAGGGTATAGAGAGTTAATTAGTTTTTTTTTGTAATGACCTACTGAACCATTCGTAAAAATCATATTCAAAACTTGTTCACGTAGTAATAAAATATTTTACTGTATATGCAAAAAATTTAGTTGCATTTACTTAACTGTTTCACGCTAACGCGATCATCATGAAGTCTTATACTAGCCTATTTGCGTAAGATAAATTCACTATGGTATAACTGCGATATTGCGGTATTAGTAGCAAATTGTATTGACATGCTTTGCTTGGTTATTGTTGGCAATTGCTTCACGAATCTATAGCCCTTATGACAACTTCAAGCATCAAGGGTTTGATTTTCAACATTTCATTTCGGGGGAGACTATAGTAAAGCCAATCCTGGAAATTTTAAGCTCAAGAAGTGATTTTTACAGTTGTTTTTCATTTGCTGGATTATTTGCTATAACTTCTCTCTAGCTCTATCTAACTTCCTTTCACACTTTTTTGACTCTGGGCATAACCTATGATTTTGTTTTGAATTTTTACTAATTATGATGTCATTATAACTCAAGCACAATTTTGTTATCAAAATCAAAAATCAAATATTCATTCTACTAGCGATATCACGCCGAAGCGTGTTATACGAGAAGCGGGACACATCTCCGCGGCTTAGGGCCTGCGCGACACAGCTCCGAGAAAGCGTTGCAGCGGTCACGAGCCGTTGGCTACACTGTGTCCGATTTGACCGACCCGGGATTTGAACCCCAGTTCTCCCGCAGCGACAGCGTGTGCGCTATGCAACTGAGCTAACGGCCGGTACAATTTTGTCATAATTATCTCCTTTAATTCAAAAAATAATCTTTTCGAAATGCTCCTCTGTGACCTTTTCTAAAGCTTTCACCTTTTATCTTTATCTTCATCTTTCACCTTTTCTAAAGCGATGTGAACCAGTTGGTTTACAAGTTTCTGCGCTGTCAGGGACAGGGTTGCATACCCATTGTTTTGTGAAAATGCACTGACAGTATTCTTGAGACACATCCGCAAGAATCACGCCTTTTAGCTCATACAATTACCTTCAAAATACTAACTTGTTTTGGAGATCTACACTTGGAGTCAGCCAAGTATACTGGACGACGGCTCATTGGGTTTTAGAGCTGATTTCGTGGGTTTGATGCTCTACAAGGTTATCTTTCGTGATGCATGCATGTATTTCATAAATAAAAAAGCAAAGCTGCTATTTCAAAAAAAGGATAAACAATTGTGCGAGTCTAGCCTTCTAGCGGGTTTGGCGGCGCTCCTAGACTGCACAGGTAAGAAAGACGACGCGCTGTAGTTTGGTAGAATAGTTGAATTTATTCAGTTTGAAGTTTACAGCGGTTATCTAAATGCAAAAAACAAAAATAAAAATGAAGCCAAATTTATTACGCTTGACTCACCAGACTTCTTGGGGCCAAACCACAATAAATCCAAAAAACTTAAACACGGATTCAGCATTCAACTCAAAGTAGGCTATAGGCTAATCCAAATTCTGATCCAGTTCAGAATCTTGCTTACATTAGGCCTACATTGCGATTTAGGCTACTTTTCTGAGCAATAAAAACATGCCTGGCATTAGCGTTAATTCCTTAACTACAAAAAAAAAACTCTCCCTAGCTAGCCTATAAACTAACAAAAAAAAAAACCTTAGGCTTAAACCCTCATGCTTTGCTAACTAAGCTAATTCTCAACTTCTCAATCAAATCACCATAGAAATAAAAACAGTAAAATCTCAACACCCTATTGATCAGATTCTTATAGTCATCAAAGTCATTTTCATGTAGCCCATGCATGGGCAACCTACGGCCTGCGGGCCAAACCCGGCCCACCAAGGCTTCTCATACGGCCCGCCAATAAATTTTCTAGGGCTGTAAGCCTATGCAATATATCGATGTTCATTTATTTTATATAACTTGTGTTACGAAAGATTTAGCCCGAAAGAAAATGTCACTATTTGGGAGTATACTTATATCTGCGAGCAACTGTTCACCAAAATGAAGCACACTAAGTCAAAAACTAGATCAAGACTGACAGATTGTCATCTTGAAAATAGTCTAAGAGTGGCCGCCTCCAGCGTAGCACCAAAAATTGACACGTTGGTGAAAAAGCACCAAGCCCAGATTTCCCATTAGAAAGTAATTTAATAAAACATTACTATTAGTTTTATAGCATATCTGACATATTAAGATTGACAATAAATTTTCCATAAATTTTCCATTTAAATTTTTCCATTTTTTATTTTTTAAATTTCCATTTTTAAATTTTTCCATTTGGGTTCAATAAATTTTCCATTTTCATTATTACAATTATATGTCAATACAGAAATTACAGATAAAATATGGTGAAAATGCTGCCTATATCAATATAGGTATACATTTTTTATGGATATCCCTGAGCAAACAAAATTGAAAACACATTGCATGTAAAATAGCATTACATGAATACAATCCAAACCCCACAAAAATATGCACCTAGATTACACTTAAAATCACAATTACGGCTCCGGCCCTCAGTCAAGTTCCAAATGCACATTTTGGCCCCCAGTGACAAAAGGTTGCCCATGCATGATGTAGCCTACAGAAAAAAATTAAATCTTTGTTATTCCGCGGGTAACGAGTAGCGAAATCCGTCTTCGTGGCTTAGCGCCTTACGCGGCTTCTTACCTTCCTGCCTGCACCACCTCAAAATTCCTAAGATCTGGAGAAGAGCGCTAGTAGTAGCGGTCCCAAAGCCTTCGAAACCTGTAGAGGAACCAAAGAGCTATCGTCCGATCTCCTTGCTCTGTGTTCCCTACAAGATTCTCGAGCGACTTATCTACGCCCGCGTCGAACCTCTTATTGACCCTCTGCTCCCACGGGAACAGGCGGGTTTTCGACGCGGAAGATCCACCGTGGATCAAGTCACTTTGCTCACGCAAAGCATTGAGAATGCATTCGAAGCGAAAAAGAAGGCCGGTGCCGTCTTTATCGACCTGACAACTGCCTATGACACTGTCTGGCACCGTGGCCTCACCTGCATGCTGTTGCGGTTTCTGCCGGACAAGCACATGGTTCGTATGATTATGGAGCTGATCCGCAACAGAAGCTTCACCCTTACAACTGGCGACAGCAAGCCTAGCAGGTTACGACGCCTGAAAAATGGCGTCCCCCAGGGATCGGTCCTGGCCCCCCTCCTTTTCAACATCTATACATATGATATCCCCTCCATAACCTCCAAGAAGTTCGCCTATGCCGACGACCTGGCGATACTTCACACATCTGGAGAATGGAAGGAGTTGGAAAGGACTCTAAGCCAGGACATGACTACACTCTCGGAATATCTCCAGACCTGGCGATTGAAGCTTAGCCACACTAAAACGGTGACAGCGGCCTTTCACCTCCACAATCGAGAGGCTAAGCGTGAGCTTAAGGTCTGTAACATCGGTAAGACCTTACCTTTCTGTCCAGTTCCCACTTATCTTGGGGTCAAACTGGACAGATCGCTCACATATTGTCCTCACCTGGAAGCATTGCGCAAGAAGTTATGTGCTCGCGTCTCACTGTTGAGGCGACTTGCCGGAACAGGTTGGGGTGCTAGCGCTAAGACATTACGCACAGCTGCCCTATCTCTGGTCTACTCGACTGCCGAGTACTGCGCACCAGTCTGGTGCCGCAGCGTGCACATACGGCTTATCGACAGTGTAATAAATGACGCCTTTCGCATTGTCACTGGGTGCCTGCGTCCCACTCCATCGGTCTACCTTCCGGTTCTTTCAGGCATCCAGCCAGCTGAGCTTCGCCGCCAAGGAGCGACACTCTCCCTAGCCAACCGCAGCTCCCTGGACCCTGACCACATTTTACATGGCCAGTTTCATGAGTCACAGGACGTATGTAGGGAGAGATTGAAATCTAAACGCTCATTTGTACCTGCTGCTCGGAAATTACTAGACAGTCTTTCTGAGATGGACGTCCGTGCAGCCGAGTGGACGAACACGAAATGGGACATGGAGTACTCTGCCAACGCATTGTCACTCAACGCTTTCATTCCCAAGGCTAGCTCCAGACCCTTGGGTATGGGTCTGCCCAGGGCACCCTGGGTCAAGCTCAACCGTCTGCGTTCTGGTGTTGGACGTTTCTGTTCGTCCATGTACAAATGGGGTCTCGCTCCTCTAGCGAATTGTGAGTGTGGTGCCAGTGAACAAACCGCAGATCACATCATCTCACAGTGTCCCATACATCGAGCACCCCGAGGTATGTTTGGTCTAATGGTTTTGGATGACGAAACAAGATGCTGGCTGAAGTCCCTTACAGTCAGCATCTGACCCAAGCAGTTTGGTGGCCAGGGTGGTAAAAGGATAAACCCTCGGCCTTGGTCCTTCCATCTGTCTTGGAAGAGATGCCGCGCCAAACGACGACGACGAGCGCCTTACGCAACACAGCTCTGAAGAAAACCTCGGCACTGGCAAGCCTTTGGCGACAATGTGTCCGATTTCGCCAATCGGTAATTGAACCCCAGACCTCCCACACCGATAGCGATGTTCATAACTTCCACACCAACCGCCCAGCAACGGTATACACAAGTAGCAACCGATACTCTACAGAGTTATTGTTATTGTTGTGTGGTTGTATGGCGCTTCATAATTACTAAGGTCCTTTAGGCCTATGTAATATAGGCCTATATGAAATATATATTTGAATTTTCAACTTCAACAACTGCTTTTCAACTTCAACTGCTTTCCTCAACTGCTTTTGAATTTTTGGTGAAAAATGTAGGCCTATGTAATATATATGAAATATATATTTGAATTTTCAACTTTAACTGCTTTCCTCAACTGCTTTTGAATTCCTGCTTTCCTCAACTGCTTTTGAATTTTTGGTGAAAAATTTTTGGTTTTTTCGTGAAAAATTCACTGACGTATTTTTATTCTCCGTTTATTTCATCCTTCGCGCTACACTTAATTGCTGCGCGTTTAGCAAGTGCAACAGCAGATACCAGTTTTCTAAGTCTTTGGTTTGACCCGCCTGAGAATAGAACCCAGTCTACCGGCTTCCCAGGTGAACGCTCTTAAACACAAGGCCATGGCGCTGGCTAACGGAATGGTTCTAAACTTGCAGTCATAAATTACGTCAGTTGCCATCAGCAGTGTTTTTGCTACAGCAAATTCTTTATTCCAACAGTAAGCTTGGCACCAATTACCGTCTTGCAAAACTCTGCTTTGTCAAGATCTTCTTTAACAAGCATTTAATTTTTGATATTAAATAACTTTGGAGTTCTTGGAATGCTGTTGTCAAGCAGAGTGGTTAACATGATAATATTTACCCTCATGTTGATAACTTAAAAGCTGCAGATACTGCTGATCTGCAAGTTGCCATTCCACATGGCTACAGCGAGCACAGGTTACTGTGGTCAGCGGCATGGCTTAGCGGTACCGTGCGCAAGTTATGGATCTTACAAGACGGGTTCGATTCGCGGCTGCATGAGAGCCGATCGCATTTGACAGAATATAACAGGTGGCTGCTGACTCAAAGTGCGCAAGCTCACTTTGCAATCTACCTCAACTGCTTTTGAAATTTCAGTTTAAAATAAGTTGAAAATAACCTCAGTCGTTTGTTTTTATTATTATTTATTTTACTGTACGTACTGAAACGACAAAATTTTCACTGCCTTTTTTTGCGAAAGGCCTAAAACTAGGTAGGAATACGATTGCTAAAACATCCAAAATGTGAACAAATCGGTTCCATCCGGGAAGCGAACTCAGGATCAAGAAACTGCAAATCACATGCAGCACCATTATAATACTGGCTCAACAGGACATTGTTTGCTATTGCCATCGCCATAACTTATTAACCCTAACTTCATATAAGCAAATAATACGATGAGAATAAACAGCCTTTAACCCCGGATGTGTGGTAATGATAGCTCGGATGGTCGAGTTGTTAGAGCGTCCGCCTCTGGAGCTGTGAACTCGGATGTGATTACTAGTCTGGTTAAACCAATGACTTTAAAATTGATATTTACAGCTTCCCAGCTTGACTCTCAGCATTAAATGGACAGTGTGAAGAACAAACCAGCCAGTTTACCATAGTTGTGCTGTGGGAAAAATCACTAGCGGTATTCCCCCATCTTAGTGCTCAGATGGTCGAGTGGTGAAAGCGTCCGCCGCAAGTTTACTTGTTGTGCCGTTGGGAAAGGCACTCAACCGGTAGACAGTTGGCCGGCAACTCCTATTGAGCTGGTAAGCGCTTTGATCGCTTTCTCGTGATAGGAGGATAAATAATCTGCTAAATACAAATACTTTACACTACAAAGGGTCTTTTAGCATCCAACCGCCACACAACGGTGTATGACGCATGCATGGGATCCAGATGTAAGGTGGGTGGGAGTGTTTGAAGTCGAAAAAATGCTTATCAGGCAGTTTGTTGGTCTGAACTTATCAAAGTACAAATAGTTTGAAAATGTACTAATTGTTTAGGGGAGGACTTAGAGACCCCCTCGCCCCCACCTGGATGCACCAATGCGATGTCTGCTTTAAACACTTCGACCAAAATTTTGGCCATCTAAATTTTTTATAAATTGACTCATGTTTTATGAATTGCTGTTTTTAGGAGAATAGAGCTGCAGTAGCCTACATGTTAAATTTGCGATTTCGCTGTGTTAAGTGTGCACCCTGTCGACACAAACAATGTTTCAAAAAAAGTGGAGGTCCGGATCGGGGAGGACCGGGTCGCTAACCGCTCCTCTTAGCTAGTTGTAATGGGTAGGCTTTATAGTTACAAGTCTAACAGGAACTCATAGCTATTGATTCAGGCATTTCAAATCAACAGTCTAAGACACCATAAACAACAGGTCATTTCATTACAAATTCTACAATAAAAGCACAATACAACACTCGTATAAAAACCAGATTCACAAAACGTAGTCTCTTCGATAAGAAATCTTCCAATTTTGATAAAGGTATTTCCTCAAAAATTTGTTTTTTAGAATATTGTACAAGTAACAACCTGATTGTAAGCAATGAACGAGTTGTACGGCTTACAGTCTTGCAACGCAAAGTTTAAGCAAGATAATTTTTTTACTAATAAACTTAGCAAAATGAATTTATCAGAAAGATGAAGTTTAACAAAATTAGGATATTTTTATGAACAAAATTCAGGTAACAGTATTGGCTACCAGCCACGTCTTCAAGATTTTTACGTAACTGAGCAATAATCTTCACAACTACATAGTGTAATTCTGTTTCGAACGAAGAAGTATTAGGATCATAAAACCAGTAAAGATCTATAGTGTTAGGTTATTACACTACTATTCAACAACAACATAGACAAATTAACGCAAACTTCTGTGCAATTAACGAAAACATTAAATTCAACTATAAAACAAAATATAAAATTTGAAAACAGAGAAAAAATGCAGCAAACAATAATTGCTTACAGGTTAGTTATTTATATTTCTTTGTCGCTATGGACTAAATTGATAAAAAAATCTAGGCTAAAAACTAAGCAATTAAAACCTTGTAGGCTTCACGACAAGCCTGATTGAAAATCAAGAAATTGAAAACTATCGACTAAAGAAAGAACTTTCGTGTATTTGAAAATAATTTCAACAAAGAAAAGAAACAACGCAAAGCTGAACGACAGACATTCAGTTCAAATGCTTTCAAAACAAAGAGAAAAATCAACTTGAGAAGAATTTTGTCGCAAGTTATCCTAGAAATCTGGGCCCAATCCATTATTTTAAAAATGTAAAGAGGTAGGTTTTTAGTATTCCAAAAACAACTGGAATGAAATAGGAAAAGACGAAAACACAGACGGAATTAAAAACTGCCCACCTTCCACAATCAACGTAAATAAAAAGAGGCCATCTACGGTGTAAAGTTTATTGTTGGTAATAACAAATCAAGCAGAATTTTAAATCGATACACCCACTGTCCCCCCCAAAAAAAAGCTCATATTAGGTCCGTGGCGAGGTACCAATTTTAAAATTTAACCCGTAATGGAAAGTTTGAAAATCTACCTAGAAATCTGGTCCTGAATTCGAAACCTTTGACAGTTAGGGGGTGTCTTACTCAAGTACTTGCTCAGATTGATTTGTCTAATGTAGTTTTGGCGATACCAATCGTCCATAACCTTTTGCATAATAAAGGGTAAAAAGTTAGTTGCTGTTTTACTGCAACTGCTGGGCGTGCTGACCGTTGGACTGCATGCTTCAGCGGGATATTTACAGTTCAAAAAACATTTTAGACTTCAGTTCTTTCCGTTTTTGCTCCTACTTTGGTCATTCCTCCCATTCCTTTGTCATTGTTTCGCGTACTGCCCTTGCTGGCAGGGTAGCCATTCTGGTTTAGCCTCATTCCAACGCTATTGCTTGAACTGTTGTAGTTGTTTCGTCTTCTCATACTGGAAGTGCGGTAAGATCTTGATCTCATTGACATCACCAAACGAACACGACTTCCGGCTTGCTTAAGACGGTCTCGGAAATGAAAACCAAGAAAACTAAAACAAGAACATCGATTTATGCCAGGGTTTTTAACCTCTTTAGGGATGCGTACTTTTAAAACTTCTAACAGAATCTATAGACTCCGTTCCATGAAACACATTGTTACGGCCAATAATAGTAAAAGTAAATACCATGTTAGTATTTGGTTCACAGACCATTAGGAGACCCCGGGATAAGAAATCTCTGGTTTACACGAAGGCTAACTGCACAGTCGTCCATGAAATCTATTTTTATACCTTTAATATTTGGATTAACTCAGGTTTATTTCGAGCAAGCTTTGCATCTGAGCGATCTTGTCGAAACATCCATTTACAAGAACTATTTCGTTTTTTTAGCCTCAGCGGTTTTTATACCATTGGCAAATTCCGGGGAGATTAACTCTTCTACTAAATTTTCAGTTAGACATATTAGTGTATCAGTACTTCAATAATCAAAACGCACAAAACTAAAAAATAAGTAGGCTATAATTATCATTATCCTTACCTCACTTTCCCTCTTACATAAATAGATCCGCCCAGCGTCTCTTTATTTAATGGTTAATTTTTTACTTTTTTAAAATGTAAAGTGAGTGCAAGGCAGGCTTATTATTGGCTTAATGACAAAGCATAATCAAATTACCTGTAAAAGTAAGGATTGAAAGCACTATTCATAAATGCAATTCCTCTGACCGCGTTGGTTAATTGGGTACACGCTTCTATAGGCAGGTCAATGCCTTGAATTTTCACTAATTTTTCTACGTACCAAGGTAACCAACTGATGGCAAAAAGGCTAACCAAGGCAAAAACAATCATAGTCACTCTCCGTCGGTAAGACCTCTGAAAATAATTCTAAAATTTAAAATTCTGATTTTTTGCTGTACTTTGTGTCAGTAAGGACATAAACTAAAGAGATAAAAAAACAACATTTGCGCCAAAGTGTTTTAATGCAGCTGTTTTGAATTTTGCAATGATTCATGCTTGCAATGCACACAAATCGCTGAATAGGCTGAAAGCAAAACAAGGTAAAGTCCACGAGCATTGAGCAATAATCGACTTCCAAGTATGTTGGAAGTGGCCATGACCCTCTGATATCTCAAATAGTAAAGCCACGTTAGGATACCAAAAGTGCTTCATGGCCGTAGCAGGTAAAACTTAGGTATTTAGTCTTGTTGTAAGTAATGCTTTTTGTCAAACTCTTTCCATTTTGCGAAATATTAGCAGATATAGTAGACAAACAAAGCTTTAAGTTTATTTTTAGTACAAAAAACGACAGCTTACTTGTTTTGCATTGCTTTCCACCACACTGGCTGATCGAACTTTTTTCATAATCATTCCATAAAAGTAACAAATCAAAACAAAAGGAAGCAAAAACGCTCCGGCGAAATTCCCATATATCCAAACATGTAATTCCGGGCTGTTAACAAGTCTGAAGAAAGAAGTGAAAAGATTGTTTAAGATGATTGCGCTATAGAACTTAGTTTTGGAAACAATTACGTCAAGAGTATTATTTGCAAATAAAATCGATTAAGAAATTTTTACGACATTAATGCTTGTGTTATCTTTTTATTCGCGAGTTGGCGCTAAAGGGATCGTTGCAGTCAAAAAGTGAAGTTGCATTTGCGTCAATCATAATCCTCAAAATGTAAATATACACCGGCTGGTTTGCTCAGTTGTTACGCACATCGCTATCGGTGCGGAAGGTTTGGGGTTTGATTCTCGCGCGGGTCAAATTGGACACAGTGTCGCCAGTGGCTCGCCATCGTTGCGATGTTTCTTCGGAACAATGTTGCTCAGGCGCTAAGCCGCGGAGATAGGCCCCGCCAATCGTTACACGCTTCGACGTTAATACCGCAAGTATAATGAAAATTTGATTCAATTTTTAATGTAAAACATGCCACTAAAATTTCTGTGACTGATATGATGCAACCGCTGCAATAAATGACTACAATGGTCCAAGTATGTGTACCCCAAACGAACTATAGACCATAATTAGAAAACACCCATAAAAAATCAACGGCAATGTATTCACTTTACACCAGTTCTTGCTTTAAATTCTAAATTGAAATTAACGTAAGAATGCATATTTTTAAAGGAATTTCTTCGTAAACTTTGGTTCATAACTGTGATGAACAACTGCTTACTTGCAAGGGGTGATAGGATCAGGCTGTGATGGGGCTTCAGGTTCGCTCATTGTTACGTTGTCAATACAGCCTGGTATAGTTGCATTTGGTATCTTGAGACATTCGAAGACTAAAACAGTTTCTTCATCACTTAATCCAACAAAGTTTGAAAAGTAATTTGACAAAATTCCGTTTGATCCTTGAGGAATGAAACCAGTCTCGCTTTCCGCCTTTTCAATCGCCATTTCTGTTTTTGCCGGCAACAGTTGTGAAGAGATTTGGGGGGTTTGAAAAGGGAAAATATATTCGCAAGTATTGCAGGGAGTAATCTGACTGTAGCGGTAGAGTTGAACACAAAGAAGAGCACTCACAATCCAACCAACAGCGCTGATTATGTAAGAAGCGGTAGGACTACGTAAAGAAACAAGCCATTTTCTTGAATCAAATGCTTTCGTGACCGCCAAGTAACGATCGAAACTCATGACCTGTAAAAAAAGCAGAAAACTGAGATTAAAAACTAATTTTAATGAAGTATAAAACGTTGAAAACACGAAAAACTTAGAGTCTTGCTTGTCTTTGACAGTATTCTTTAGTTTGAAATAGTAAATTATCTCGGGTCTTTGAAATGTTCGTCTTGAAACGACAAATGAAATGTATTGATAAATGCATTAAAACAACGATAATGTTTAAAGAGTTGAGTAGTTTTAAAATCGGAGGAAAAAGCAACTTTATAATTAATTGAACGCGTTTTTTCTGTAAAAAAGGTAGTTAGTTACTTCGTTCGTTCACAACGTCTAAAGATACTTAAGTTCCCGGAAATGATTGATGACGCGAAATCTAAAACTTTTTGCAATCGTGTCCGTCAAAAGGTTTCCCCCCTCTATGACGTGAAGCACTTTAATCACGCTCGCGAATCGGGATTAAACAAAAAAACATCATAAAAATAGTTATATTTTACACGTATAGGCATGATTTTACATAAAACAGCGCCAACAAGGACCACCTTTTTAGATCGTTTTAGACCAAGTGTCTCGTAAAATAAGACTAGAAAACTTTATAAGGTATGGTTATTATCATAATTTTGCAAATCATTCAGCTCATATCAATTTTTAGACTTTTGTAGTGTGACACTACTAAAAATTATATTAGGCTAGAGCTACAGACAACCGTATCGGCTACTTTTTTGGGTAGAAAATTGCTAGAGTTTGGGTAAAACAACATACACCCAATCATCTTAGGTGGCGTAACCCAATCGTACCGAGTAAAAGCAGAATACCTGAAAACAGATCAGTTTTTCTTAGACTATCAAAGTCTACATATATGCTTCCCATAGATTTCTACTGTTTTGAAGATGAATTTATTAGCCTACACTATAATGATTCAACAAGAACAAAAAAATTGAACATTTGGACCATGTTAGCTTTTTAGACAAGATAATATTCACGCACGTCAAAAATTATTTAACTTTGAGTTTTTTTTATATAGAATGCAGCGTGCATATTGGGACGTTGCCAACAATAAATTTAAGAAGAGCAGGGCCTGATCTAGACAATGAAAGACCTGTTTTGCCTCCGATAATAGACAAAGCAAAACCAAATGTTCAAAAAAGTATTTCCAAAATAATCAACGCAATTTGAGCACGTTTTCGTAATAGTTGATTATGTCTCGGCATCTCTGTACGATCCTCAAGTTCCAAAGAGGATGAAAATCAGCGACAAAAATCGAAATTCAGTTATGAGAAAACCAATATCATCAGACCGCCATCTTTCAAACATTGTAAATAAAATGACACTTTTTAAGCAAAAACAAACAGCATGTGATCTTTTTTAAACCTCAACAGCAAGTGATCTCTAAGACGAACAGAGTTTTTATAGGCCGCAGTTCGAACGACTGGTTATTCTATCAAGTGCTTTTTTGAACGTTTTTGTTACACCATGACATAGAAGAACAGTGCAATTGCGTAATTGGTGATGTGCATTTTTCTTATTAAATCAGTTATGCACTGTTAATTGACATTAAAGTCTAATTGTAAAAGATTAAAGCTTTTCAAGATTTCAAAATTGACTTGGTTTGTAAGGTTGTGCCGTCTACAAAGATTGCAAAGTCAAAAAACCCTACATGTAAACCGACCACTCGCTAAAAAATAAATTAGATATTTCTTAACAATTTGCATAATTCAGTTCACTATTAATAGTTACCGATAATTCTGTTTAAATCTTCTTATCTTTAACTGACAAATTGTTGACAGACACTCAGACTCATGCCGTTACACAAAATGCAGTGCCGAACTCAAATAAAATTTTCAAATGGCGTAAACGAGTTCTCGCAAGTTTTGAAACCCAACTCTGAAGTCTTGGAAGTTTTGATTATGAATAGAAATGTTATTGTTCTTGAAATAAATAACTTAAAGATGAATTTCCCCTTTTTTAAATAGACGAGAGAAAATGGCGATAGTCTTTTGAAGGTATCGATGAGCTGGCTAAAGAAAAGACATTGGTATGCAGCGGTGACGAAGCCAGGACAGGAAAAGCATCAAGGCATAGCCCTTCTTATTTTGACTAAATCTAATCGAAAGTATATGCTTAAAACATTCGTGTAAAATAAAATTCGCGCCACGCTGCGCTTCTAGTTGCTAGCTTAATTTGAGCATTTCTGACATAAATTGGGCTGACGAGATTGGTGCTAAGTCGAAAACTTAGCTGCAGGGCCGGCGCAAAGGGGAGGTCAGGGGGCCCTGCCCCCCAATTGACATGCTTGGTCCCCCCAATCAACAAACTTACTCTTTAAAAGACAGCGGCTATTGTGCTTAACTTCAAACTTTGGCTCCCTCTGATAAACGCTTGGCCCCCCTAAGTCGACTGCTCTGACGCCGGCTCTGCTTAGCTGCGACACGCTTTAATTGTTGAGAGTTCTATGTTTTCGCAATAGTTCAAAACAGGACACATTTCTAATAAAAAGTAAGCCTCAAATAAAAAAAAGTTTTTTTACGGTAAAACTTTTTCGTGACATCCTAACGTGTTCCTGTAGACAGGACATGAACTGCCTTTTTTTCTAGTGTTTGATTGTTTTAGATCTATTGCTCTCAGCAGCGTTATAATTTATATTTCGACTACTGCAAAAACAATGTTGTTAAACCGGCCGGTTAGGTCAATTGTCAGACACAACGCTATCGGTGCGGGAGGCCTGGGGTTCGATTCCCAGGCCGGACACAGTGTAGTCAACTGTTCGCCACCGCTGCGATGTTTCCTTGGAGCTCTGTAGCCCAAACACTACGACGTGGAGATGGGCCCCACCATTCGTTACACACTTCGGCGTAATATCACGAATATAAAGAAGATTTTTAGTTTACATTATCTATTTCCCAAAATTGACTTGTGTGTTTGTTAGGTACAAATTTAAATTACTGTATATAGGTTTTGAAACTTGAAAAAACAATTCCAATTTTATTATCACATGTTGAAAAGTGAACTAAGTGCGTAGCCATGTGGCTTTTGCAGAAAATAAATACTGCTTCGACCTTTCAGGTGTCATCAGGGCTATTAATAAGCCGTAATTAAAACAGAGCAAACCGAAGGTCATTAAGCTTTGATTCAAAAATGAAGAAAAGGTTAAATAAATGTCAATTCATTGCGAGAAATTCAATTGCAAATTCAATGTCAATTAAATTAAAATAGAAAAGCCAACAATAATTGCGTAATGTTGGCACTACCTGCTAAAAAGTTCTTTCTGCTTCGCAGAATAATTAGTACGAATTGCTGACGAGATTTCAAACACGTACCGACAAAAGTACTCAAAAAATACCTTCCACAAAACTCTATTATCTTCTTCACATGTTCAGTTCAAGTAGGTCCAAAAGCCCAGCGGCTTTTTTGCATCATAATCAAACTTTTGATGTCATAATCACTTTTTTAAATTGTGGCGTCAAAAATTTGATTATGATGAAAGAAAGCCCGTGGGCTTTACGCCCACTCAAATTGAATAGTATGGACAGGGTAAACTATATGTCTATTGAACGCCCTATTCTTTTGTGCAAGCAAGAATTCGATCGATTTTAAGCATTCTGATGCTGTCAATGTCATACGAAACAGAAACTGCTAGATCGGTACAATGACATTAAAAAAATTTTATGTAAAAATTCTTATGGACTAATAATGCTCGGTCGTGAATCATCAAGAGCTTCAATTGTGAAAAACAATTTTGAAAACTTATGAAGCCTATGTCCTTTTTAATCACAAGCCTATCAAATGGCATTGCTCGCCATTTTGAAAAATGTTATGAAGACGCACTTTAGATGATCTAAGAATCGTTATTACGTCATAAATACTTTACAAAATGGTGATTTCTACTTACTAGACACGATCTGATGATTGATTTATCGCAATCATCATATTATCTAAAATCGTTTTTTTTTAGTTCATAATTTTAGCTTTTTACGTGATTTTCAGATACTCCTGATGATCCCTCTCGGATGAAATAGACTGTCGGGTTTTAATAGATGTTTTTAAACTGTGGTGAATTCGTAAAATCGTTTTTGTATAGAAATGCCAAGTACAGAATCGCATCGCAAATTAGTTTCCTTTTTTGGAGCTTGCTTTTGCATTGAATGATTTGCTTTGTCTGCGCTGCGCTATAATACACCACTTTTTGCCTGTTTTATTTAAAAAAATTCAATAATTTCCATTTAAATGTTTTGAGGTTTTGAGTTTGAACCAGATTATGCACGGTGGTGTAATTAAAAAACTTTAGCCAGCAGGTATTACCCAGCACCGCAGTACGTGCTTTTCGACAGCAGTGGCAAGTCAGTGGTTACACACATAGTCGGCGACATGGCCTAGCGGTATCGCGTGCAGGTGACAGATCCTACATGACGCGTTCGATTCGCGTCTCGAGCCCATCGCATTTGATATATATGATATATATACCTGGTGGCTGCTGACTCGAAGAGCGCAAGCTCACTTCGCTGTCTCCTTCAATTACTGTTGTATTATTGGTTCAGTATAATTTGAAAATAATCTCAGATGTTTAGTTTAGCTCAGTTGTTCTCTTGGTAGCATTTTTTAACTGTTTGGTAAATTTGCAGAATTTTAAAGTTCTCTGCCTGCAAAGTAAATGATTCATACCCCTTGGCCAAGCTGGGAAAATTAACAGCTTATGCTGAGATGATAATGCCAAAAGCAGCTGCTTCAAATCTTTTTTTTCCTTAGTTAAACAAACGAAGTCGTGTTTGGTACGTTTAGTAAAACTATCACAATTGTCATTGCTTGTCTAAAACATCGAAAACACACTTGCCAAAAATGAAACAGCTATTCAACAGCGGGTCACGCTAAGTTTCGAAATACGTTGTCAAACCTTTGTCCTTTATAATAACGAGAAATCTTCGATATTTCTGCAAAAATTAGTGCTTTGTGTTTCAACTGAGCACGATCTGCAGGCAGTCATGATCGACGAGATTATTGGAATTGGCACTTGGACCAATTCTTGTTAAAAGACAAAGCTAGTCTTGAAAAATCGGAATATTTTAACTTAATATTAAAAATTTCTACTGAAGGTAAAAGGTCATTCATTAGCGCAGAAAACTTCACGCAATATTTTAAGAAGGGTTTCGAAGCACCCTAACTAGGCAGTGGTCGGCAACCTTTTCCGCACAGCGGACCGGTTTGAAGATGAATTTTTTTTACGGACCGGCTTTTGAAAAATCACAAATGTTGTGGCAATAAAACAGCTCGTATTTATTCAAAACTGAAAACCTCGATCGTGTTTCAGTCCACTCAGACTAAGGTACTTAACTTTTTAAATCTTGCTGCAGCAGCAGCTTTAATTTTTTATAGTAGCTTTTCGAACGTGATTCTTGACGTTATTCTCTCTCTTGACTACAGCTTACTTGGCCTAGCGCTATTTGATTTACACAAGATTTACGATAAAATGAGAGCATAAGCGATGTTCGCTGACTAAAAGAGTTGCCTTGGTAATATGGTTAATTTTATGATTTTGAGTAAATTCGCATCACTGGGTTGTGAGAAGCTTGCTATAAAAGTATTTGTTAAAAACGTCTGAAAATTGCGTCTAACGTTGTAAAAATGTTTCAAATTTGAAGCATTTAAATGAAAACGCATACGAACCGATAACAAACTTCACACGGATCGGTACCGGGCCGCGGCCTGGTGGTTGCCGACCACTGCACTAAGGTGTAGGCCTACAGTGTGTGTACACCGCATTCAAAGAACGGGTAAAGGACTTAATCGTGCTATTTTAATACATTAAGCTATGTCATAATAACGAAAGTGCACGATCAGTTTGTATATAATCAAGGCCATTAGCAGACTACTTTTCTTGTGAATTTAGGCCTTATTGTGCTTTTGTGTCCACTTGTTTTGGCGGTGCTTCGATTATGAAACTTTCACTTCAATCGTAACAATCGAAAAACTAATCACATTTGAGCCCTATGTTTATGCTGCCTCAGAAATCAGCTTTACTTGACTTGACGACTTAGTTATTGAATGGGCAAATAAATGTCACAAATGCAGCCTGCTATAAAGAGTATAAGTAGGCAAATGAAAATTTCAAGGTCACAAGAACTTCTTGGCACAGTTTGAAGATTTAGGAAGTAATATGGAAATTTGTGAATACAAATTCAACTGAACGTGTAATTACCCAACATAATTTTACACATTTATCGCACGAAAAACATGACTATTATTTTTTGTCTCGCTATACACGTAGAACTGACTTTTTTCGAGTGTTTCAGTATCAACTCCTATAGAGTAAATTAATTTGTGCTGTATTTAATAAATTATATCACGTTTAACTTCACTCTAAGACATTTTTTTTACAAAAGTTAGTGAAAAGCCGAACATTTTGGGAGGCTATAAAATGATTTTAGCCGTATGAATAGGCAACTGTTGCAAACGTGCAAGTTTTCGCGACTTCATCAGCATAGTAATCAACTGCACTGTTAATAAACGTAACATGAATGTTAACTATAGTCTACTACAGACACCGCTAACGGTGTTGTAGGTGTAGGCTTCGATTCCCAGGGCGGTCAAATCGGGAGCAGTGTCACTTACGGCTGGCCATCGCAACGACGTTTCTTCGGAGCTGTGATGCCCAGTCGGTAAGCCACGGAGATGGCCCCGCCACTCTTGCTGTTGTTGCATGTTTATCCTCCTACCACGAGAAAGCGATCAACGCGCCGGACGAGCTTGTTTAGTAATTGCCGACCATCTGTCAACCACACCAAGAAGGGGGAATCCTGCTAAGTGTCTTTCCCAACGGCACAAAAAGTGAACTTGCCGGCTTGTTCTCCACACTGTCCCTTTCATGCTGAGCGTCAAGCAGGGAAGCTGTGATTACCAATTTTATATATCTCGAGTATAACGAACTCGTTACTTGTTATATGCTTCGGTGTAATACTTCGAGTGTAACGAGTATTTGATTTTGATATGAATAAGTGTTAAATTTTGCCAAAAAACCTAAGTTGCGAATACAAGTGTAGATATTTGTAAGCTTGATAAATGTTTGAAAGAAGTCCGCTACTAAACATGTTAGATTTACTGTATAATCAACGCAAATCAAATCTATACGTGGAAATCGCTGAGTAGCTGACTGGTGCAGTCATTGCGAACAGCTTCATTTAACAGTAGAGGCGCTGACAGCAATAACCCCTAAGTTAAAATAATAATAAACCCAACGTCCGCTCGACCAGACATCTGGACATCATTTAGGTTATCCAAATAAACTGAAAATCGTATAAGGTAGCAATAAGTCAAGATTCTTAGAAGTTGGAACGTTTTTAAAAATAGGTTAACGACGGCGGGCCATATTGCAATCTCTTTGAACGCAAGACAATGCAAGGCAGTACCAAACGCAATGCTGATTGAACTAAGCAAATTTTCATTAATTCGAAAACTTAAGACACGTGTTGTCTGCGAATATGATATAACTAATAATATTCAATTGAATTCATACTCTGATTCTGGCATAACTTCAGCTTGGTTTAACCAGATATTGGATGAAGTCAATTTGTCATATCCTGAGTGTTACTATATCGGCCTCATTAAGCGAGCTTGACTGCCATTAATAGATTCTCTAGCAAAAATCTTAATGCTTATTGTTCCATATCGACCACTTGTAGTAAAAATATGAATAAGTTGTGCCGAAAAAATGCATTTGTGATCGTCATTGGCCAGCTGTGACAACCATATCTTATAACAAAGGTTTCTCTGCAAATAAGAGGTACATTGCATTCCACTTAAGGAAAAGTTTACGCAACTTCTGCTTTGAGACTAAACAAACCAATCAAGAATACACAATACACATCATACAAATACTATAGATCGAAAATACAGGTGCTTAATTTTTTCCGAGGCAAATACGGTATGTTTCGCTGCTGATAAGAAAGCTACAGCAAAACATGTACCGTGTTTCCCCGATAATAAGACAGGGCTTATATTAATTTTTACTCCAAAATATGGAACTAGGGCTTATTTTCGGGGGATGTATTATTTTGATATATCAAAAAATGAAGTTACAAAGTAAAAATTACGAGATTTTAAATAAACAGAAATTACGAAAAAAGATCTACATTTACTTGCCATTAACATGTTTTTTATTCAGAAACTCATTAACAATAATTTATTCAAGAACAATCATATTATCATCCTCTGGAATCTCTTGCAAGTCATCAGTTTCCAAAATTGCAGCGGAGTTTCCGCTCTCAACTAGGGCTTATTTTAAGGGTAGGGCTGACATTAAAATCATCCTCAAAAATCACGCTAGGTCTTATTTTGAAGGTAGGTCTTATTATCGGGGAAACACGGTAGTACACAACTTTTTTAAAGCTTAATAAAGCTTCATAACGGTATTCAACGATTCAGATGCTTGATTAAAAGAGCCAGTTTTTGCGATAACATAACGTTATGAATAACCAGAAATAGAAAAACAATCATGTTAATCACGCAAACTATTGCAGTATTTTTGAACAATTGCCGATTTTTGCAAAGATATTTGAAGGTTATTTATTGTCCACAATGCAAAGTATATGCATAATGCGTTGCAGCTGATGATTAATTTTCCTAACTAATGAGCTGCTAATTACTTGCTAGAGTGAGGAGACAGGAGGGATCAAGAAACTAGCATGAAGTGGCTACCGGAAAAATACAGCACTAGAATCAATTAGTTTGTAACATATGACTTCTCTATGTATGGGCATCAAACTCAAAAACCCTTGACCCCGAACACAACACGCCAAAAACTTTTGGCGCCACGCCTATAATGACGTATTTAAGGAAAAATAAACCTCATGCTATGGAATTTGCTGGATTGATGAGCAATGCCCGCAAAAAATTATACTCTGAATTTTGCCTTATTTGCTTTTAATTCATTATTCACTTTACGGAAGTTGCGAAAACGTGGAAGCATTGATAGTTTTGAACAAGGAAAGCAGAACAAGTGTAACTATTATAAATCAGTATGAAAAATGGCATTTCATGTTCTAGACGTTCAAATTTCCTCAGCCAAAATCGTTGGCGCAATATTCTATCACAAACGTAATTCAGCAATCAAGGTGTGTTGACTGTGTTGGCAATTGTGAAATTTAACGACCCTTTAATGGCTTTAAACGTGCGTCAAAGTTCTTACTTCATTACCATTTATTTACGATACTACGAATGCTGCAGAGTTTAATGCCTCCTACTCAAAAAATGTATGTCTTTTTTTTAAAACGGCGCATTTTGTGAATTTAAAAACGGACTTCTTCCATAGTAAATCCACAAAAATACCCTGACAATATTTACAGCATGGGCCTACCAGCACCTCCGAATCGCTTCGAAAACCCAGAAGTGTTTGCAGTGAGTTTTAATGGGTTTACGCTTTAAACTTGCAAGATATAAGGCTATTGCAATGGAATCAAAAAGGTCTGATTATGAGTGGCATACGAACCCACGATGGCATCGACCAGTTTAGATATATATAAATTTATTTGCAAAATATGAGCGAGTTTATTTGCATTAAAATTTAGCGGCTACCAAAATTATTCATCGCCTATGCTCGTCATCAATGCTGAAAAGTTTAACTGCGTATAGCAGACCTTAATTGCTGACAAATCAAATGATTCATCGTTCAAATCTCATAGCTTTGTTAGTGATGTATGAAAATTAAACGCACAGATTTGACCAATTGAAAATTCAAGGGGTTAAAACTTTAGAGATGTGAGACAGTTCTGTTTGGGACAGTTCGTTAGACCTAAGCACACTTCAGATTAGGACCCATCAAAATAAAGGGAGGAGCGCTCCGGTGGCCCCTGCTTACGTCACTGATTAACCGTTTTCATTTTGGTTTTGAACTATCTGAAGAATAGAATTGTTTTGACTAAGCTGGACTATCTTTACGCATTTTGAATAACAAACTGCAATTCGCTAATGACATTTTTGTGCTCAGGTGCTGGCAAAACATTCAATGATCCTAGCTGAAATAACCTTTGCTTCTGCAACAGCATTCACATCAATGCAAACTATTTTTTTGTTCTCAATTCAGCAACCAGCATAAAATTACTCTACTGATGGCGTAGTTAAGGTCATCGCAGTTTTTAAAATGCAACAGGCCTTGCTTAAAAGCCATAAAAAATTATTTATACAACTAACATTTTTCAAAACTGCTTGCGTTTTCTGCGCTAACTGGAGTATTGGTACTGAACCGTTTCTTCATTATGCTGCCGGTTTTGCGCCGCGACGCGTAACAAGTGGCGGGGCTCATCTCTGCAGTTTAGCGCCAGAGCAACACATCTCCAAAGAAACGTCACAACGATTGCGAGCGGTTGGCGAAACTGGATTGTACCCGCTTCGGAATCGAACCTAAACCTGCCGCGCAGTTTGAGACGTGGTTCACCACTTCGCCAACTGGCCGGTTAAACCTTAAACATCTTACCACTAAGAAGTAGATGCTTGCATAGTAGTTGATGAATATGACCGCTTCTTTGAACTTGCACAAACTTAGATTGAACTCCCATCTTCCAACCACTTCGCTGTGAGCGGTAAATGGAAGCATCAGCAGGAAAAGAGTGTCAGCCAACGTGAGTTGTAGGATGTACCTGGAAAAAACAGCTTTTTCATTTTCTTGATGAAAAAAAAAGGCTTGCGTTCCAGAAGCAATATTTCTCGTCTTTTTTCCATGTCCACTTTTTGTAAATTTTATAGTACTGTATATGTCTAACTTTTTTCACCAGCCAAAACGCAGAAAAAAGAATAAAAGGCTGCCATTGCTTAAAAAAATTCTAGCTAAGGTAAAAGCGCAAAACTTTGTTTGAGGTCTTGCAAGCAATAATAGCTATCAAACAAAGAGTGATTTTTTTTTCACTTATGAGTCAAAATGTATGCGCAAGAAGAACGTTCCTGTATAGCTGCGGTAGACTAAGCCCAAAAATTTACATTTTTGAGTGTAATATTTTCCATACCAAAGACTTAATGTTTTTACATGAGATTTTTAAGAGAATTTTAAGAGCAGAACGCGAGTTGTTTCGGGGACGAGAAAAAATAATTATCCTGCAGTTTTGGTCGTTTAAAAGTATCAAAGTATCAGTGTATTAATGACGTGTATTAGGGCAGATCTTGAGCCTCATTAACCCTTTGGATTCGCCAACCATTTTAAAAGAAACCTTGAATGACTTAACCGCCCTACGTAAAAGTGTTAGCTGTAACTCTTTCTGCACACAGCTTGTCAACCTTTGGTATACTCAACTTTACAGGTGTCTGATGCGAAATTAACCCACGAAACTGTGTTCTATTTTAACAGTTCAATGAAGTTCAGTTCAAAATGCATGCAGACAGACCATTAGTGTAGACATTTATACAAACGCTTTGTTTACAAAAAATGATCTTCTAATGTTTGCGCATTTTCAAAGATTGCGATTGTGTGTAATGACACGAACGAAAGCTTCGGAATTTTACTGTTTTGAACGAAGACTAATAGATAATGAATTCGGGTAATTCAAAATAAAAAGAATTCAACAGTTTAAAAATATAAAAACGAACAGGATAAATATGACACTAACGCACTTCTTCCTTTAGCATAAATGGTCACTTCACATTTTTGAAGGACCCTTCTCAACAAAAAACCACGAAACTATACGATCTCAGTTAAATAAAAAACAATTTAACTTCTATGAATGAGGCAGCAGATTTTTACCCTGAATATCTTACGCAATATAATAAATGTTTTCAGGTTTGTTACATCCAGTTATTATATCAAAGCTTCCTGACGTACATAGCACAACGTAAAAAGAAATAGTTCTTCAGAATCTACTTAAAATAAACGTCATGCAATATCCGGACTTCAATGGGTTTTTCTAACCTTTTTAGACTGACGATTCAGGTATTTTTGTTATGCTAGAGTCTTGTGGTGCTTTGCAAATAACGCAGTTTCTATCCCTAAAGGCTAATAAAAACGTAAGTAATATATCCTGCCGTGCTTTGCAGTCAAATCAAATGCAAACGCTCAAATGATTTTCTGCGAGTAAACATCTCCGCCGCGATATGGAAAAACCTTAGATCTGTGTTAAAATGAATGTTTATAACTCAGTGCGTCTTTTTAATGAAGAAATGTGTAACAATTGCTTTTTTTGTAATTTTGCAGAGTGGAAAGACGTATGGAGTAAAGTGTATCAATTCGACCCTTTTTAATGAAACCTGTAATCGCAAGCTGGGTGCAAGTTCGTCGATTTACAAAACTTGCTTCTAAGAGATATGTATTTTTCTTTAATTTTAAATCTACGCATGACACTGTTAGTACAGTGAACCGTATACAATCCGAAAGAAGGAGCAGCAAATGGTGCTAATCTTCAACATCCTAACCAATTTTTTCGAGTTCGAATCAATATAAAACCACTGCAGCCTGTTTCGCCGTTGACACTTTTTGATAAAATGGATTCCTTTTTGAGGAAAATCATTAAGATAACCTTTATACCACCTGAGGAGCCAACAACAGCGATACAGGATATAGTGGTTTCCTGGTTTTGCAATGGTTTTGTTCAAATAAACACAATCCAAGCTCTAGCTAGCAATAGTTTTTAAGCACTTCGTCAGAAGAGATTGAGCCTTAATTTTACTTGTAATAGGTAATGAATATAGATGGAAAATATCGGCACGCAAGCCGGCATAATGAATATGCAGACACATTCGTGATAGAAATTAACTTTTTTCTAAAAAATCGTGATGGACATAGATACTGTTCGGCTACAACTCAAAAAACGTGTTTAGATATAGTTAACCTTACTGTAACCTGGCTCAAAATAAACTTGTAAACACTGCAGAAAGCTCCAAAATCAAACCATTTAAAGAAATGCTCCATATTGTTTTAATTAAGTTGCTAAGATGCTAAGAAATTGCTTGATAAAATTGTACCGAGCAACACTCACCAATTAGTCACTGATTTTTTGTATTCGTGAAGAACCAGAATAGTGAAAAATACCAAACTGTTCCCAATAAGACCAATCACAACCAACGCGATCATGATCGAACCAAACACTGGTTGAGGCTCATTTCGCAAGCCACAATCTAAAGAAAGTAATGTTGAAGCAAAATCTTCAGAACATGAGAAAATTTAAGCAGAACAGAATCAGCATCCCAACATTTTGAAAAAACTGACCCACACAGACAAAATTCATCAACTGCATAACCAATTTGCCGAAATTCTCTATGCGTTTTCCGATACATGCGTTAGAACAGTTTTCATTTGAGCAATAAGATTTGTTTTGAGATTTTAAATTGCTGTGCACTAAAACAACTTATAAGTTTAAGCAGCGCGATGGATTTCGCCTGTATTACGTTTCGTCGTTTTTTATTGGACAAATAAGTTAGTAGTGTCGGCAGTGGTACCTATGTATTTCCTCACGTCAACACAAAAACAAATACCATAAAATGGTAAAACGTTGAAACGTACTAGAGAAGAAGCAACAAAAGGATGAATGGTATAAGTTAACACGCAGGTAGGAAATAAGGATTAAAAAAAACAGAAATAGGCGAACATACAAATTAAGTAATACAAAGCTTTGGCAAAAGTTTGTGAATCATTTTGTTTTCAAACATATCAACCCTGGTTTGGCTGTTGGTAGGTTTAACCGTCAGTCATTTGCGTCTCAACCGACAAAACCACCAGTCATAGCCTATGTTTATAATAAGAACTGGACCAAAATACCAAAACCAAAATAGTATTTTTATGACTTTCCGGAGAACACGTTCGTAATTACCGTACGCTAAATATTGTTTGGCAGGAAAAGTGAAGCTTTTGTCTGATTAATTACTATATTTGGCCAGAAATTAGGTTGTGTTGAATCGTCACAGACCATAGCCTGTTAATCTGACATGCATAGTGTTTTGGTACTTTGTAGCAGCCTATATTATAGCTCCATGATAAATAGTCGCATGCAATATTCGGAAATGGTTGACAGCTTGCATATTCGCCGATGTTTCAAATATTTACGATCAGGTACAACACCACTGCTTAACGTGACGTTAAAAAATCTTGACCTAATTGAACGTGGAGACATTGCACGCAACGCAAAATTTCATTGAAAAAATTTTGAACCCTATAGCTTGCGTAACGACGAAATGGTTACAACGGGTTATTTATACCGGGGGAAAGCACGTGAAGCAAGGCCGTAGCCTAAATAAAACAACCAAAAACATTTCTGGGTCAGCGTTTTGAGGCTCCAGTACAATGACTGATTGCTTCGTGTCCTTTCTGCAAAATCTGCTAAAGTTAAAAAATGCAATCCAAATTTAGCAAAGGTAGATACTCCAATTACTCATTTATCACCGCCCACCATTACGTGATACTTAAATACGTATGTTGTTTCATCATTAGAGCTAACGCTAAAAATACTAATCGAATCTTACATGGAAGAGTAAAAAGCAAGTATTAAGTTGGTCTATTCACTTGGTATTTAGTATTTCATGATATATTTAGAAATTATATCATTTTTAGCAGACCCAAGGACATAAATCATACGAGGGGTTTTTTAACCCTATGAAATCCAAATGCGAACCAATTTTTACACGAAAAATCGTGTACAAGCAAAATTGTATCATTATATACCTTGAATAGGATCTGTCGAAATCGGATAATCTGGAATTTCATAATCTGAAAAATAAACGAACGTCATAGTTTGATCAATGACATGTCAATCTTGCTTGATATAGGCTAAATGTAATCGTAGATTTGAAGATGTAAGGTTATAAGCAGCCTACCTGCGGTGCATGCGTGTACGTAATAAGAAATTGGTGCCGGTAATGTCAACAGTACTGTAGTAATAAACCTTGCTGTGTATAACTGTAGACAGTGAGCATTGTTGCAATTTTTCGGGTCTCATCAGTGCAGTTTTGTGTCACGGTAACATTTTGCAGTGACATAGATTGTTGCATTCTGTTTAGCAGTGATGCAAACTTGTTCAATATCAACTATCTTAAACAAAAACAAGCGAGAGATATTATGTCATAGAGGTTAAACGCCCACATTGGGGTTTACACTTGATGCAATCCCAAAGGTTAAAGTTTTTTGATAATATAAAGCCGTTACGGGGATTGATCAATTTCTTGAGAATTATGTAACTTATGATAGTAGAGGTGAACGATTTAGCATAAACTGCAGATGCCATTTAGTAGATCCTGAAACCGAATGCAAACATGACAAAAGCAGGATTTGGTAATTTGCATCAGACAAAATGCAAAGTATAGGCCTATGCCTCGTATCAGTAACACTGACATTACTTGAAAATTAGTTTTGTAGACTATAACCAAAGTCTCGTCAGCCTTGCTACGCACAGCCAATCCAGGCTAAACTCATTCCAGACTGTAAAGACTCGGTTTTTGCATTGCTTTACCTGTACATCTCGACTTCATCTCTTTTCTAGGTTGTGCCCTATTTTTGGCAGGCGACTGGCCCCAAACAACGATACCCAACGAAAGAACCTATGACCACTAACCCACAACTAAGTTACCGGTAGCCTAACTAACCCACATCATTAGAAGTCCCCATGGCAACCCACTCATTTGCAGCCGCAGACGCGTTTCGACCTTATTATGGTCTCATCAGTGCAGCATAGCAACCTCCCACCTTCCTGAATTTTTTTTTTTCAGGAAGGTGGGAGGTTGCTATGCTGCACTGATGAGACCATAATAAGGTCGAAACGCGTCTGCGGCTGCAAATGAGTGGGTTGCCATGGGGACTTCTAATGATGTGGGTTAGTTAGGCTACCGGTAACTTAGTTGTGGGTTAGTGGTCATAGGTTCTTTCGTTGGGTATCGTTGTTTGGGGCCAGTCGCCTGCCAAAAATAGGGCACAACCTAGAAAAGAGATGAAGTCGAGATGTACAGGTAAAGCAATGCAAAAACCGAGTCTTTACAGTCTGGAATGAGTTTAGCTTGGATTGGCTGTGCGTAGCAAGGCTGACGAGACTTTGGTTATAGTCGAAACATTAATTTGTCCCTTGCTAGTTTTGTAGACTTTTTAAAGTCTATCACCTTTGCCTTTACAGTTACCGTTGTGATATCATAATAAAAACTACAGCATTTTTCAATTCTAATTATGATGTTATTAGCAGTGTCTTTAGCTAAAGTTATGACACTTTTAAATTCCCATTATGATGCCATAATTAAAGTTTTCAATTAAGTTAACACAATTATTTGTCAATTCCCATTATGATATCATAGTTGCAAGTTTTGCGATGTAAAATCTTACCTGATTCCATTTGAAGGAAATTTTGTAAGTCTCCCATGTTCTAGTCAAGATTATCACTACTTTTTGTTCTAGAGTTTAAAATAACCTGGCTAAAAATACAAATAAGTTGTTGAGATATTAGTTTCCTGCATAGAATGCTCGATGATTAAAACCAGAGCAAAATAGTAGCATTTAACTGTGATTTTAATACTACTGAAAATACAAATACACATTTTAGTCAGCGTATCGACAGACATTTGAAGAGAGAACATAAGAGCGTGCGCTGGTGCTTGCTACGGAGGCAATGTTCTAAATGTTAAATCATTCACTAAGCATTACGTCTTGTTAGGGCAGGATTTAGACAATAAGAGGCCCTAGGCTATTTGATCGAAGAGGCCCTAGTGAGCAACGATCAGACTCATCTCTACGCAGTGGCGAAGCGAGAAATTTTGAAAAGGGGGGTAGGGGCAAAATTTTCACACTTTTTTCAAGCGTATTTTTTTGGAAGCTGATTGAGACACAAGAAAGGCTCCAGGGGGTTCCGGGGACATGCTCCTCCGGAAAAATGTAGAAAACTTACATGCTGTAATGGCTATTTTAGAGCTTTTTCAATAATTTTCACGCAAATTTTGTTTAAAGTTTTGGACCCTAATCCTGAGTGCTTCGCCAAATATGATGCATTTTATTCGCACATTTTCGATTATGTGTGCTCATGGTGTAAGGCTTACTGCTGTGAAAGAGGTTCGAAATTATGGAAAAATTGTATACATCAAAAACATTTTTGAAAATGGCTGGTGGGAGGATGTATACCCCTCATCCTACCCCCTGGCCATAAGCTACAGAAACCATCAAAAGAGTCCGACATATTTTAGTCACTTGGCACCATTAATTTTGTTCTTTTTTACTAAAAGGCAGAGTCAAAAAGTGGGGGGGGGGCATGGTACAATGCCACCCTAAATACGCTCTTGTCTTTACGTTTAGGCCGATAAAGGTCTTGATGGTCGATTTCCAAAACAAGGGTATCGATAAAAAGGTCTTTGTTATGCGTGCCGAGGCCCCTTATTTCTCCGAGGCCCTAGGCTTCAGCATGCCTAGCCTATTGGTAAATCCGGCCCTGCGTCTTGTTCAAAGTTTTTGCGATCTTGACTGGGGTCAAAGTATCATATCTATTTTGTAATGCGAAATCTTCGCTTTGCGCTTGAAATAATCGGACACATCAGATTGCGACTACCTTGCGATATCAACAATCGCAAGTACAGATAATCTTTTACACTTTGCCAAATATTTGCAGAAAGTGTAACTTAAACTGGTAAAGTTAAAACTACCTCGTTAAAAGTTTGAATAAAACTGATTGCGAATTTGCGCAACTTGTTTCATTTTCACAATACAAAAAATTCTAAAACTATAGCTGTGTTCATCGTAAAAGCACCAAAATTTTGCAACAAGACATTCTTAGATATCTTCAGCTTTTAATTATGTCGAAAAATTCCTTTTATATTTTACTACTACGACCTCTTCCGTAGGCACATGGTCTATTGCTAACGGGTACTAACATGCTGTTGGACCGAGATTTTAGTTTAACCTCGCAGGTCTATGATTTAACCAATCCGAGCGTGAAATTTTCATCTATTTTGGCAGAGTTCAAAATTGGTGGCCGCTAAACAAATTAACTGTTACCGCAACTTATTCCTTTCCCTTTTCTTTGAAAAGTAGAATTTCATTGAACATAGTTAACCTACAATGGATTTTTTTTATTTTTTGCGAAGAAAATTGGTGACACCTGAACGAACTACCTAGAGCTATAAATTTTCCAATTCTGCTTATAAAGTCAGTACTTAGTCGGAAACAATTTAAAAAAACTATCAAACGAAAGTGCCAAATTATTGAAATAAACTAATTACTTCGTCAACAAACGATTTGACGAGAAAATTTGCTGGCATTGTTTCCATTTCTACAGGTCGAAAGTTTAAATTAATGATAGTTTACATACGGCAGAATGAAACTATTAGAACATTATTCTCACAGCAAAATCAATCGCTATTAATTTAGCGAAAAACTAAGCTAAATTCATCGCAGCAAACCACTTTATATTGAATAACTCCCGGCTTTATGATGATAAAAAATCTTTAGAGTGACAAATCAATGATTCTGTAAAATGGCAAATACTTAATAAAATCAGCCTGAGAAACACTCAATCATTGGCAACTTGCAATCTAAACACCTTTATTAGATTTTGATAAAGTTAGTTTGCGGAACGGTAATTTAATAAACTACCCACCTATGTTTTATTGTTAACGGTATGTACGATGTTGTACATACTAAAATAGTCTTTTTTTGATTCTAATGCCACACTTTTTTCACTTCGCTTTACAAAATTACAGACAGACCTTTCCTTCAAGTAAAAATCTACGATGTGATTACAGCGCTAAAACAATGCATCTATTACGGTGTAACTTATCTGATTAGTTTGCATGTAGCTAAAAAAAAAGAGACAACCCATGTGCCTTTTTTTCTTTTTTGGCTCCAGTACCGCGGTACATGATTAATTGCTTCTCAAAATAAATCATTTCTTGCATTATGTCAAGCATTTAAAAAGCGCAATCCATAGTTAAGGTTGCGTATCGCTCCTATAGTGTGCCTATTAGTACTAACTTTTCTAAAACATCGCTGGTTTACTCAACTTAAAAAACCTTGTATAAGCTACACAATTGAGTAACTGATTACAATTACACAAGCCGTGTAGTTTACCGCTTTTATTCACCACCTATATTTTGGTTAGTATTTGAGTTAAACCAGACATATTGACGGGTTAATTTCGCCCCTGACAAAGACGGATTGGTCTTCTGTTATAGATAATAGCGACGGAACATGCATTTATAGTATGCAGTGTAGGAATATGTTAATGAGAAAGACTGACTGCGCGTAATTTGAGAAAAAAATTACTAGGAATAGTTGGTTAAGGACGGTCTTTTGCTTCTAAGGAACTAAATTTTTTACGTATAAACCACAGTAGTTCTGCTTTTGTCTGCACTGTTAGTCTGGAATAGATTCAATCACCTTCTTTGCCAGACTGTCTCCGGTATTTCAGGAACTTCAAAATAAATATAGCTCATATGAGTAAAAAAACTTGTTATTTTCGGATATTCAATCGAATTGGTTGGGCTGACTCCGTGTAGCCCTGTCATAGCACGTAAAATATGCTGTTTTTTTACAACTTTTACCTGCTACTATCAATGTTGGCACTAAACTTAAAAAAGTCGGTAAAAACTTTGAAATGGTTACTCTACCCACCTGCTTTAGGTCATCGTAGAAGTAAGATTGAAATTAAGGTGAGAAAGAGAAGTCCTAATGAAATAACATTTTAGACCGTGTGGTACAGTGGTTTTCAACCTTTCCGGTGGAGCGGAACCCCCAGGAAACATTTCAGACAGTGCCGTAGTAGCTTAGCTTTGCCCCTCCAAAATCCTTTCTAGGGCCCTTTCTTTCGATATAAATTTTTTTCGCTTTTTTCAGGGGTAACAGCTCAGTGTCTCACCACAGTGCGAATACTGTAGTAAAACATACGCGTTGTCTATGGGGCGCCGTTTGGAAAAAAACGATTTTGTCCGACTTATTTTGCGCGTGTATTTTGGTCCGACTTAGAGTACATTTTGTCCGATATATAAGTAGGATATTTCCAATATACATATCGGACAAACTATGGTCTAAATAAGCTCAAAAAACATGGTTCACAAAACGAATAGTTTTTTTCCAAACGGCGCCCCATAGTTGTCACCGTGAAAAAATAAATGGTGTATTTTTAAGACAAGTTTGTTCTACCCATTTATCCATTAAAATCGTTTAGAGCGCACTTTTTCGTTCGCAGATGCTCTATATAACAGCATCATAATCTGGAGATCGGGCGCATTAACTTTCAATTGACAACATGGCCAGTAAAGAATTAATCGGATGGCCGAGTGGACAGAGCGTCTGCTTCTGGATCGGTATACTCAGGGTTTTGATTCAAAGTCCAGTCTAACCAATGACTTAAAAATTGGTATTTACAGCTTCCCTTCTAGACATTCAGCATTAAAGGGATAGCGTTAAGCAAAAAGTCAAGGTCGCTTGTTGTGCCATTGGTAAAGATACTTAACGGGATTTCCCCATCTGAGCGCCAGTGGCGTACGCACGGGGGGGTTTCAGGGGTCAAACCCCCCCCATTGAAGATTTTAAAAGAAATAAAAACCTTTCTTTTTGAAACGAACCGCCTTTTTTCATACAGAGATTGCCGAAATTGCTCTCGTGTTTTTCTGTGCTATCCAACTTGCTTATAAAATCTTGAAAAACTTTCATTGTGATGCAATAATAGGCGTACTAATAGTCAAACTTTGCTTGTGCGCTGCGCTTGACGTTGACAATTGCAGAAAAAGTGAAATCTTTTTTGTTTTTAAGGTAAAATCGTTTTTACGCACCGTAACTGTCTCAGGAGCTGGAGTGCTCTGTTTCCCAGACACCCCGATTATGTGCTTGAGAGTATCGTATGATATCGACGATGTGATTTGGGTGAAAAATACTTAGATATAATCGACGCCGTTTTTGACCTTAATCACATGATTAGAGAGTCCTCTCGCGCGTAATTTATTGTACAATTTATTGTACATTAAAAAATGTTTCGGTAGGGAGGGCAGTTTTCGCTCACGCTTCACTGTCTTCAGTTTTCAAGACAGGGAAAACTGCCCCTTTTATAATGAGAGCATATTAAATGTTTTTATCAAGGTTTATATGTGTTGTTTATATCAATGTTGGTTTTTGAAAAGATTTTTTTGGAGGAAAGCAATTACCTGTTTTACCCCCCTGACTACATCCTGTTTGTGACGCTGCGAAAGCTAGCTTACTTTAGTCAGTTAACCTTCCCATGGTCCAAAAATGAAGTCGACTAAATATTTTTGGTAAATTTTGAACCACGAATTGACAGCTTGAGTTTTTGTAAAACCTTTTCGCTCCTAAATGAAGCGCAAAGAATCAAGCATAAGTGTGGATGAAATATCTGAATTGTTTTCTTCGTTATGGCATTATAATGGCTGTGACGTCACTGAAACTTACGTCACCACGATGTGACGTCACTGAAACCCCCCATTGAAAAATCCTGCGTACGCCACTGCGGAACGTGGTAGACAGGAGGCCGACAACTCCCAAGCGAGCTCGTGTGGCGCCTCGTCGCTTTCTGTGATAGGTGGATAAAAATGCCCATAAATAAAAAGTAAAACGATAGTTTGCTGTCTGCCATATTACTGTAGATATATTAAACGTTTTAATAAGTGTCAGTTTGCTGAAGCTTTGTTCAGCATTGGTAACAGTAAGGTAAGTTAAGTACGTTAATATTTTTGCCTTCAACGACAACAAAAAACACATCTACTTCAGCAATATAAGTAAAAAAACAATAGTGCGTAACAACGCATTTTCTAACTTCGAGGAGCAAGGCAAGCGAGCGCTTATTACTATTAAATTAAAAGTTTAACGGTACTGAAGGGAGACTGCCAAATGAGCTTGTGCAGTTCTAATCAGCAGCCACCCGGTAGTACATCAAATGCAATAGGCTTCAGCCGTGAATCGAACCCGTCGCAAAGGATCTGCACCTGCGTGCGGTACCACTAGATCATCTCGCTGACAAAGGCTGTTCATGCACGACGCTGATGGGTGTAAACAGCAATGAAAAGACAGACGCGACATCACATGTCAGCTTAAAACTTTCTAGTATCGACATGATAGCCTGGTCCACCAGTTGTTCAGAAACATTTGCTTTGCATCTCTTCCTCAGAAGCTTCATGTTTAACATTAGCATTGTAATTAAACATTCTCTTTTTCTTTTTACTTTTTGATTAAGATAGACAGAATCAATGTCCAATTCCTGCGCTTATTTCAAAAGCAGACGTTGTCGAACTAGCAAAACCTCTTTTAAATGGACTTTTGTACTTGGTGTCAGATTATGGTTACTTAGACAGAACTAGATAGGATTGAATTTAATTTACCGATCGGATGGCCGAGTGGATAGAGCGTCTGCTTCTAGATTGATAGACTCCGAAATTCGATTCCGAGTCCGGTCAAACCAATGACTTAAGAATTGACATCACAGCTTTCTTGCTTACATTAAAGGGATGGTGTGAAGCAAGCCGACAAGTTCGCTCGTTGTGCCGTTGGGAAAGGCACTAAACGGGACTACCCCATCTAACTGTGGTAGAGAGATCGCCGCTAACTCCTAAGCGAGCTCGTATAGCGTCCCATCGCTCTCTCGTGATAGAAGAAAAAAATGCGAATAAACAAAAAAATTGAAATTTTAATCCGCTCACAATGTGTTAATGAATTCGAATATAATTTTTCAGAATTAATGAATTTGAATTTAAAAATTAAAGAATGATTGGATCTATCTTCGCACCGGCCTCCTTTTTCAAGTACTACGCGTATACTCTTACACACAGTATATATTCTTTATGACATCATTACGCAGTTCTTGACGCTATTTAAAAGGAAACCATAGCGAAGAATTTCATAACTGAAATATAGAATCTGAGCGCAAAAAATCCCATTCTACGCGATTCGCAAAGCAAAATTTCCTTCTTAAATTAATTCAACTTTGGGTCCTTTAAGGCAATTTAGGGCCCTTTTTGCACAGTGTGGCCCCTTCCAATATAGAGAGTTTGGGGGGCGGCTTCTACAGCTCTGACTCCAGAGACTCGAAAAATCCCTGTGAATTTACTTGAACTTAATTCGCTTGAACTTAACTCCAAATTGTAAACTTGCAAAACCCCTGGACTGCACTCGTGGAGCCTTAGGGCTGCGCCGAAATTCACTTGAAAACCACTTGTATAGAACAAGGTGTTCGTCGCTAGCGATATAAAATACCTATCATTTTGGTTTTAACATTATTGACATTTTAATTTCTGTCTTCGGCTGCGAGACAAAGGTATTGGTTATATTTGTGATGCTTATACATTGTTTAATGATAACATAACACGAACAATAAACATGCCCAACATTTTTCGCTCACGAATTTAGCAGGGTAATGAGCGTCTTTTGTTAAGACGGAAATAGTCACAATTAAGAAAAGTTGTTTTGCAAAAGCAAAAGGACCAACTATATACTAATCATCGTAAAGCGGGTTAGCTTAAAGGCTTCTTCTAAAAAAGTAATGTCAACTAAATTAAATTTACAGGTTTTGCAAACCCTGTTTGCAAAAATATGTCAATCGTTTTTTGCTGCAATCATTCTATAGCAGCTGTTTTGTGACTTAACTCATATCGTTTGATATACCTGATGAGATGAATTTCAAGTGTAAGCCGCCCTTTTTCTTAACTCAGTAAATTTTTATCATTAAAAGCAACTAGACCCAATTTGTATGGTCATGCACATGATTTAATTCTTTTTCGAAACAAAACGTTTAGTAAACCACTAGTTCCATTCATGTCTTACCAATTTTTGGTTTTTTGAAAAAGGGGTGAAACTAGGCCGTACATTCTTACTTTTAGCACTATACAGAATATTACTTAATAAAACTAACTTGAATCTAATCCACCAAGTTCTTAAGCTATTTAATTTATATTGATTTATAAGCTTTAATCACTCTCTTAACCGTGTAGCTGTAGACTGGATAGACTTCAGAACAAGCTTTCATAGCTCATTTTAGCACTAAAGTCATTTTATTGCTAATACCACACATTATCAGCAGAAAATGCTTTTCAAAGGTTTTGGAATTTTACATGCAATGAACAATTGTGCAAAAAATACCAAAAATTAGTTGTAAAAATAACACATATCCGTTCAAATCTAGCATGGAAATTTTAAGGTGAATTTTAACTTGAATTTCTTCGGAAAAGTAGGCTACTGCTTAAATGCTGGAAGTTTTTTTTGCAATTGTGAGCGACAGCTCAGTTTAATGTGGTTGCACCATTTTTTTCACATTTCATGAAACCTGCAATCTTTTATTACATTTTGGTCAATTTATTCTCCTATTAATGATGTATATTAATTTTATTAAAGAAGGGCTTCAGAATTTATAATGCTATATTACAGTATAACTGTATTTGTTGTGACATAACAGGCTCGATATGTTACATAATAATAATGACATAAATGTAATTGCATATCAGAGACCCTGAAAAATTCGAAATTGTTTGAGTAAAATGAAGTGTTTGAGTCAGGGAGTCGAACCGTTTGAATTTTCCGGTTCAGGTTCGCTTTGGGTTCAACAGCGGTTTCAAATTTCGGTTCAGTTCCGGTTAAGGTTCAGATAAATTGAAACGGTTCGGTTTGGGTTCGCTCCAGCAAAAAATATTTCGAAACCAGTTTATGAAGTTCAGGTTCACAGTAAAATATGGTATAATTATTCTAGTAACACAATTCAAAAAATGAAACCTACAACGCAATTTTTCTTTGCATTGACAGGCCAGTATAATGCATAATTTTAACTTGCAGTAAGGCCAGTAGGGATGTGCCGAGTCGAGTCCGAGTACTTGGCCGAGTATTAAGGCTACTCGGTTGAGTCCGAGTATTAATTGATACTCGATCAAGCATTAAAGCATCACACAGGTGGACATCAAATTTGTTGTTTCGGTTGAGTGCAGTGTTCTTGCATAATTTGGGGTCGCTGATTTCAAATCTGCAAACGATTTTTTTCCATCACGTCAGAATTTTGCGCAATTTTGTTATTAACTTTTTATTAAGTAGTTGGTAGCTTCTGTAAAATTATTCATAGTTTAATGCTTGTTATCCTTTGTGATGTAATAATGATGCCACTTATTTCCAGCACAGTCATTGGCTACTGCAAGCATTAAGGGTTTTCACAGCAGTTTTCAGATTTTTTGTTGTCTGGCTAGCAACTGCATCAGTTTGCATGCGCGAAGAATGATAGACAAGCTCACATGGCCTAGCCGTAAAAGCATCCGCGTCGGAAGCTGTAGACTCTGGTTTGATTCTGGGTCGGGTCAAACCAATGACTTTAAAATTGGTATTCGCAGCTTCCTGCTTGACGCTCTGCATTAAAGGGAGAGTGTGAAGAACAAACCGGCAAGTGTAATTGTTGTGTCGTTGAGTAATGCACTTGATGCGATTCCCCCGTCTTGGTGTGGTAGACGGATGACCCGCAACTCCTAAGCGAGCTTGTATAGCGCTGTAATCACTTTCTCGTGATAGGAGAATAAATATGCAACTACATATAAATACAATACAAAAATAAACAACATAAATAAACTGATAGGTGGCCATACAATGACAGCTTAATGTCGCGTGCACCGGGGCATAAAAACATTTTCAAACGTCCTACGTGTAGGTTCCTCTAAGGCAGAGGTGCGCAGATTCAACTGAGGATACCGGTACTTGCTAAATCCTGTCGCGTGCCTTGCCACTTTTCCATATTACAAAAAAAACTTCTGTAAAACTCATTCCACTAACATCACACTTCAAAACTTCAACACATAATGAAATAAGTGGCCTATTAACTGAAGCAATTTAAGGGCCAAAAGTGTGTGACTCAACGTGATGATTTACGTTTATCTTGATAATATCCGGACTATCAACACAAGAATATGATTTTCTAAGTTGTTCGTGCTTCACTTTTGAGCTTATGGCGTGCCACAGTTGGCACGCGTGACCTGTTTTGTGCACCCCTATTCTAAGGTAGTACTTCCACCTCTCCATTTTAAACTGGGTCTCATGAAGCGGCATGTTATAAGCTTTAGATCAAGGGTAGGCAACTTTTCTAGTCGGCGGGACATATGTGGGAAAATGAAGTCCTCGGCGGGCCGGATTATTGGATGAATCGTATTCAATATCTTAAACAACTGCTACTATTATGGCTGCACTAATTGGAAGAGCAAAAAACAACACAAAAGCAAGAGGTCTGCACGTCTTCAGATGCTTATATTCCACTGAAAATATCAGTGTAGAGCAAAAAAGAAGGTCCTCGGCTTGATTCACAGTAGGTGTTTATTAATAATTCTGTAAGTGCCGGCGGGCCATATTCCTACATTGCCAACAAATTTCCAAAACTAAACAGTGAAAAAGGCTATTTTTGCAAGCCCACAAATTAGACAACTCATCAGTGATGAGCAGTTTCAGGCAACGATGACATTTGTGGATAAAAGTGCACGGTTGTTGTTAAAAAGAACTGGCCAGTGGACTGTGGTAGGCTATGCAAATTTCTTGGTAATGACGGCCTATTGGTCATTAAAACGTGATTGCCATCAATGAAACAAACCACTAAGGAACACGCGACACAGGCAATGCATGCCAAGTGCCAAAAAAGCGTAACTAACTGTTTGATCTTATTCTTGCGTCAATGAAGCCTAAGTGATGTTCAACAACTACACGTGCAGTCTTGTATGTACTGTACTGCTAAAATACTTCTATATAATTTTTGCGACAAATAGTGACGTCATAGAGCGATTTCGAGTGCAGATTTGGAATCAGCGGGGTCGAATTATCCCAACACGTCTACTTTTATGAAAACAACAGAATATTTTTTTTAAATGTCCACTGGTGTTATCATTTTGACCTTTTTTTGCTCTGCACCCGATTTTGAGTCGAAATTAGGACTTTTGCGGACGTGATGACTTATTTTTGCTCTTCACCTGATTTTGAGTTCTTATCTTGACGTCGCAGAATAGATATTCGGCCGAGCAATGTCGTGAATACTCGTCACTCGGGTGTCCGAGTAATTTTTCTCGAGGCACATCCCTAAAAGCCAATTGACGGTAAAAGACTTTTTCACCATGCATAGATTACTCACATAAGTAACTATTATTTTGAATTCAAACCAGCTTCAAAGTGACGCGTGTGACGTCACGGAGCGAACCGCTTTTTTCGATCGGTTCAGTTAAGGTTCTCAAGTAGGCCTACTCAAATTATTCGGTTCAGTTCCAGTTTGCTCTTTGCGATTTTGAAAAATACGGTTCGGTTTCGGTTAAGGTTCGACAAAAACAGCTTAAAACCGGTTTAGAAAACTCGGGTTCGGTTCGACTCCCTGGTTTGAAGGAATAAAATTAAAATTAATCCCCGTACTCACTGTGCTTCATGCGGAGACCCAACGAAAAGTATGCTGGCATTCTAGCCCTAATAGGTTGTTGCGCCATAAGCAGTTACCGGCAACTACTACTGCAAGAGCGGGCAATGCTGGCAACGCCGACACCATTGGTCCCTGTGGTCCATAAGTAAGTCCACTTTCAGAGGTTCCAAAGTCAACGAGCTTTCTGCCTGAATATTATACATTTTTGATGTTACAATCACTTGTTTCAATTATGACATCAAAGCTTGATTATGACGTAGAAAGCCCGGGGGCCCTGGACGTACGGAGTAAGACAATTTGACACGAACAAACTTGACAAGGCCGACTTGACGCGAAGACGATTTGACGCGAAACGTGTGTAATGGGGTCGGCGGTTGGGGTCGGGGAGTTGAGGTCGAGGGAATTGGGGTCGGGGGATTGGGTTGAGGGGGGTTGGGGTCGGGGGAGTAGTTGGGGTCGGGGGGTTTGGGGTCGAGGGGGGAGTGGGGGATTGGGGTCGGGGAGGTTGGGGTCGGGGGAGTGCGGTCGGGAGAGTTGTTGTCCTCGCGTCAAATTGTCTTCGCGTCAAATCGTCTTCGCGTCAATTCGGCCACGTCAAGTTTGTTTGCGTCAAATTGTCCGCGTCGAAATGTCATGTACCCTGGACGTACGCGTGGACGGGGTAAAGTATTTAGTTTGACTAAACAGAGTACCGGTATTAAACTCAAATTTTTAACTCCAAGGCATTCACTCTTATTCATTAACCAAACCACTATTAACCACACCACTGGTATAAATTCAAAATTGATACCTAAATTTTATTTTTTTAATCTGTATCAGTTCTGCTGCGTATTCAGCTGACTAGAACAGCGGTTCCCTAACTGTTTTTCTTCATAACTCATCTTTGATGCGAATGATCCTCGATTACCCACACCAATTTTTTACTGAAGTTTACCTCAGTTAAATTAATCTTTGACAGTGAGGCACCCAGGAATTGGCAAAGCAACCCAGGAATTGCAATTTTCACAGAAAAACACTCATTTTAGCACACATTTTTGTCGAAAAAGTGCATGCAGTGAGTGCAGTCACTATGGAAATGCAAAACTATTTTATGGACAATGCAGCTTATGTCTAAAAGCAGAAGCATGGCTAAAATACTGTAAGTAAAAGAAGGCTGCAACCATTATTAGCTTGAGAAATTATAGGCTGAAAGTTAGGTTTTAGCACTTTAATACAGGGCCAAGGGAGGGGGGCAAAGTACCGTGCTCCCCCCTGCTTGCGCCTATGATCGATAAGGAGCAAGAAAAGGTATTCACGTCTTCACATGTCCTCTATTCCAATGAGAACATCGGTTAAGAGCAAAAAGAAAAAAAAGGTCCACGTCTTCAGATGTCCTGTATTTTTTTTTTTTTTTAGTTGCATGTTTATCCTCCTATCACGAGAAAGCGATCAATGCGCTATACGAGCTCGCTTAGGAGTTGCCAGCCATCTGTCTACCACACCAAGATGGGGGAATCCCGCTAAGTGCCTTTCCCAACGGCACAACAAGTAAACTTGCCGGCTTGTTCTCCACACTGTCCCTTTAATGCTGAACGTCAAGCAGAGAAGCTGTGAATACCAATTTTGAAGTCATTGGTTTGACCCGACTCAGAATCAAACCCGAGTCTACAGCTCAAGAGACAGACGCTCCATACCACTCGCCATCTGAGCTGTTATTTCAGTGAAAACGTCGGTGAAGAGCAAAAAGAAAGGTCTCCACGTCTTCAGATGCACTGTATTCCAGTGCCGGAGACGATGTTATTTTTTAGGAGGTCTTTAATTCCCCACCTGAAAATCTAAGGTGGGGAATTTCCCACCGGTTGGGAGCCAGGGTAGACTAGAACAATTGAAACCAATTTACTCATGAAAGTTGATTATTATTTTTTTTAACCACTACCTGTGGCGGTAACGCATTTAAACGTCAAATCATAATTGGCTGACAGCTAGATTCTAGTTAAGGGGTTCTAAACTGGGGATAAATTTACCCCCAGGGGGTAAACGTAAAGGTAAATTACATTACCACTGCAGGTAGCCTAAGGGTAAATTATTTTAGTTTACCCCCTGGTGGTAAATATTGCCTACCGAGAGGGTAATTGTTCCAAAATACAGTATAAACTGAAACAAACTTTAGTTTTCAGTTGTCGCGAAATAGGAAATGGTAATACTTTGCTGACACGACGATTGATAAGAATTGTATGACAAACCGTAGGAATTAATTCGTTCTTAGATCTGACCTCACGAAAAAACCAAGACCTTCTTCACCAAACGAAATATAATAATCGACCCAACTTAACCCACTTAGCTACGGTACTCACCGTGCTACTTTTCAATAAACACAAGCACCGCTGCTCACTTCAGTAACACCTTACAACAAGGGCTATACCCTTCAGCATTCAACAATATTGCTTACTCTACGCACACTAAATCGACACTCGAATAACTACGCTTGAATAATTTTAAGATCGAAAATTCACGCGTATTTGTACTCTAAATTTAAGTTCGAGAACATTCTATAACATTCTTAAAAAGAAACAAGAAGAGAAATCATGTGACATGCAAAAATTCACACAAACTGTAGTAAACACAATTGTGACGTCACAAGCACAAGTTTCGATCCAGTGAAATTACATAACGTAGAGTCTGTTCAGAATATTCACGAAACAAATACGCCAGTAAAATTATGACTTCATAATGCAACCTTACGAAACAATCCCACGAATAAAACTTCGGAAAACAACGCATCGGTCTAGACCAGTGGTTCTCAACCAGGGGGCCATGGCCCGCTGGTGGGCCATGGAAACATTTTGAAATGGGCCACAGATATTTTTAAAAAATTGCTAGATTTATTGAAAAATTCTGGTTCATTTGTGTCACTATGGATAAGTTTACACTTTTGCGTTTGTTTAGTAGTTTTGACGGTAGTAACAATGAATGACGCTGCTGTTTTTTTGCTACAGAGTGATAATTTTCATCTCAATTATTCAATTAATAGTGCGTAGTTTCGTGGAAAGATTGTGAAACTGATCTAGGCGATTTTCGTAATAGAACTTATCTCTCGTTGTGTTGGTGGCGTGATGCAATCAATGCCTTCTACGCGTCATGTATGGACTTAGATTTTAAGCGGCTACAACTACAGTGTGGTTCTCAAGGCAAGCCACTTGACTCCCTAAGGTGGAATTTGCAAGTTGAAGGGATAAACAGGACGGATCCAGGGGGGATGTGGGGGATGCATTCCCTCCCACCAGCCATTTTCCACAATGGTTTGGATGAATAAAAATTTGCCATAATTTTGAACCTCTTCATAAAGATGTGCCTAAGTCGCCTTAAGCAAGCATAATCGAAACTGGGCGAAAATACATCATATTTGGTAAAGCACTCAAAATCAGGGGCCAAAACTATAAATTAAATTTGCCTGAAAATTGCTCAAAAAGCACTAAAATGGCCTTTACAGTATGCAAATTTTCAAAAATTTTCAGGGGAGCATGCCCCCGGACCCCCTAGGGTCGTTTTTGTTACTTAAGTTGCTTAAAATCAATTCTGCTGGGAAAAACTATGCTTGAAAAAGTGACGAAATTTGATACCTCCTCCCTGAAAATTTTTCTGAATACGCCCCTGATATGAAACATTTTAAAAAGGCTTATTTAAGTCTGTTTCCGGGACTAAACGTCAGAACGTCTTTGTATTTAGCTAACAATCAACCTAATTCAAAATTACATTCCCCCACCAAAACTTTCTGGATCCGCTCCTAGGGATGACTACTCGTTTAGGAAGGATAAAAAGTTAATGGACCACAGAACTTTTGTGCAACGAAAAATGGGCCACAAAAGAAAAAAGGTTGAAAACCACTGGTCTAGAACCTTCTACACTAGACAAAGCATTTAAAACAAAAACATATTTAACAGTTATATCGTGACACTACTAAACACCGCAAAGAACTGAAACATCGCAAAGGAGCGACAAAGGACGTCAAAGGGCAAAGAACGACAAGGGACTTGGAATCATACCATCACAAAGAACGACAAAGGAGTTTAAATTAGAGTAGGTTACGGTTAGGCTTGGAGTTATCAGGTCCTTTGTCGTACTTTGCGGTGTTTCAGTCCTTTGCGGTGTTCAGCAGGACCCTTTTTATCCACCTATATCATAGAAAGCGACTGGGCGCCACACGAGCTCGCCTCGGAGTTACCGGCCATTCGTCTACCACACATAGATGGGGGAATCCAGTTAAGTGTTTTTTCCAACGGCACAACAAGTAAAGTTGCTAGCTTGTTTTCCACACAATCCCTTTAATGCTGAATGTCTATAGCAGGGAAGCTGTGAATACCAATATTTAAGTCATTGGTTTGACTCGACACGGAATCAAACCCTCAGTCTGCCGATCCAGAAGCAGACGCTCTATCTATTCAGCCATCGGATTGGTTTTTAACTGGCCATGTTATCAATCGAAAGTAATGCGCCCTATCTCCAGGTTATGATGCTGTCATATTAAGAGCATCTGCGAACGAAAAAGTGCGCTTAATGGTAATGGATAACTAGCTGTAATAAACTTGTCTTAAAATTATCGGTACACCATATATTTTTTCACAGTGACAACGTGCATGTTGTACTATAGAATTCGCATTGTGGTCAGACCCTGCGCTGTTACCCCTGGAAAAAGCTAAAACACTTTATATCGAAAACTTAGTATAAGGGCTCTTAAAAGGACTTTTTTTGGGGGGGGCAAAGTTGGGGCAAAGTTGAGCTGCTACGGCACTGCCAGTAGCACTCCATATGGTTTCTTTCCACAATTATATTTCACCGGTGCAGCTTTAACAGAACATTCCCAGTCTTCAAAATCAGTCCTTTTCAAAAAGGTCTTCATAAACATTAAACACACACAATGCAGTCTAGCCTATGCTCACAACGGTCCAGTTAATCCCAGTCAATCCAGATGAATTAACAGTTAATCCAGATGGATTAACTGGAAGACTCCCAACACTATTCTCCCTTCAATGCGATAAATGATGACGCATCAAGTTTGTTTTGCTTATTGAAGCGCGATCGAAGCACAGCGCTTTTGTCCGCTGATTTTTATAAAATCTCAGAGTTTTGCAAACTTTCTGAGTTTCACATTAATTTTTGCAACGCTAGAGTTCAGGTAACTTATCCTTCAGGAGTGACTGATCAATAAATAGTGCCGACAGCGTAAGCGCTGGTAAGCTGGTGTCGCGAAATAGGAAATGTATTACTTCGCTGACAGGACGATTGATAAGAATTGTATGACAAACCGTAGGAATTAATTCGTTCTTAGATCTGACCTCACGAAAAAACCAAGACCTTCTTCACCAAACGAAATATAATAATCGACCCAACTTAACCCACTTAGCTACGGTACTCACCGTGCTACTTTTCAATAAACACAAGCTCCGCTGCTCACTTCAGTAACACCATACAACAAGGGCTATACCCTTCAGCATGCAACAATATTGCTTACTCTACGCACACTAAATCGACACTCGAATAACTACGCTCGAAAATTCACGCGTATTTGTACTCTAAATTTAAGTTCGAGAACGTTCTATAACATTCTTAAAAAGAAACAAGAAGAGAAATCACATGACACCCAGAAATTCATACCAAACTATAGTAAACACAATTGTGACGTCACAAGCACAAGTTTCGATCCAGTGAAATTACATAACGTAGAGTCTGTTCAGAATATTCACAAAACAAATACGTCCGTAGAAAATTATGACTTCATAATACAACCTTACGAAACAATCCCACGAATAAAACTTCGAAAAACAACGCATCGGTCTAGAACCTTCTACAGTAGACAAAGCATTTAAAACAAAACATATTAAACAGTTATATCGTCACAGCTGGTTATACGAGAGGTAAAAATATTCTACAATATAAAGTAGGCTGTATCACAGTTTGCATAAAACACAATCGACCAATATTTTCGAATAAATGTACAATATGAGCGACTGATTGTGACTTGTAGGCCAATAACAGTATGCAGTGGCTTTTGGAATTTTTGATGCAGCGAGAGGTCGGTTGTGTTGTGAAGTTGTCAAGACAACTGAAGCCACAGCGCGTCAATCGAAATAGGCTCATGAATATTTGATTGGGGTTTTCGCCGCCGATGACAAAAGCGTCATTGTTTGTTCATTTCGACCATCGTTTAGCGCAAAGTTGAGAAGCAAAAAAACATGTTTAGTAAAAAAACTTTTAAAAAAAATAACAAAGTGGATCCTAAAAAAGACAAGGACCCACTGGAACTACTTGAACCATTTCAAGAAGTTATTGATGAAGCAATGGATGTTGATTGGGGAGAGCTAGAAAGTAAGCAAATGTACATTTTAGCTGCTTTCCAGCCGTGCCGGCGCTACAGCAGAGAAAAAAAGGGCCAAAATTTTTAGCAAGGGGTCATATTTTGCAGTGGCACAAGGACGATTTTTAAAGGGGGTTCAATTCGCTACCACGTTTCAGGTACTCCTGTCCCTCTGGCGCCGGTACTCCTGTGTCATAAGCTGCACTTAAAGCACTATGTAGCCTATATTTAATGTAGATGTTTTTTTGTAAAATACATAGCAACAATGTAATCTAAGCTATAGTATTATTGACCTATAAGCTTAAATTATTTTTTCCCACCTCCAGTAATTGCTGGTTTCATTCGTACTAATACAATTCGACATTTTCTGAATTGCTAAGTTCAAAAACTAAGAATAGCTCATTTTTGAAGAAGACCTTCGGGTTATTTTCCAAAACAATTGGATATTTTTAAAAGCTTGGTGAAGAAATAACACGTACAAAGTTAACAAAACCTTTTACGAGGCATAAATAAAAAAAATTACTCCTCAACAGCTATTTGAATTCAAATTTTACCAAGCATTGTAATACAATGAGATAAAAAAGCAAGGAATAATCATACGTGAGCACCCGTGTGATTTTGATCGTAACTATCCTCAGATTTGAAACTTTGAGCGGCGTAGATTCTTCAAAATGGAGATAGGGTTTAGAAATAATAGCAAGGTTTAGACTAGCCCATGCGAGAAGAAACAAAAAACTTAGCTGTACCAATCAGAATCTCAATACTGATGAAGATTAACAAGAGAAAGTTTTATGCGTTCATAATACAGAAATTTAGTGGCGGGCAAACAGTACTACCAACCAGCCCACCTCAAAAATATGGTTTTCAATTTTCGATTTCTAAGAAGTAAGATAGTTTTCCACCAATCCATCTCTAAAAAAGGTCTTTTGAGGAAAAAACTGCCCAATGTTGCCCCTCCTTGGGTCAAAATATTCGTAAATCTCTACATTACTACTGGGGCTCGCACTTCGAGGGGGAGGGCGATTGGCAGTTGCCGTACTGATTTCGCCCCTGTGGAAATGTTGTTAAAAGCATGTATTGATTAGATCAAGATTTTCCATTAGCTGGTATTGGAGTTGACAAATCTACAGCTTCACAAGCGGTAGCGCTGGTGATTCGAGCGTCGCGCAAAGGAATTGTTTCTCTGTGCGCTGAAGTGGCTGATATATTAAAAGAAAATAACAGGTCAGTAATGCCAACGTTGGATAAATAAATACAGAAATTGAACTTTTAAAAAAAATTTTTTTTTTTTTCAACCCACTTAATTGCAGCTTAGGATTTTTGTGGTAGTGAAGTACATGCATCATGGAGACGACCTAGTTGAGCATCGAACCCGCGAAGCCAGCTTCGGAGCCCAATGCACCAACCACTCGGCCAACTCCATGTGCTTTTTTAAAAATTTTTACTGGACTGAAAATTCAAAAGTAATTGAGGGAGTCTGCGAAGTGAGCTTGCGCTCTGCGAGTCAGCAACCACCCGGTATACATGTCAAATGCGGTCGGCAATTGCTGTGAATTGAACTCGACACGTTTGATCTTCATTCTGCCCACCTTACTAGGCCATGTTTGTGACTGCGATCTTTTCTGAAGGATGCAATCAGTGATTGACGAGCAGAAAGCGGAGATATCAGAGTTAATATGCAATCAAATGCTTCCACGGAGTCCTTCTCCGACCCCGCCTGAAACCACGGATTTCTCAATGCAAACTTTGCAAGAAATGGAATGCCAAACTATCTCACTAGATGATCATTCGACACAGACAGAGGTATTTTATTTGTCCTTAGACTATGCAACTTACAAAACCAGGGTTGAATCCAATCATTTTTAGGGGAAACGAATCGAAAAAGCAGCCAGTTCGCTCAGTTGCTAAGCACATCGCTATCAGAGCGGAAGATTTGTGGTTCGATTCCCGGGTCGGTCAAATCGGATACAATGTCGCCAAGACCTCGCCACAGCTTCGATTTTTCTTCGGATCTGTGTTGCCCAGGCGCTCAGCCGCGGAAATGGGCCCCGGCACACATTACACGTTTCAGCGTAATAACGCGAGTATAACGAAGCTTTGAATTTGATTTTTTTCGAACTATTAAAAAATGCTTACGCGAATTTGTACTTTTAAAAGTATCAAAGTATCTCACTGTATTAACATGCATAACTAAAACTTTAGGAGGTTACCTTAGCTCCTCTTATTACCCGTAGATCTGCGAATGAGATTACTTACTTCACAATTTCCTTTCATCTTTCTCACATTTTCCTTGACTGATCTCTTTTTTTTTTATTTAGAATGTAACACTACCTTGTTCACAAGTGAAGCTTCTTGAAGAAAATGAAACTCGAGTAAGATTTTGTTACAAACCTGTAGGCTTTTTATGCAGCTGCTTGGCGCCGGAATGTGCGAGAGTTCGCTATATACGAAAACAGTGCAATACCGGTCAGTTGATATTGCGTAGAACGACGTTGCTACGGTGTGGTAGGTCTAGGTTCGAATCCCGTGCTGGTGAAATCCAAGATAATGTGGTCAACGTTTCTTCGGAGTTGTGTTGCTCAGGTGCTAAATCGCGGAGATGAACTTCGCCTCTGATTGATACTAATTTCTTGATTTTTTCATTTTTATCCTTCCGTCACGAGAAAGCGACGGAGGCGCTATGCGTAAGACGAATCCAGACTCGCTTAGGAGTTGCTCTTGTTTCCGAGGTTTCCGCTAGAATTTTGCTTCTGACTTCTTCAATTTGCTGCTTGTTAGATTCCATCAAGCCAGGGGGGGGGGCAACCAGCGGCTCCAGAGCCACATGCGGCTCTTCGAACCTCCAGATGTGGTTTCTTTTGGAGGTAAACAAAGACCTTTTTTCAGGAATCATTTTCGGAATAACTGAAACTTTTGGACCTGACGGTAGTTTGGTGGCTCCCGCTGGGTTTCATATAGTAACAAACGGACTAATTTGGCTTTTTAAGTGCAAAAGGTAGCCGACCCCTGCACCAAGCAAAGATAGTTGTCGTGAAACATCTTATCCAAGTACGCAACAACGAGGCTTGGGTGGGAGTTGAACCATCAACCTTGCGATCATGGCCGTCGTAAAAACGACGCTCCAAACCACTCGGCCACGCTGCCGACTCTCTTTTCAAACTTCAGCATAATACGGGGTGGATAATGATATATCGTGTCATTATTTCATTACGGTGTGGGACAAGTGATATCCCATTATTAGGTTGCAAACAAAACCGAAATCAGTGGAGTGAAATTTGATTGCGGAAGTGATTACACGGTCCAATGCGTCTGCCCACAAATGATGACATCATCAACTCAAAATCCAATAACGTCATCAGTTGGAACGAATACTGATGGAGATGCGAAGTAAGTTTTACTGAGAATCAGGGAGATGATTGTTAATAAATAACTGAGGTTATTTTCACATTGCATTGAACTAAAATTTCAACAGAAATTGAGAGAGACTGCTATGCGCTCTTCGAGCTAGCAACCAACCGATTTGCATGCCAAATGCGTTCGAGTTCGACCGTGAACCCACTGCTTCACCAGTGAGAATTTAAGTTCATCGCCACAAGATTAAGTGCTGATTTTAACAAATTCACACTGGTGGAGACAACTTGCACGTTACTACACTGCAGCTGGTCAAATTGAAGTAGCGTTTGTTAGTTAGAAAAGTAAGATAACTTTTATGATGTGTTGTCGGTTTAATATTCTTTTTCAAAAGCACACATGTAAGCATGAGTTCTTCAAGTAGCGAAGATTTTGCGTTTAGTTGCATAATCCTCCTATCACGAGAAAGCGATCACGCATTGTAACGAGCTCGCTTAGGAGTTACCGGTCATTTGCCTCCACACATCAATGGGGAATCCCGCTAAGTGCTTTTCCCAACGGCACAACAAGTAAACTTACCGACTTGTTGTCCACACTGTCTCTTTAATGCTGAGCGTCAAACAGGGAAGCTGTGAATACCAATTTTCAAGTCATTGGTTTGACCCGACTTGGAATTAAACCGGAGTCTACAGCTCCCGAGGCAGACGCTCTACATCCACTCAGCCATCTGAGCTGCAAAATTTGTTACTCTTTCTTATGGTTTTCGCTTAGAGTAAAAGAAAACGCAATCACGAAATATGAGTGAAAGCTGTTATTAAAAAAAAGAAGCGAAAGTAGTAGTTTCATCAGGAGCGTATTTGGGAGGCATGTACCGTGGCCCCCTTTTTTAACTTTGCTTTCAAGTAAAAAAAAAGATAAAATGTTGCTAAGTGACTGAATTATACCAGACTCATTTGATAAATTGTGTACTTTAAGCACCCCCCTCTTTTTTTAAATTTCTCGCTACGCGACTGATTTCGTCAACACTTCAAGAATGTTTCTACGCAGGCTACATTCTGAACTTGGTTATTATGAACACAATCGATTGGATCATCGCTTCAAAGATCTGGAAGTCAAACACAAGAATTTAAAGACAGAAGCGAAGGATAAAGCTTCCAAAAATAATATGCTTGAAAATGAACTAAATCAAGCCAAACAAGAAATTGTCGCTTTGCAAAAAGCAATTCGAGAGATTCAAGTAAGATCAAGTTTATCAATGCGTAGAAAGTCTATGATTAGTCTTTGTAGAAGCAAAATGCGCTGTTAAAACTCTCAATTTTTTTCCAATTAGTGGCCTAGAAAATTTTGAGAGAAGCAAAAATCAAAAAATTTTCACCTTTCTGCTTTTGTGTTAAAAGCATTGAAGCAGATTTGTTAATATGTATTGCTAAAAATAAAGGTTTTTTGAGCCTCCTTAGCGAGCCTTCCCCTCCTCACCCCGTAAATCCCTTTGTTTTCTAAACCGTATAGCCTATGCCTGTGTTTCCCAATCTTGAGGCATATTTTATAAATTTTGCATTGCAAAACCTAAAATTTTTTGTATGGTGTAAAATCACTGTTTTAAGACAAAAGAATACGAAAAATTGAAAGAAGAAGAAAGATTAAGAATGGAAGAAACATACAGTGTGGAAGTTCAGAATAATCAGATGAGTCTGGAAGAATTGGATGGGAGATTGAGCATCCAGGGACGAAACGTCGACGTTATTCTAAGTGATGGAAAGCAAAATGAGGAACTCATGTCCGTGACTCTAGGGAAGGGTTCTGTGTGAGTCAATTTTTTTCATCTTTGCCAAATTACAAACGTTTACTGACAAATATCCCAATGTTAGGTTCCTTTAAGTTAAAAAGGGTTGTTTATACTTAAAAAAGTTCCTGAAAAATCACTACTTGCGCATTGTAGTTTTCTTATTCCAACGCAAATTATTGATATAGCTTATTATTAACAATTACGCAAAGAGCAGGGGCATATCCAAGATCGGTTAGCGGGTCCAATTTTCATGCATCTTACGACAAATAATGACGCATGGCATGAACTTTGATCGCCTCCACTTAAAGTACTCTACGAACTGCACTGATAGTTTGACAAACCCTAGCCTGAAGAGTGCTTAAAACATGTTTACAAAATACCCTAACATTAATAACCTTAACCTTTGGCCGTTTGTAACCCCCTTCCCCTGAATTCTTCGCTGTTTACGTTCTTGATTTTCAGTTTAGATGGCCAGGGGGTAAGAGCATCCGCCCCTGGAGCTGTAGACTAGGGTTTATTTCCGAATCGGGTCAAACCAATAACTTTAAAAGTGGCATTCACACCTTCCCTGCTTGACGCTCAGCATTACAACATTAAAGCAAGGAATATTATAGAGAACAAGCCGGCAAGTTTGCTTGGTGTGCCATTGAGAAAGGCTCTTTCTTAGTGGAATTCCTCCCATCTTCGCGTGGTATACAGATGGCCGGCAACTCCTAAGCTCGTTTTAGTTTTTTGATCGCTTTCTTGTGATAGGAGGATAAATATGCGACTACATACAATACGAAAAGATACTGCTGTTTGTATATTTTTTACATTCAATCTTTGTACAGGTCTATGAGCTCTTCCATTTTTCCTGGACCTATCCTTGGGTGTAAATGCCAGATGTGCTCAGCTTTCTTTCGAAGCAGTGGAATTCTTGGGTTTGCATGCACTCCATACGTTACGGACAGTTCCGGAAAAAATCCGGTTCTGAAAGATTTACGAAAACTTGTGTCGCTTCAAAAGTAAGATTATAGTCGAGAATAATTTAGATTTTTAAAATTGTTGCTGTATGAGCCTTTCTCTTGCACGTTCCTAGTGACAGTATTTTTTTCAAACCTGTCACAGCAACTTCATAATTATATCTACTGTATTTAATTCTATTGTTTCCACTGTTACGTTTTTTATTTTTGCCCAGCGCTTTTGATCTGGATTTTCGTCAGGATTCAGGAAAGAGCTTTATAGAAATGTATTATTATTAGTATTTTTTTTTTTTGAAAACAACGATTCGACGTAGGCTGATACAAAACTGTTAGAAATTAGAGCGGGTCTGCAACAGCAAGATGGTGCGCCAGAATATTTTGTTCACATGCTGTAAAGTTTTTTCGTTCAAATAAACTTCGGAATGCGGTAAATACGGGACGAAAATAGCTTGAAGAAGAAAAATAAGGTCAAGCAATTTAACTGGTTAACTTAATTTGACCTGTTGTTTGCTGGGTTATTATACTCTGTACGAATTACTCTGTGGCGTCGCATTTTATTTTATTTTTGACTGTCGTATTTGTTATGATTGACGCCGAATAAAAATACAATACAATATTATGTTAAAACTTGTAGTTAGAATTGTAAATTCTAGTTGCTCAGTTTCATACTGCCTTGCATAATTATACTACTGATGATGACTGTTGAATCCATGTTTTCGAAACGTCCATGCAGTTATGCGAATTACTTTTTAGCTTACTTTTCCTCCTTGAGTTTTGTGTTCATTCTTGTCTAAATTGGTCATGCACATGTTACTAACAAGCTATACGAACTTGAGATGTCGTGAAATTAAAACTATGATGCAACTCCTGGCCGATTTATACTGCCATAAATTTGTCAAAGTTTACAGCTATTCCTATGGGTTTTAGCATTTACTATTATTTTTATACTTTTTGCTAGCTCCAAGCTTCAAATACATCCTAATGACAAAGTTCTTTTATTTAACAACAAAATCGGAATCGTTCGTTATGTCGGTCATTTGGATGGAGCGGGATTCCCCAGCGTGGTGTACGCAGGCATAGAGCTTGATACTCCAAGTGAGTCATTTTTGGCGTTGTTTTTTTGGTGCACTAATATTATTTTTTATCTCTATGATTTAGCTGGCAAGCACGATGGATATTTATTTGGGAAGAGATATTTTTTTGCTCCTCAAAATTGTGGAATGTTTTTGCGACTGCAAGATGTTGTATGCGTTATCAACAAAAAGGTAGGCTCTAAAATGTCTTACAACTATTTTCAACTCAAGTAACTTCTAGAAGTCACCACAAAGCAAACTGTGAATTCATATAGCCTGTAAAAGTCTATTAACCTCGTACCCTTAGTAAGCCTACTAATGTTTCACTATTCTAGGCTCACACTTACCCAGTCCACATGTCCAGCAAGTAGCTTCCCGCATCACAATTAAATTTTGATGTCATGATCACATGTTTAAATTAAGACATCAAGGATTTGGTTGTGATACACGAAGGCTGCGGCCTTTGGAACCGCTTAAGCTGGACATGAGGTCAGAGTAAATGTATTTTTCTCGGGCCAACATTAAACCTTCTTGAGATTGCTGGCAACAACTTTATAGCGAAATTCTACGAACAACGCACAAGCTTTTGTCAAAAAATAGAACACTTTCATAGCGTTGATGACGTACTGTTAAGGCAGTGGTTCTTAACGGGGTCCCCAATGAAAAATCCGGGGGTGCCCAGTCTTATGTTGTTCGTTCTTTCATACCTCCTTTGTGGGTTGCGCAGATAAGTGATCCCCAAGCCAATTTATTTAAAAATAGGGGTCCCAGGGGCTGGAACGATTACAAACCACTGTGCTCAGGGGATGTGTAACAATCAAGCATCTCTTTACTTCTGGTTTGCGGAGCACGATATTGGCCCAAGTGTGCAAGTACTTTTCCTATGCTTTCTTTCACCACGCACAATTACTACCTGGGTTTTCTGTTGGTACGTAGGCTTACATGTATCATGGAAGATGACCTAGTTGAGCATTGAACTGCAAGGCTAGCACCGAAACCTAATACGCCAACAACTTGGCAAACTCTACTGTTTTGTTGCAGAAAAGTTCCGCGTCAGCTCGACAGCGCTCTCTCGTGACAAACAAAACATCAAGCAGCCGTTCAACGGCAATAAAACGGAAGCAATCCAAAAAATCGAAAACTTTTTCAGGAACTGAGGCAACTACGTCAGAGCCCTCTTCTGATGATAGTAATCAGTAGGTAAAACGACGCGCATGTAGGATGAGAGATATGCGAAGTATGTTGCTAGGGAAAATTGAGGACCGAAACTAAAATCCGTTAAATTTCCAAAATCTTTTGTTAAGTTACTTCACTTCAGAATAGATTGTGGTGAGATTCGATCAACAAGCTTTCGCATTTACACCAAATACATAGTAAGTAGTGACACTGGATCTTGCTTCGAAGGAACCTTCAAACTGAGATTTACCAGTTCACTTCAAGCACGGCATATTTAGTTACAGTATGTCTTAATTTTTTGCAAACCAGCAATATCCAGAAAGATTGATAAAAATGAAACAAATTCTGCGTACAATATTGGAAAACACTATTGAAGTAAAAAGAATAAAAACTGAGAGTATTTGTTAGCTGTACAGTAAATTCTGAGGATTCGCATTGTCAGCATTTCTATTAGACGAATGTGATGATCTAATAATATGCTTCGATTCAACTTCCGGCATGAAGAAGATTTTTCAAGCAATTATCCTCATAGCCAGGAGCGTATTTAAGGGGGGAGGGGGGCATTGTGCCATGGCTCCTCCCTTTTGCCATTGCCTTTTAGTAAAACAGATTAAATGGTGCTAAGTGAATGAACTACCGGTATGCAAACTCTTTTGATGGCTGTTGCAGTTTACTGCCCCCTTCTAAAATTTCTCGCTACGCCCCTGCTCATAGCTTACTGTAGTCATGAATAAGGACAGTTGCTTCAATTGTATTTATATTGTATTGAGTTACATATTTATCCTCTTACCATCAGAAAACAATGAAAGCAATGTAACGAGCTCGATTAGGAGTTGCGGATCATCTATCTACCACTCAAAAATGGGGGAGTACCGTTAAGTGCCTTTCCCAACGGCACAACAAATAAACTTGCCGACTTGTTCTCTACATTGTCCCTTTAATGCTGAACGTCAAGCTGGGAAGCTGTGAATATCAATTTTCTAGTCATTGATTTGACCCGACTCGGAATTAAACCCAAGTCTACAGTTCTAGAGACGGACACTTTTATTACTCAGTCATTAGATTTGTAGGCTATTTATTTTAGTCTTCCAGCTATTGACAATGTGTTTTTGTTTTCATAAAATATTTTTAGGTTTTCAATCGAATCATCATGTTGATTTTCCATTCAGAGCAAACAATTTCGGAACAATTTTGGTTACTGAACCAAAAACAAAATATTGATGTTAAATGCGCGCTTACCAGAGAAGGTCTCGATTGTAATCGTAATATGTAATTTGTGATCGATTACGCCATTTTCAAATAATTGTAATTGTAATCTAAAATTGATTATATGGTTGCGTAATTGTAATCGGTGGAATCGATATAATCGAACCATCTTTAATTAAGACACTACTGTAAATAGCATTTTGATACCGGAATGTTTAAAATTTTAAAACCAAACTTAGGTGATGACAGTTGACACTGAACCAGATGTGTTTGAAAACTAATGGAACTTGAGTATTGAAACTAATTTTATGTTTTAAAGCAACTCTGTATAAAAACTATGCTTTGAAATTATGTTTGAAACCAAACTGTGCTTTGATAGGAAGTTATATTTTGAAAATTAAGTATCTTTAATTCCTGAGTCTGATTAGTGATTGCGTACTTTTAAATTGAAGTTCTTTGTTTTGAAACCGAACTAGTAGTGCGCTTCAAACGTAAACAAGGCCTAATCTGTGTAATTTAAAACGTACTATTTAAAAAAAGTTAAATAAAATAACATCAAATAATGTTTTATTTTTTCTCAAGGAATAAATAAATTGTTCCTATTCCTACTTAATCGGGAATCCCAAAGTTATGATGACCTCACAACTTTTGACAAGGCCATATTAATGGATAAGTTTGCGAAAAATGTTTCGACCTTAACAAAACTAGGCCTATGTAAGACAAGACAACATCAGTATTTCGAATTAAATTTTTGGAAAATCTCGGGCACGAGTCTTGAGTGTGTGTTTGTTTCTACGGCCCAAATTTGCGTCTCCTAGAATTTGAACTAACCTAAATCGAATACCTATGGCCTATATGCTGTCATCGCTTTAACGTATTTTTTTATTAATTCTGACTTTGTGAAAGCTGTAACAAAATCATTTTTTAATTTTGGCGAAGCGATGTAATCGTGATCATAATCGTAATCGTGACGATTACTAGGTGAAATAATCGTAATCGAAAATCGATTACATAGGTGCGTAATCGTAATCGGTGAAATCGTTATAATCGAACCTTCTCTGGTGCTTACAAACTGCTAATCTACATCTTAGCCTACCAAGACAACAAAAAAAAAAAAATCGAATGTATGTCGCTAGAGACCCAGTATGCTCAAGCCAGTTATAGCTGTGATTTCGTACCGGTAGTTATAGATTTTAGACCTTGATTTTACACCAACAGTACAGCATTAAAAATAATGATCTGGTAAAATTGTCTATTAACCTTGTTCTTGATTGTATCTGTGCATGCGCATACGTGTACTAATCAATATCAGTAATAGACCTCGTGGACACTCACTAGTATTCGTTGCTTTGACTTTTGAGGAAAAGTAGCAATGTGGAAGCTTTTACAGCTGTTATAATTATACAAATTTAGAACGGAGGGAGGCAAAGGTAGAAAAACTGCTTTTATCTTGAAGTTTTGTCTGAAAGTATCAAAGTAGCCCACTAATGCAAATTAGTGTGATGTGACTTTCCCAAATGCAAATTAGTGTGGTTAAAAAATTAGGGAAGGCTTTAACGCTCTTAGCCACTTCCCCTTTAATGAGAATCATTTTCGTATAAGAATAAAACAAGAAAGATGAAACAACTACAACCTTGCATACCGGTAGTCGAGTAGCATCACTGGCAGCTTTTCCGTTTCAGGCTAAAAAGAAACGATGCTATGGTGTACGAGAAATCTGACTAAAGTAACTATAGGCGTAAGGCTGGAATCAAAAAATCGAAAAAGCGAGTTTGACTCCGAGTAGGGTCAAAACAATAACTTTAAAATTAGTATTCACAGCCTCCCTGCTTGACGCTCAACATCAAAGGGACAGTGTGAAGAACAAGCCAGCAAGTTTACTTGTTGTGCCGTTGGGAAAGGCACTTGGCGGGATTCCCCCATCTTCGTGTGGTAGACAGGTGAACGGCAGCTCTTAAGCAGCTCGTATAGTGCATTAATCGCTTTCTCGTGATGCGAGGATAAATATGCAACTAAATACAAAAATCTAAATATTACCGAAGAGTCATTTTTACTGTGAGCCTAACAAATTCTTCTCGAAAAATATATTGCTGAGAACACGGTTAGAAAGTTTTCTGAAATTTTGAGAAGCAATGTGTACCCAAGCTAGTGCATTTGTTTTCTTGCAATTTAGGCCTATTATGGGTAAAATTTTATTTTTTCCCAGAATAAGAACACAACTATATCGTGTCAACCGGTTGCGAAACACTGGTTGGTAGGCAACTGAATAGTTTCAAACTGCTTCATCATTCGCAAAGTCGCTCGCCGAGAGTAAAAGAAGGACGTTATTAAGAGCTATTATGAGATGAGATGATTTACTATAATCATATGAGCAGGTATTCAGTTTACTGCAGCCTTGGGGAGGGGGTCAAATGGGTTAATTTTTTACCTCAAAGTTTTTAGTTGGCAACACTGTGTATTTCCCCCCTTTTTTTTTTTTTTTTGAAAACACACTTATATTTAAAAGTCACATAAATAATAGACGATGTCTTTTCTATGTAGGCTACGCATCTTTAAAATATACCTCGCATTTTGATCACATCAAAGCTCAAGCTTTATTAGTTACATAATCTTCTGACAGTTTTTTTCATTTTAAGGAACTAATGCAAAGGACGACGTCACTGCTAGTCAGTAAGCAAATTGACAGTTGTTTCAAAAAGCAACTCTAACGACACATCTAACAGTTCAAAGAGCAATGAGAGAATGTCCATACAGTTCATCATCCGTGGTTCCAACTATGCTCCAAGAGTTAGAATGAGGGTAGTAGCATTCTATTTCTTGAACAGCGTCGCCATCTTCGTCGCGTCCCCCGACAACAAAAATCTTTTCGCCCAAAACACAAGCTACGTGTTGTTGTCTTTTAAAAATCATGTCAGCGACGTAAATCCATTCCTCCAGTTCTGGATCATACCTTTCCACGTTTTTCAATGTGTTTTGGCCAGATTGGCCTCCTATCGCGTATATAAAACCGTTGCAATTGACGGCTGCAAAACTGTGTCTTGCCTTTTGCATTGGCTGACTGTCGATCCATCTATCCCCTAAACAAAGATCACCACTAAAGGTTGGATTCTTTTTAAAAGTATCAGCTTCTGTGGATTGCAATGTTACTACTGAAGATAGGACGGAATTCAATGACAAACCACCGAGAGTATACAGAACATCTCTACAGCTTACCAATTGACACATTTTTTTTTTTTTTTTACGTCTAAATTAGGACCACTAACCCAACAAGTCAGAGCAACAACATTAAATTGCATTTCAAAAAAGCTGCGGGAAAAGTCGAAAACAACGGCTAAAGTGCCGTTGTGATTACTGGCGCTGTGTATGATTGCATTTTGGTCCACCAAGGAAACATGTTTCCACATAGATGAGCTTCTAACACTGGGGTCAAGCTCTAAACTGAAAATATTCTTACTTCTATTATTAGATACGTTGCCATCGCAAATAGCATACGCAAAGTTATTGATTTTCACAACACTAATGTATGTTTCTGGTAAATCCGAAAAGAGTGCTTTTGGTTCGTCAAAAATATTATAAATTTCAAACGTTTTGCGAGGTGTATTTGTTCCTCCAACACTGATGATTTTTGTGGCTTGTTTCTCTTTTGTTCCGATCACTTTGAAGAGGTCAAGAAAATGATCTGTTATTAAGTTGGAACAAAGCAGATCGTCTTTCACTAGACTTTCATTTAAGATATCTTTCAAAAACTTGTCAGGCAATCGATGGAGCTTGATCCATTTCAACAAGTCAAAAAACTCAGATTTTCGATTTTCCATATCGATCTTTGCCCGGTTAAAATAGTCTCGAAAACTAATTTTTCTGGAATTTTATTTCTATCTAAGCTAACGATGCAATTAATCAAGTCAGCTTTTGAAAGCGCTCCCGCAAACGCTTTTACGTCTTCAAAGTTGTCATTGATGAATTGAAGGGATGCTCGCAAAAGGTCTTCATCTTCATACAACCTGGCAAGTGTGTAAATAGTAAAGCAAGTGTTTTTGTCTATGACAGTCAGGAGAAAGTCAAAGCAAAATTTTTGAACTTCTACCATTTGCAAATAGTCAGCTGCTGCTAAAACCTCAACCACATTTTCGTTGTTGATCACAATGTTGCTGGTGTACATATACTCAATCAAGAGTTTTAATGAATTTCCACTCACACCATTCAGAGCTACCACTGGTTCATTTTTCTCTTTCATGTCCATCTTAAACAGTTTCTCAAAAAAAAAGTGAACAGCTTGATAAAATCATGCGATTTGCAGGAATCTCGCCATCGTTAGTCTCAATAACAACATCATTGAAAAAGCCTTCGTCTTTGTTCTTATTCGCGTAATCTATAATGTCAGGAGGAAAACCTCGTTCATAATTTTCAGTCTTTGCTACACAAATAATACTAGACATCATGGCAATATTAGACATCATGGCAGCTTTAAGCTACTAATAAATTTACCAAGATAAGTTTAAACCAACCGTCTGTGAAAGAATATACTGAGCATAATCTTGCAAGACGGGTTTCTTTTCTCGTCAGTCTTTCACTTCCTATATATCAGTAGGCATAGGTGGGCACAGCTAACGCAAAAAAAAAAAAAAAAAATTAGCTCCGCTAACAGCTAATCCGATAACCAAAAAGATTAGCTTAGCTTCGCTAATCCGATAACACGAATTTTTCGTTAGCGGAAGCTAACGCTAGTCCGCTAGTTAATCATAAGATTATAATTTGAGGCAGAAACAATGAAAAATCAACTTTGTAATTTGTAGTAATCATTTTAATATCACGTTTTTCAGTTGATCAGCCAAATCTACACAATATCGTATCAACGCAATTTCCAAAAGTTTATTTAATAGCAAACCGGCCGTTAGCTCAGTTGCAAAGCGCACGCTTTCGGTGCGGGAGGTCTTGGGTTCGATTCCCGGGCCGGTCAAATCGACACAGTGTCGCCAACGACTCGCCACCGTTGCGGCGTTTCTTCGGAGCTGTGTAGCCCAGGCGCCAAGCCGCGGAGATGGGCCCCGCAACTCGTTACACGCTTCGGCGTAATACGGCGAGTATAATGAAGATTTGATTTTTTTTTTGATTTTATTTAATAGCACAGTATTTTGTCAAAGTTTTGGACACACGCTGAAAGAACATACAGCATTGAAATTAACTCGGCAGTGAAATTAGCACAGCACTGAAATAAGCACATCGCCGAAATGAGTAAGGCAGGGAAATAAGCACATAGATCAACTAAAATCAGCGTCGGTCTGACCAATCTGACCGTGTCTGACTATCGCGCCTTTGCGAAATACAAGGTTGGTAGACCGGCCGCTGAGAGGGGCTAGCATACCTTTTCTAGGTACCAATAACCAAGCATATTGCGACCTACTACGTCAAAAACCATCGGCGAAAAGTGATTTCTGCCGGGTCGAGTTGGCTGCGTTTGGCCGTAATAATGAGGGCCCAAAGACCCCCAAAAAACACTAGAATGCTTTTTCTAGGTACCACATGAAACCTAGTAGAAACGAAAGCTTACATTGACCAGATCACGAAATGGTATGTGACAGAAATTTTTCGGCTGCTTTACCCCCGATAGAAGCTCCCAAAGTTCGAGTGACGACGTCACGAAGGTATGCTAGCGTACCTTTTCTAGGTACCACATGAAACTTGGCGTAAACGAAAACTTACATGAAAATGATATGTGACAGAAATTTTTTCGGCTGCTTTACCCCCGGCCGAAACCCCCAAAGTTTGAACCATGACGTCACAGCGAACGTCAGAGTGAGTTATGATGTGACGTCATAACTCGAACTTTGGAAGCTTCCGCCGGGGATAAAACTGCCGAAAAAATTTCTGTCACATACCATTTCGTAATCAGTGCAATGCAAGCTTTCGTTTGCACTAAGTTTCATGTGGTACCTAGAAAAGGTACGCTAGCATACCTTTGTGACGTCATCACTCGAACTTTGGGGGCTTCTATCGGGGGTAAAGCAGCCGAAAAATCTCTGTCTCATACCATTTTGTGATCTGGTCGATGTAAGCTTTCAATTACACTAGGTTTCACGTGGTACCTACAAAAGGTATGCTAGCGTTTTTTTTTTTTGGGGGGGGGTTGGGTCCCCATTACGGTCAAACGCAGCCAATTTGACCCGGCAGAAATCACTTTTCGCCGATGGTTTTTGACGTAGTAGGTCGCAATGTACTTAGTTATTGGTACCTAGAAAAGGTATGGTGACCCCTCTCAGCTGCCGGTCTACAACCTCTTGACTCCTACACGTCGAAACAGTGATTGTGCAAGCTCAGCATTATGATGTTATTCACGGAGTTATTATTGCCTGATCTAAGCGCCTAGCTAGAAGAGTACCGGTAGATATTTCTCTGGCACAAAAAAAAACGGGAAAATGTGGCAACTTAAAGGCTTTTTTTTTATTAAAACCGCGGTAGCTACTATTTTTATTCTATAGCGGATTGGCTGAAAAAATTAGCTTCGATAACCAGCCCGCTGACATTTTCGAACGTTAGCTGAACAGCTAATCCGCTAGTGAAAAAATTAGCTTCGCTAATTAGAGGATTAGCGATTTGTGCCCACCTATGTCAGTAGGTAATTTCTTATCAATCTTCCACTCATAGAGCGACCCTGATCTGAAAAACTATTTCTGCCGTAGGAATTTAATCATTTTAGTTGATGCCTGTATCTTTTAATTTTTTAGTTTTTACAGCCTATGTAAGTTGGTTTATTTATTATTTATTTTTTCTTTTTGCTTCATTTTTTCATATGGACTGACATAGTCTGAAATGAACTTTGTTGATTGATTGATATGCCAAAGTCCCCCACGTTTAAAAAAGACAGATTATTAAGTACACAGCTATCGGTGCGGGAGGTCTTGGTTTCGATTCCCGAGCCGGTCAAATCGGACAGAGTGTCGCCAACTGCTTGTTACCGCTGTGATGTTTTTTCGGAGCTGTATTGCCTAGGCCAGGGATGGCGAACCACTGACCCGCGGGTCACTAAGTGACCCACTTGCACATTTCAGTGACCCACTTATAGTTTGGAAAAATTTCCGAAAAAAAAAACGGTAGCTAACATTAACGTAGTGAAGAAAAGTTTATCTTTCCATACTGTGGTATTAAAGACGGGGGGCATTTCTGAGGTGAAGATCTTTTTTTTTGCTCTTTGAACCGATTTCGGCAGAACTCGTTAATATTGTTACATCTGTAACGGGTTGTTATCCCGGGTTCAAATGCTCCGGGTAGTTGGTTACCTTTCTTTCTTCTTGCACCGGTGTATACTTTCTTCTATCTTCTCCGACTCTTGTAAGCTTACTTTTACCCAACACGTTTTATTACTTAAAAGCCTAATCCAGGTTCAGCCCTGGCCTAAATAAAATAGGATCTGCAACTTATTCAAATAGAATCATTAGAAAACACATTTCACTGATAGCTAGCACACTCACTACTAGCAAACTAGGCTAGGCTAACAGTAACACATCTCATCACTTAGACTGTAGCCTCAAGTACAACATAATCTTCACATACTACAGTACGCAGCTGCTAACTATAAATGACTGTACATAACACTAAACTTTACACTTCCTGGGATCTCTACCAACGTAACCACTTCGCAGACTTAATAAAAAGCACATGGTACAACATTACTGGATGGTTGCCAACCGACTCAAAGCGGAGTCACAATACACACTCCGTACAATCCTACAACCAGTACACTACCCCCCCACGGCAGAAGACCTGTCCGCAGGTCTCTAACAAACCGAAGCCTGCACACAGTTAGCCACAAAAAGAGAAAAAAAAAAAAAAAAACACATTTGCATTCCTAGAGACCAAAACGTATAAACAGTAAGCAACTGAGCACATAACCAACGTACACTTGGACTATAACCTGGTCACACATTCTAAAACTAAGACTCAACCGTGTAACCAACATGTCACATAAGCTTGGCAGAAAAAAAAAAATTTATGCACACAATATCATGAAAATTCCCAGTCCCCAAAGCGATCGGGTGGTTTGCACATGCGGCGTGTAAACAACATGTCATCACTGTTTGTCTTTTCAGAACCCTCACAGTTTGGCAGATCCCATCGATTTTCAGAACGGGGTAAACAAAATTTTAACAAATTAAAATGGTACCGACGATTTCTTTTCTTCTTCCCAGGTTGAACCCATTCAAGAGTATATATCACTCCAGTGCGGCACACAACTTTCCAGGGCCCACACCAAACTTCACCTAACTTCCCACGGCTACCCTTAGGTGTCAGTACGTATACTAAATCCCCAATCTCATAAGGCCTGTAACGAGCATAGTGTTGTGACCTATCCTTGGTATGTTCGTGTGATCTGGAAAGGTGTAAACTAGTGTCCCGAAAGGCTGTTTGCAAGTTGTGACGTAATTGTCTAGCATACTCGGTAACTAATTGTGGTTCAATTTCTGGAGAAGGGAAAATAACATGAGCAGGGAGCCTCATTTCACGCCCAGTCATAAGATAGTTGGGAGTAAATCCTGTGGAAGAGTGTCGAGATGACCGGTAAGCCATAAGGATATGAGGAACAAGGGTATCCCAATCATCAGGGTGAGCCGACATGCAGGGTTTCAAAATCGAAAGCAAAGTCCCATTTAGTCTTTCACAGACGGAGTTGCCTTCAGGGTGAAAGGGGGAAGAGCGAGATTTCTTAATATGAAGAAGAGTGCATAATTCGGCAAGAAGATCACTTTCGAACTCCTGTGCTTGGTCAGAGTGTAGGACTTCCATCAGCCCATGTCGAGTAATCCATTCTCTCATTAAGGCTTTTGCTACAGAGGAGGCTTGGCGGTCGGGAAGGGCAACTGCCTCCGCATATCGAGTAAAATGATCCACCATTACCAGTAGATAAACATTGTTCAGTTTGGTAGGTCCTGGCATAGGGCCTACAAAATCAATTGCAACAACCTCATTCGGATGGCCTGCTACCAAAGATTGTATAGGGGCTTTGGGAAGGTGGTGGGTCTTAAACCGAGCGCAAGATGTGCAAGAATTGCACCAGTAGTGGACATCCTCCTTTAATTTCGGCCACCAAAGTTGGTCGCAAATTTTCTCGTAGGTTTGAGTGATACCTCGGTGTCCAGATGTGGGTAAATCGTGGAATGTTTTAAGCGCTTCTTCTCGCTTGTTATGAGGGACAACAAACTGGTGCTTCCCGGTGCGATTCAATTTGTAAAGGGTTCCACTATCTTTATCAATGTGCAACTTGGCAAAGACATTCCACAGCAAGCCCAGTTCTTCGCTTTCTCCAGCAGCTTCGCGCTTTGGCTTGCCTTCAAGCATCCACTGTTTAACTGTTCGCAGATTCACGTCTTCATTTTGTACAGTATTCCAATCAACGCTGCAGTCGGATGTCAGTCGCAACCGCTGACAACTTTCGAGGGGCAAGTTATCATTGGCTTCATCCAGGGAAAGCCTTGATAAAGCATCAGCATTGCCATGTCTCTTTCCTGGTCTGTGCGTAAGAGTATAGTCGTATTGTTCCAACTCCAAGAAGTAAGTTTGTACTTTTTCGGGAATGGATTCCTTGTTGCGAAGATGGGTGAGGGGGGCATGGTCAGTGATGAAGGATACCTTGCCGCCTAAGATGTAGGGCCTGAATTTCCTGCTAGCCCATAAAAGAGCATATGCTTCACGTTGAAAAGCACTCCACTTGCGTTTGTTCGGAGGTAAGACTTGACTAGCGTAGGCTATCACTCGCAGTTCACCATCCTGGACCTGTTCTAAAACACATCCGACAGCAAAGTTTGAAGCATCTGTAGACAGCTGAAATGGTTCGCCAAAGCGAGGCAGAGCAAGAATGGGTGCAGAAATCAACTTGCTTTTTAACGTCTGAAAAGCTGTTTCACATTCACCTGTCCAAGAGAATTGTTTTTTAGCAAGATTCTCTTTGCGTAGCAGCTGAGTCAAGGGGTGAGCAATTTTGGCAAACTGGTGGACATATTTTCGATAGTACGAGGCTAAACCCAAGAAAGTACGAACAGTTTTTGTATTGGTTGGGGTCGGGAATGCTTTTACCTTTTCAATCTTTTCTGGATGGGTCGCAACGCCTTCCTTTGAGACAAGAAATCCAAGAAAAGCGGTCTGTTTTTGGAACCAGGTACACTTTTCGGGAGATAATTTTAAATTAGCAGCCCGGAAGCGCTCAAAAACACGACGTAGAGCTTGTAAGTGCTCCTCAAATGTCCGAGAATATATCAAAATGTCGTCTAAATAAGACACAACTTCTTCGAAAGACAGGCCAGCCAGTAGGATGCACATTAACCGTGAAAACGAAGCAGGGGCATTAACCAGTCCAAAAGGCAGACGCAACCATTCGTAAAGACCTGTGCCTATCGAAAAAGCAGTTTTGGCCCGATCAGCAGGTGCAACCTCCACTTGGTGGTAGCCTGCCTTCATATCCAAAGCGGAGAAGTAGTGACAACCTGCTAAAACATTTAAGACATCCTCTATTCTGGGAAGGGGGTAGCTATCCCTAATGGTTATGCTATTCAGTTTTCGAAAGTCTACACAAAGTCTTTTGGATCCATCCTTTTTTGCTACCACAACAACTGGGGCGCACCAGGGGCTCTGGGACGGTTGAATAATGCCAAATTTCAACATGTCATCGATGATAACTTGTACCTCAGCTTGCACATGGATGGGTAGACGCCGTGGTCGAACGAGGATAGGTTTATCCTGGGTTGTATCAATAGTGTGCTGTAGGAGAGGTGTGCAGCCTATATCAAATGGACCAAGGGAGAAGATGTCTTTAAACTCATCTAATAAACACTTCACCATAAGAACTTGGGCTGGGTTAAGATCAGTGTCCTTAAGATTCAGATCAAAGGGTAGGTGGACTGAATGAGACGGTAACATATCTACCTGTTCGATAGGTTGGACAGCATGGCATATTTGTTCAAGCTTAAGAGGTGGTATTTTAGTAACAGAGTCTGTGCTTTGAATGATTCCAACTTCTAGACCAGAAGAAAGTTTGACAGGGTGGTCTGAAATATTGACCACTGCTAACAGCATTTGGCTTTGTTGAGTGGGGCTAAACAAACTGGGAAGGGCAAGCAATCCTTTGTCCTCGAACACACTGTTAGGCTCTACAATTCCACGAAATGAAGGATGGACGGACTGGGTGGAAATAACTGCTACTCGTTTACATTGAGGTCTAATGTACACAGATGAAGTCAAATAAACCTTGGCGGAGGTGGGCAGTTCTAGGGGTGTAGTCAAATTCTGGGTTCGGGGAGCAGAGGCAAGAGTGATACATGCGCAATCGGACAGGGTGGGAGGTGACTTCTTGGAATGGTTAAAGTACACAACATTATGAGCATGATCCGTAATGGCAAAAGCAGCTTGCATTAGATCACTACCAATAAAACCATCTGCTGCTATGTCATTGACAACAATAAATTGCCAATGGTAACTCACGTTGTTTGGCAGTGTGATACTGTGTGATAGCTTTCCAATGACATTCATGGGCTGTCCATTGGCAGTTATAACCTGAGGTGCTGGTTCCAACTGTAGCGAGGGGTCAGCTTTAGCTAGTTTTTCCCATGTGGTAGAGTTTAAAAGGCAGCAGCTACATCCAGGGTCCCATTCAAATTGGCATGACATACCAGCCATATCACAGTGGACAAAAAGACTTGGCAAGAATGTCTCACTAGTATAACGGATGGTAGGGCAAGGTGCAGATTGCTGAGGTGAAGTCTCAGGAGAAACAGGTTGTACGGTTGATGAGTCATCTTTGGGATGAGTTTGATCAGATGGTCGGTTTAAGCTTGGTTGGGGTACGTTTGACTGGGACGAATCTGGCCTGGCACAGAATGGGGAGGTGGGTGTGTCATACGAAATGGTGCCAGGCCTTGTCCGTTTAAAGGCCTATTTCTCTGTCTTCGGAAGCTGTTACAAACTTGAGGATAATGTCCTCTCTGGTCGCACTTGGGGCAATACGCATAACTCAAAAAGGGGCAGTTGCGCTTGTAGTGTCCATTTTCTCCACAACAATAGCAGTTTCCAGGGGTACAAAATGGGTGTTCTCGGGGTGCTGGAGCGTTAGCTTGAAAGACTTTGCATGTCGAGTTAGAATCCCCACCATATTGCCTCTTGCTGATCTGCTCAAAGTAGGTAGCCGCTTGCAGTAGCTCGCCAGGGCTTGCGCTCCTGCTTGGTCCTAAGTACAATTGGAGGTCTGGAGAGAGGCCAGAAAGAAAAGCATTGCGCACATATTGATCCCTCTGTGACGGATGGATGTTCAGCTTTCCAACGAGACGCTGGATGTCTCGCATATATGCTGCGACAGATTCTGCAGCTAATTTTTTCCGGTTCATGAGCGTAGCATACCATAGACCACTATCTGGAGGTGCGGCATAGGTCTCCATAAGCTGTCGCCTTAACATCCCATAATTTTGGCGCTGTTGGTATGGGAGGATGTTAACTGTGTCTTGTACTCGTTCTCCCAATTTTAAAATCAACAGTCGGCCTTTGTCATTTTGGTTGCAAAAAGTGGTCATTTCGTCAAACTGTCGTAGCCACCATGTAATATCACGATCTCCATTGAAAACGGGGAAAGAAGGAAACAAACAATGCAATCCAATGGGCGAACTAGTTATGGGGGGTGAAGGTTCAGAAGTGTGAGAGTATGGCACATAAGGGTGAAGTGGAGCCTGATATGGTAAAGCAGATGGGTGTTGAGTAGGTACAGAGGCAACCGACGGCTGAGTATAGTCTGAATTATTGGGAGCCTGTGTATGTTGCACTTGTGGTGATGATGGATACGGTACCTGAGGAGCAGCTGGTGTGACTTGTGGGTATCCAAAAGGGGGTGGTGGAAACATTTGGATAGGTTGGGTAAAAATTGAAGGTTGAGAGCATGAGAGAGGCGGTTGACAGTGAAGGTGAGTCGTGGGTTGAGATACTGCAATGCTGGAAGGCGATTGGAGATAAGGTAAAGAAACTGGCAATTCGGGTGATGCATGTGGGTAAGGGGTTGCTGTGGGTGGGTGTTGCATCTGTGATGTAGTGTAAGGAGAATGCGTGGTGTCAGAGCCTGTTTGATCAAGGACGGCGTATACTGGACTAGACCCATCTTGATGAAGATCAATTAGAGGGGCTTCGGCCATGGTAAAAACAACAAAAGCAGCAATGTATAAAAGCCTTACCCAAAACACAGTAAAAAGCAAAAACAACCCTACAGATCTAATGTAAGCCTGAAGCATGCAAAACTTAACGCACACAAAAAAAAATCTTAAAAAAACACTCTAAAAAAAAAACAAATGTAATTAAAACTTTAAATATTCAAAAACGTCGCAGAAAACTTCAAATTCAAAAACATCAAATGTCAATGCGTAACGTAGTCCGCCAGCAGTTCCAATTATTGAATTTTTTTTAGTTTTTGTTTTCTTATTTATAGACTAGGGTACCGGTATAAACTACGTAGGCTAGGCAAAATAAAAACCAACCAGTTGATCAAGAGAAAACAGTTGAGTAAAACTTGGAACCCGGAGTCGGACGAGCCCCCAAAATGTAACGGGTTGTTATCCCGGGTTCAAATGCTCCGGGTAGTTGGTTACCTTTCTTTCTTCTTGCACCGGTGTATACTTTCTTCTATCTTCTCCGACTCTTGTAAGCTTACTTTTACCCAACACGTTTTATTACTTAAAAGCCTAATCCAGGTTCAGCCCTGGCCTAAATAAAATAGGATCTGCAACTTATTCAAATAGAATCATTAGAAAACACATTTCACTGATAGCTAGCACACTCACTACTAGCAAACTAGGCTAGGCTAACAGTAACACATCTCATCACTTAGACTGTAGCCTCAAGTACAACATAATCTTCACATACTACAGTACGCAGCTGCTAACTATAAATGACTGTACATAACACTAAACTTTACACTTCCTGGGATCTCTACCAACGTAACCACTTCGCAGACTTAATAAAAAGCACATGGTACAACATTACTGGATGGTTGCCAACCGACTCAAAGCGGAGTCACAATACACACTCCGTACAATCCTACAACCAGTACACATCCGTAACCCACGTTTTTTTCTTTTTTTCGGTCTACGACCTTAAATTTGACCCACCACTTAAAAAGGCTCGCCATCCCTGGCCTAGGCGTTAAGACCCAGAGACGCGCCTCGCCACTTAATTGTTGCACGCTTCGGCGTAATGCGGCAAGCATCCTAATAAAGATTCGGTTTTCGAAACTATGACTTCATGCTCCAATACACGCAAGTCATTTCCATCTTGTCGACAGCGTGGCCGAGTGGTTCGGAGAGTCGTTTTTACGACGACGATAATCGTAAGGCTGGTGGTTCAACTCCCACCCTAGCCTCGTAGTTGCGTCCTTGGATTAGATCAGGGATGTGGAAGCGGTCACATTTTAATGGAAGCGGAAGCGCGAAAAGTATGCCGCTTCCGCATCGTTCAAAAAGGCACACTGTAAATAAAAAATAACCTATTAAATATTATGTTATTCAATTTATCCGTTTGTTATTTTACAATGCTAGATTCGCAAGGATGCGAGATCTCATCATAGGTTATTAGGATACTCTTCGCTTGACTTTCAGATAGTAGCCTACTGACGTAGAATCGCTTTTTCTTTCAGCTTTCTCTTAATTTTAAAATAAAGCAACTAATTTATCAATAGCGCTAAAAGCAATAGCTGACTCTTTTCTAATTATAATCATGTCACGAAATAGATGGTGTGCTGTCAGGAGCGTTGTTAGAAGTGGCATTGTGCCATGCTCCCCCCCCCCCCCTTTTTTTTTTTGACCGTGCCTTTTAGTAAAAGTGAACAAAATTAATGGTGCCAAGTGAAAGAAATAAGCCAGACTCTTTTGATGGTTTTTGTAGCTTATGGCTAGGGGTGGATCCAGGGGGGTAGGATAAGAGGTATGCATCCTCCCATCAGCCATTTTTTAAAATGTTACAATTTTTTCCATAATTTCGTGTCTCTTCGATAGCAATAAGCCTTAAGCAGGCATAATCGAAAATGTGCAAATAAAATGCATCATATTTGGCGAAGCACTCAGAATTAGGGTCAAAAATTTTAAACAAAATTTGGCTGAAAATTATTCAAAAAGCTCTAAAATAGCCATTACAGCATGTCAATTTTCAAGAAAAATTCCGAGGAAACATGCCCCCGGATCCTCTAGAGCTTTTCTCGTTTCTCAATCAGCTTCAAATTGGCTCTGCAAAAAAAAATACTTCAAAAAAATGTGGAAATTATGCCCCTCCCCCTTTTAAAATTTTTTGCTACGCCTCTGATGGTTTGTATTAACATTTTTCTAATGAAGGGAGTAAGTTTCGTAGCAAAGTTGCAGCGAAAGACTCCCAGGATTGTGACTCAATAATTCCTTCACACTTTCGATTGCTTTTTGCAAATTATCTATACAAAAACGCTTGCTACAGTTTGACCAAGAGCTTTCGACGTGTTGGAAACAAAATTAGGGTTTACGCTATCAGCTACCAACGCACTGGTCATATTTTAGAGGAGACTGGGGAGATATGTTACAGTTTTTGGTAAAACGGTCTTTCCTGCCGCTCTATTGCGCGTACGAGCTAACTTTCTTTTTTGTAGCTTCATGTCCCCTTAGGAAGTAATCAGAAATGGTTGTACGTTTTCATCTCCTTATCTTAGGGGCCTCAAAGATGAATTAACAAAGGGTCTATTGTAACATTTCACCTCACAACAGCGGGGTAAGTTGTTACACCTAATGGGGCACTGTGTTGCATTTGTTAAAACTCATTTAGAAGGTGTAAAACAGTTAAAAAAACTCAAAAAAAGTTGAATAACGAAGCAAAATAAGCGTAATCGGTCACTCATCAAATAATTTGAGCTTACAAACGCAATTCATACTTGGCATTGAACACCATATTTACAGAAGACTCAACACGAAGCAAAAAACAATCTACATATCGGAAGTCTCGCACACGTAATTGATATTGTAGGCCTACAATCAGCACATTCAGCATGCGAGCACTCTATGCATGTACACCCCAACTCTAATTTTATTAAAAACCGAATGGGGCAATATGTTACACTGTGTAACATTTTACCCCTTCATAAAATATGGACTTGAATGAAATTTTTCGTAATTATACGTCGCCCTTCAAATGAGAAAAGCTCGATAGGCTCTCAAACTACAATAATTTCACTTATCACAAAGCTATAAGTCTTACCCTTAACCTCGATTCTCTGCTAGGTATTCAATTTTTTAAAAATATTGAAAAATTTACTTTTACAGCTCAAAATAATTTTTTTCCAATACTTTTTGCTAAATCAAACGCACACGTCATGCACTTTTTTTGTTGGAACCCTTTGTCCAGTAGGTTATAAGAAAATTTAAATCTAGTTGTTTATAAGCAGCATTTAAAAAATTAAAGGGACTGTAACAACTTACCCTTGTAACATATCTCCCTAGTCTCCCCAACGGGCAAAATCTCTGTGAATTGGTTTGGAAGCGGAAGCGATAGGTATGGAAGCGAAAGCTGTTTGCAAATATACCGCCTCCACATCCCTGGATTAAATGCTTCATAGTAATTACCTCTGCTTGGTGGAATCTAACAAGCAGCAAATTAATGAATTCAGAAGCAAAACTCAACCGGAAAATTCGGAAATGAAAGCAACTCCTAGGCGAGTCTGGATTCGTCCTATAGCGCTTACGTCACTTTCTCGTGGGAGGAGAATAAAAATGAAAAAATCAATCATCATTATCTTTTCACCACAACCCCTCTGTTATCTTAACCATTTTTCACGGGCACGTCCGGAGAGGTAATTTTAGGACTTCCTTTTCCAAAGGTTTTTGAAGCTTTTTTCTTGAATTTCTGACAAATCACAACCATTTTTTAAAGTAGGCCTACCGTACCTGCATTAATTTGCGACCTTTCCGTGATAGGCTACCCAAAAAATTGAAAGAAAACAACTAAAATGGATGAACCAGGGTTCTAAAACACTTTTTATTCATTTATACTCAACTGTAAAATTTGAATTCAAAATCTTCTCATTTCGAGTGAGTTTTATCTTTAGTAAAACTAGTGCTGAACAAATTTAGCGTTGTCGATGGTTTTTCTACGATTTCAAGTGTCCGCACACGTCTTGAACTTTTCAAGGTGAATAATTTAATCGCGACCTCAGCTGGTTTACTTTTGCCAGAGTCTGAGTTAGGCTACATGCAGGCTTAAACTTACACCTTTTTAATTCAGCTTGTATTTTTTTGCCTACTGAAACAAACACACTGCTCTAGTCATCAATTACTTTTGTTCATTCAACCTCATCTCCATCTGCAAAACCGACTTATCGTCCTAGTAGCCTATTATAGGGCTTAATGCTTGGTATAGTGAAGCTGATGTGGCAAAGACCTCCGCTGACAAAATGAATCCAAATGACTGTTGTTCAAAGAATAAACTTTTTGACAAGACAATGAAAAGGGAATTGGCTTGGGATTTACGACCCTCGAAAACACAGAACATTTCCAAATACAAACAGGTTATCTTCGTCATCAAAATCAATAGGATATTGTTTTGTTTCAACAATGCGATTGTCAAAAGAGAAATACCGGTATTTGTTAGGGCCCACTTGTCTATTATCCCCCCGTTTAAGTAGAATCTGGTTTACAATCTTGTCACAATCGGATTAGAGTAGCTTACAACAATGCTTATAGAACCCTTTCCAACCTTCCCCGTAAAATTAGTATATCAACTATAATGGTACAGAATCGCATCCCTTCTTTTCAGTCTATCAGAAGAAAAGGTATGGCTATGTTCTTAACAAGATGTCATCTATCCATAAATGAATATATATATATATAATACTGTGCGATGTGATGATTTTAAAAAAAGCAAATTCTACACCACATTTACTGCCTTGGATTTTCAAATTGTGCGTCATTTATTTTGGGTGTTGTTTGCGCTGATTGTTTTTTTTTTTTTTATTACTATGAGTGGATCTCTTGTAGGTCTGACGACAATAAATAGTTTCGGAAGAGTCATTGGTGACTTGGTAAGTCGATGAAGCTTTAGCACATCAAATTAAATCTTTATTATACTCCCGTATTACACGAAAGCGTGTAACGAGTGACGGGGCCCATCTTTGCGGCTTAGAGCCTGGGCAACGCAGCTCCGAAAAATCGTCGCAGCGGTGCCGAGCTATTGGCGACACTGTGCCGACTTGACCGGCCCGGGAATCGAATTCCTGATAGCTTGTGCTTAACAACTGAAGCTTGAGCCTTTCTCGTAAATTTTTATTAGTCCTACACATATCATGTTATTACGTTGGTATTTTGAACCCTGTATACCACCATGAAACTTACTGCAACAAAACTCAACATTAATCAAAAAAAAAAATTTGCTCATTTTTCATTTAAGCTGCACAGTGGGCAACGCTCATAATATAAGATTCCATAACCAAAGTAAAAGTTTTACCAGACTATGGTTTTACACTCGACCAACTGCCATTTTTCGTTTTGTCAGTAGCTCACAAAAAAAGCAATCCAAAAAAAAATTAACAAAAGTGGAAAATTTTGTTTATTTCGGTAAAAAACAAACCACACCAACATAACAAAATACAATAAAAATGGAAACTTTGAATATTTTATTTTACGTTTAAACAAAAACTTATACACGTAATCAAAATCGTCAAATGGTATCTACCAAGCATTTAAGCCAGGGGTGTGCAACCCACGGCCCGCGGGCCACAATCCGGCCCTCCAGGCCAGTCAATGTGGCCTTCGACGATGGCAGGACAAAAATTTTTTTTTTAAATCGATTTATTTAGCTATTTGTACCGTCTATAATACACGGGTTGTGTTTAGCATTTTATAATTTTATACATATTTGACGGTGACTGGCCCTCGACGTTAAAATTTTCGAAAGTGGCCCCCCAGTGAAAAAGGTTGCACACCCCTGATTTAAGCAATAGCAGATTAAAAACAAATAAAAAGTTAACTCCATTTTCAAAAAATTTTACACAACTAGCGAGCTCATACAACTGAACATTGTGACTAAATGAAACTGATTTCTTAGCCACACGCAGTAGAATATCAAAGCTTTTATGATTTTCTGTGAAGTACCGATATTTCAAAACATCAACTTAAAGCAATTTCAGCTATCTAAACTGATATATTGACGTGGTGGTTTCTGGAGCATGTTTCAAACTGAGTGATTGAAACATTTCTGACGTCCTGTAGTAGTAATAACCATCAACTGTTGCTTTCGACTTTTGGAAGCAAATGTAGTAAAAACCAGCAAATGAAGCTCCATGAATGTTCTCAATTTTATGATTTGGGACCAGAAAGTGCTCCTAAAAAGTAACAATTAAGCTGCATTTCAAAATGTGCAGCTTGGTGAAGCAAAACATACTTTGGTGAACTTGTAATTGCTAAACTTACCCTAATCAAAGTTTTCTCAAGGCAACCAGCTCGGTTTCTTACAAATTTCACCTTGATGAAATTTATGATAATGCTGATCATTGATACTACGCAATAAGATACACTTCAAAGGTCTGTCAACAGTTTTCCAACTTTGTAGTATTTTTGCACCATTCTGTGTAATACTTTTCTTGCACTTAACTAACCTTGAGGTTGTTGAAAGCAGCAACCAATGGTTTTTAGAATCAAACATTCACCCTTACATTTTTTTCTCAGGCTTTGCCCAAAGTGTACCCTAAAAAATCAGCAAATTGGGCATTACTGCCTACTGTACTTACCTTCCACCTCATAAATACAAAATCACTATTGCGTAATTCAGAATAATCAAATGCATCACTGTTAAAAGTTTTGGAAAAGTGATTATTAAAAGAATTAAACTTTTTCCAGTGCTTTATATCGACATCTTCATCTGCTTCCCACTTTCGAGTCAAGAATGGATACCGTTCACTGATAATTTCACCATCAAAAAATGTTGTCATGGTAGGAAACTCTTCTGTGAGACCAATGATTTTTAAATATCCACAAAGATATGAATTTTCGAGATCAACATGTTGTAGTGTTACCTAAGTACAATGACTCATGAAAATTTGATCGATAAAAGTACAGATATGCTGATGTATTGCTACACCATTTACAGTAAATAAGAGACACAGACAAGGGTCCAAATAGTGTTAAAAATGTTCTTCCAACTACTATGCGCAGTAAATACCACAAAACTTGATAAAAGTCCATGCATCAGATCAATTTGAAGTCCTTTGTCATACTTTGCGTTGTTTAGTAAGTCCTTTGTCACTCTTTTGCGGTGTTAAGTAGGACCGTTATAATATACATACCTCAACATCATATGAATTGCCTTTACTTTTTTGTTGTCCCACAAAGCGCGATCCATTGTACAATAATGTGTCATGAATCCCTGGTTGTTTGCTGTTGTAAGGAGGAAGTGGATATATAGGCACAACACTTGCCATAATATGAAATACCAGTATGCTACAATACAAAAAAGTTCACAAAATAAAAGATAACTAGGGCATCAATAGCGAAGCCTTGAAAAAAATTTTTGAAGTCAGTTCAACCAAACACAATAGAACAATGGCAGTGCAAAGCTGTAGCACTGGCATACTACAGAAAATCTTAAATTTTATTTCCATCAGAGTTCAGACACAGGACAATAAAACTGAAAAGCAGTTGGTGTAGCCACCACTAAAACAGCCCATATAGTCTATGCACAAATGTACACTGGAACAGCTCAGATGGCCGAGTGGTATAGAGCGTCTGTCTCTTGAGCTGTAGACTCAGGTTTGATTCCAAGTCGGGTCAAACCAATGACTTTAAAATTGGTATTCACAGCCTCTCTGCTTGACACTCAGCATTAAAGGGACAGTGTGGAGAACAAACCGGCAAGTTTACTTGTTGTGCCGTTGAGAAAGGCACTTAGCAGGATTCTCCCATCTTGGTGTGGTAGATAGATGGCTGGCAACTCCTAAACAAGCTCATTCAGCGCTTTCTCATGATAGGAGGATAAATATGCTACTAACTAACTAACTAACATTAGACTCATTTCTTATTGGTATATACAGGGTGTCCGTAAAGTTAATACAGTCTTACAAGTTTAATTGCATTATATGTGTATAATAACTTTACGGACACACTGTATACCGGTATATGCACTGTAGCATACGTACGGTGGGATCCTATGCATGCGCCCCCCCTCAGACCTTCTTCGACGCATGTTAAAAGCCTGTGTCTCTCAAATACTGCTAGAAAAATCATACCTTAATGTGAAAAAATTTCCTTGCGCCATAGGCGCAAGCAGGGGGGGTCACGATGCCATGCCTCCCTCTCCTTTGGCCCTGTAATAAGGTGCTAAAACCTAACTTTCAGTCTATCCATCTTAGACGTTTATTAAATGATTTCAATTAATAGATGATTTAATAATGGTGTAACTTTCAGTCCATAATTTCACGAACTAATAATGATTGCAACCTCCTTTCACTTTTTTTAGCCAAGCCTCTGCTTTTAGACATAAGCTGCAAAAATATTTTTGCATTGTCTATAGCAGAGGTGTACGGAGTTGCTTTTTTTGGACTCCTGCTCCTGTTTTGACCAACCAGACTCCTGATCCTGGTCAATGACTACTTTTTATACTCCTGCTCCTGTTCGACTCCTGTTTTTACGCAAAAGTGTCTGTTTAGTAAGGGTCAAAATTCTGCACTAACCCAATTACTTCAAAATAGTGAGGTATATAATAAAAATAATAATAACTAAGGAGTTATGATAAAAAACTGAACTTGAAAGAACAGATCAATGAGGAAGACTAGGTATTATATGAGCTTGCGCTCTTCAAGTCAACAGCCACACAATTATGTGTGAAATGTGGTCGGCCAAGTCGTGATTAGAACCCGTGCGATTTCGTAGCAATGGGTTTCGCATCAGGTGCAAGATTTGAAAACAAGGACACTTCGTTGGTGTTTGCTGCTGCCAATGAACAATGAGAGTCGCTAGAAACAATTAAATCAGGAGATTCGCCATTAAAATTAAATATTAATCGCTGATGCTGGCTTTGAAAATCTAATCCTAATATGACATCACTGCACAAATTCTCAAAGACGTTCAGTCGCGTACATGAATATTTTGTCCCTTTGTGTATCAAGTCGACCAAACAAAACCCAGTGGATTTGATTTTCACTGTGGTTGCTGCCATCTGCACTTGGTGTGATGTAGGATACACGTCAACATTTGGTTTTTCACAAACTTTCGAGTTGATGTAACTTTCTGAGCTTCCTGAATCAACTAGGGCCGTTAAGTTAGTTCCTCCGATTGAGACTGGAAACGACGCTGGAAGCAGGCTTGCAGGACAAGCTGCTGAAATGGTACACAATCCAGGACAAAAGTTCAAGGAAGTTTTAGCTACTTTCTCAGTATTTTGCGAATGAGATTTTGCTCGACGAACTGGAGAAGATTTGGAACGGCATACCTTTGCAAAGTGACCAGATTTACCACAGGAATAGCATTCGGCTTCTTTTGCAGGGCATCTATATTGTGGGTGATAAGAAAGTCCACAAAAGTAACAAGTTTTAGCTTGTGACGCAGATCCCAAAACGTGGTCAAGGCCATCTCTCGGCTCTTCTGCACTTTCTTTACAAGGCAACGGTTCGGCACTGGCAATTACGTCTCTTTGACACAAGTATGCTTCAGAGTGCTTTTGGGCAGTCCATAAGGAACTAGCTATGTTATAAGCTTGATCAACGGTTAATTCGGCATTTTCCAACAACCGTTGACGGATGATATGAGACGAAAGCCCATTGATAAACGCGTCACGGACTAACTCGTTTCTATATTCTTCAGCTGTGACATCCCTCAAGCCACAGTCCTTGCTCAGCAGATGAAGAGATTGAAAATAATCGTTCAAAGTTTCACCTGTCTGCTGTTTTCTCGTAGCTAATTAGTGTCTCGCAAATATAGTGTTGGGCGATTTGATGTAAATACCTTTTAATTTTGCTATGACAGCATCATATGTGGCACAGTCTTCCACATATTCGTATACGTCTGGGCTTATATACGCGAATAGAACTTGCAATCGCTGGTTCTGATCCGGCTCGGCTTCAGCCTCCCCAGCTTGGTTAGCTTCCCCAGCTCGGTTAAGCCTTTCATATCTCTCTAAAAAACTTGTAAATACTTTCAGCCAGTGCTTCAATTGTTTTGCTGCTTTAGGAGAATCAGGCTCTGCTTCGAATCTTGCTGGCTTTAGTAAGTCTTGCAATGACGCTGCCATCCCGTTTACCTTTTAAGTTAAATTAATTGAAATGAGCATTAACTTTATTTAAAGCTTAATTTAACTTAAAACATCACATATCTCTAAATGAAAAATTAAACATTACTCAGAACTCAAAATAAACGCGAAACATTTAACAAACTGAACATTTCAGACTAACACAAAGAAATAAGGCGTGAGGCTTCCAATCGAGAAATTAGACGGTGTGAACCAAGGAACGCAATCAACGTAGCAGTTTGCTTAAAGCTATAGATTGATTTGCTCACCAAAACTCGTGAGCATAAAAAAACAAACACAGGATTTGCTCACCAAAACTCGTGAACATAAAAAAACAAACACAGGATCGAATACAAGTAAAGAAACTTCGTAAAATGTTATGTCACCTCCCCGCTGAAATATAAGCTGATATATATCTCCAGTCAGCAAAAACAGAGCATCTGAGGACGCGATGACCATTTTTTTTGGTCTTCACTTGATTATGGGGGCTAAATTGGACGTCGAAAGACGTGAAGTTTTTTTTGGTCTTCACCGATATTTTCAGTGGAAACAAAAACAGGAAATTCCAGCCCCCCTCTTTTCAAATTTCTGGGCACGCTCCTGGTAATCGACCCCAACTCCAACCCCACTGACCCCAAACCCCCGACCAACCCAAACCTCCCAACCCGAACCCCCAGACCCGAACCCCTACAACCTCAACCCCCCGACAACCCTAACTACGAACTACAACAGTTTCCCTACTTCCATTATCAAACTACCATTACCGTGCTTTCGATTCCCCTACTTGCATTATCAAACTACCATAACCTGATAACCATGCTTTCAGTTTCCCTACTGTGAGAATAGATTACCGTAACCGTATCCGGCTCTTCCGCTTTGACTTTCAAACATTGGGAACCGTTTTCCGATTCCTCTAGTGCGAAAAGCATGGTTCGGTAACCGGAAAACGATTTCCGAAGATAAAAAATTAAAGTAAGGGAGTTGAATTCCGATGAAATAAACATATCTTATTCCTTTTCCTAAGCCGTCTAATTTCATTTCCTCTAATCACCAGCGAGTCTTCTAATAGGGGGGGGGGAGACTTAATTGCAACTTTTTTTCAGACGCCACTGAGTCCCTATTTAAATTATGCTATGAGTCTGTACCATCACAACACTATAAAAAATTTTGCTATATACCTTAAAAACCCTTGTTCAAATAAAACATGAAGATAACTTGGTATTGAACAAACTTATTTCATTAAATGTAGCTTAATAACTTCGTAAGCATGGTGGTATACGGTAATAATAGCATTTAATACTCTGGTCAGTTACTGTTCACTTTAAGTCTAAGTATGTCAGTGCCGTATTTCTTTTTTTTTTTTTTTTCTTTGAATTGCTCTAATAATTTGTTGCTTTCTACTGATTTTGCACATATAAGGTAATGGCAGTGCAGAACCAACCAGCATCATTACTATGCTATTTCATCAACATGCAGCTTTATCAAGTCTTCCATGTTGCAGTGGATTTCTTCGTACTTTGCTTCAGCAGTTCAGTACGTTTTCAAGTTCTTGGCATACACAGCTGTTTTTAAGCGATGGTGCTTTTACATCAAATATAAAACTTCACTAGATTTTGGAAGAGATAAACAAGTGCCTTGAGCAAAGCGAACTTGGAGGTACATGACTTTTCTTTTGATGTAAGCTGTCACATCATTGTCAACAAATAAAACGATGTAAGTTGCATCTTCTGCACTGAAAATGACTATCCGAAGTTTCAAAGAAACTGTAAGTTCATTGATTAATAACTGAGTTTCTTTGGACGAAAGCCCCTGTTTCTAGAGATCTATCTGCGTTTCATTCCGTTCTTTAACAATTTTCGAAATGGTTTCACAATTTTGAAATGTTTTCTAAATCCTCCTTTTGATTGAAGTTCTACCAAATCAACTAGTTTAGCTATCACATTAGACTTGCTGCTGCATGGCCAACTGCTTTGCTCCAGGGATCTTAACTTGTACTTGATCGTATGAAAATCTCTTTCACCTGTTCACGATCCAAGTTGCTTATTGGTGCCAAATCCAAAATAGGATCCGAAGAGTCAAGCTGATGAATACCTTCATCATTTCCAAATAATGTGTAAATGATGTTTGAGGGAAATTGAGATGGCAATCTCAGGAAAAACGGAAAGTGCCATGCTGAGATCAATGTGTGCAGTGAAATTAGTGGATAGAAAGAATAATGAGGAATTGATGAAAATACTGGGTTTGGAGGAAATATTAGATAAAATGGCAAAGATAGATGGAGTATTGTGGCATGGACAAGTGGTTAGGAGAGATGATAATAACGTTCTAAAGAAGGCATTGATGCTTGAAGTGAATGGGCAGTGAAATCGAAAAGGCCAAAGCAGATATGGAGGAGCAACTTGAAGAGAATTTAAATAAAATTGGGTTGGGGGAGTACGAGGCTGCAAATCGCACAAGATGGAAAGAGGGAGTGAGAGCGATTGCTGAAAGAATGAGGTGCGTCTGTCCACCCTCAACCAAGACCAAAACCCACCGGATTGAAACTGGATGATAAATAACACAGTATTTCTATACCGCTTTTAATCTGGGCTTATCAAAATCAACCTTAGGATCTCAAAGCGGTTTAACATAAAAAACACAGCCTATTTTGGAAGCAAACAATGACAGAGAATACTAAGAAAAACAAAATTGAAGACATAGCACAGTTACAGGTAGTACAGGTAAGCAACAAAACTACTTCCACAGGAAATGCAATGACACAATAATAAAGCAAAACTGCATGTAACAAAAACAAAACACAGGGCAAAGCAGATGAAATGCTAATTGCAAAAAGCAAGCTCGAAGAAATAGCTTTTCAGTTCTTTTTTAAACGTAGTGAGTGAATTACTAGTACGCAACCTTAAAGGGAGCACATTCCAAGCATCACACATCTTATAAGAAATAGTTTTATCAAAGCAGTGATCAGTCAAAATTTTGTTTGAGTCAGACGCAGACCTAAGATTTTCACGAGAGGGTACATATATTTTGAACAATTCACGCAGATACACAGGCGACAAGTTATTCAAAATCTTAAACACCATCAGACAAAGTTTAAACTGAATACGATAGTGGAAAGGTAAAATATGACACTGTTTATAAAGAGGAAGTAAGGTAGTAGGATCATACAATGGCACATTGAAGATATATCTAATACAGGCATTTAACACTTTTTGCAACTTATTTACCAAATACTGTGGACAACAAGAGTACAAACAATTACAGTAGTCTAACTTTGAAATTATAAAACACTTCACAAGCATGATCTTTATGTCTTGAGATAAAAAATGTCGCAAATTCTTAAGCTTGCTCAACTTAAAATAACAAACACGACATGTTTCATTCACCATGTCAGAAAAACATAAACGACTATCTAAGAGTACACCAAGAATCTTGGAGGTTTCCATCGGATCGCAGTTAATATGAAGAGCTGATTTCAACTGCATAACTTGTGACTGATATACTTTAATTAATCTAGTTTTTCCACACATAAGTAACTGAGATTTATCAATATTTAGTTTAAGGAAGTTTTCATTCATCCAATGTTCAATTTTCAATAAACAGCATTTTATGCTGTGACATGCATTGTCAGAATCAGAGCTTGGGTCGAAGCCAATGTACAAAGTTGTATCATCAGCGTATGAATGAACTGTGAGGCCAAATTCATCACCAACACTGTTTAGTTCATTGACATATAAAATGAAAAGCAGGGGCCCAAGAATAGAGCCTTGAGGCACACCAAACATAACACGTTTTTTAACACTATGCTTGCCCTTCAGAACTACAGATGATGTGCGATTTTCAAGATAGGATTTCAACCAACTTAAAACTTTGCCAGCAATATTGAAATTATCTCTCAATTTAGAGATCAAGCGACAATGATCTACAGTGTCAAATGCTGCAGATAAATCCAGCATCAGAACTGCTGCAAGATTGTTTCTGTATATAGTTTCTTGGATATCATTTACAATTCCTGTTAAGGCAGTTTCACATGAATGGTTCTGTTTATAGCCTGATTGATTAGGACAATACAACTGGTTGTTCATGAGATGATCATTAATTTGAAAATGAGCAGCTTTTTCTAGCACTTTAGCCAAATATGGTGTATTACTAATAGGTCGATAACTTTTAAAATCGTCAGGATCAAGGTTGTTGTTCTTTATAATGGGGGTAACAGTGGCATGCTTTAGGTCATCTGGAAAAACACCTTCATCAAATGATCTAGTAAGAATGTAATGTAACACAGGAAAAGTAGTAGCTGCACATGATTTAATTAACCTTACTGGAGCGGGGTCAAAAATGTAGTTTTTGTTTGTTAATTTAGAAACAACTAAGTTAAAGTTATCCACCATAACATCATGAAACTCGGACATACTCGGAATTGAAGAATTTGTCCTGTCCTGGCCAGATGTGTCACATAAAATCTGATTTTGCTGGGAGACCGCACAGAAATTAGATCGTATGTCACAAACCTTTGTTTCAAAATAATCAGCAAATTTATCTGGAAGTTCAGTTATGATCATGATAATGCCCTACTTGTTTAACAAAGCCATCTACCTTTCGATGAAGAGTTTGCAAGATTGGTGGAGCAACTGTGGGGGTGCAGCTGAATGAATGCCTGAACTTCCATAAGAACTTCCCCAGGCAGAGACTTGCATTGACCAATCCTATTATTGCTGATGTAGCTGAAAGCAGGTCGAGTAAAATCTAGCAAGTTTATTGGGTTGCAATGGAGTAAATTGTCATAAAGCGCAAGTATAGTAGGAATCTACTCCCACTATCCCATTGGGTCAAAGTTAGTAATGTTTACAAAAAGTTAAATGAGATGGGCGGCCCCAACAACACAAAAAATGGAAAGAAACCCCAAACTAGCAAAGTATTTTACTACACAAGTCCGTGTATTGGTGATATGAGTGATGCTGATGAATTATGATGATTTCTTATCCTCCTGTCAGTTGAAAGCGATGGAGGCACTAAACGTAAGACGAATCCAGACTTGGTTAGGAGTTGCCGTTGTTTTCTAGTTGACTTCTGCTTCTGATTTCTTTAATTTGCTGCTTGTTAGATTCCACCAAGCAGAGAAAATTATCAGGAAGTATCTTATCCAAGGACGCAACAATGAGACTTGGGTTGAAGTTAAACATTAACTTTGCAATCATGGTCGTAACTCGTAGCAACAACAACGCTCCTAACCACTGCGCCATGCTGTCCATGTTGTCGACAATGTGCATGAGCAGTTTTTTGTACTCTTCTCATGGTGTACTTCGCAGAACTCTTAATGGTCTTAGAATGAGTAACATAACCTGGGCTGGAACCCTCTGGTCCACCAGTACTCATTTCAATACAGCCTGTTTATAATAAAAGTATGTCACCATTGGTAGTGTACTAACTCCATTGTAAACTATATTATGTGGCCTTCTTAAGCTTGTACACCGCATCAATATGACGTAATAATCCTTCAACAATGCTGAAATGATTTTTGAATCGCACCATCAAATATTCAAAAATGAATTATTTTTAGAGTTGACCCAGGAAGTTTGATGTGGATTTGAACAAGGGTTTTTATGTTGCACACACTTCAGACTGTTTCAGAAGTGTTAGTTATAGCTTGTAGCATACTTTTGAAGGACACTCACTTAGAACTAAATTTTAAGCCCCCCCCCCCTACTTCTAAGCCTACAAACTATGACCAGACTTCTTCCAAACTACCGGTAGCCTATTACAAGTTAACAAGTTGATTTGTCAAGCACCATCACATTTTATGCGTAAAATAAATTAATGAAGTCATTGACTTGACGAGGTGTAAGTGAACAGACCATAAGGTCATCTAAGTCAACCACTACCTTCGCAACATCTTTGAAATTTGGTTTAACTCAAAACAAATTGTTTGACTAGATACACACAAAAGAAACTAAAATAAAAATAAAAAAACAATAAAAAAAAAATAATAATAAATAGCACGTCACACACATACCCAGAAGTATATATATAGGAATCACCTATTGAGGAAGCTGCAATAGATTGGAAATTGTAAATTTTTGCCTTTTGCAGAACAGGAATTTGAATTTAGTACTGCGTGATTATGTGTTCTTTTTACAGTTTTGTAAATGTTCGAAAGGAGTAATTTTTCAGATTACTTGGGACACTTGTCCAGTAATTTGTTACCGGTAGTGTACCACTGTCTACTATTGTAGTCAACAAGACGAAAATAGAGAGTTTCTGATACGATGAAAACTGTATGGTAGGCTGCCTAGTCCCAGTCAGTAGTTATAGCCTACCACTGTACCAGTGCTGGCAGTACACTGGTACCGGTACAACTTTTGTTCTAGACTATTGATGAACCAGTTGATATTCCAAGCTGGTGTTAACATTTTAAAAGAGGCCACAGGCAAACATTCAATGACTAGACCACAATCGCAGTCTAGCCTGCCTTTTTGAAATGTTGTAACCAGTACACGGCTAAGCATTTATTTTATCACCCTAATCAATAGACCATATTTACGAACAAATACTGATACTATTATTACTAGGCTACGGCACCTAACAAATTTTTTTTCTGAGAAAATTTGCTGAAGAACCGAAACCGGTGTTTTAGCAAAAGGAACACCAAGGTCAATTTTTTGACGCTTGTTCAGGAACTAGGCCAGCGATGGAGGAAGCATTTCTAAAGTGGGGAGGCCCAAAACCAATGAACAGATTTTCTTCACCTATAATCAAGGCCGGCAGTGGCGTATTTAAAAAAAAGTGGGGGGAGCCAGTGCCGGCGCTAGGCCAAATAAGCCCCCCCCAAAAAAAACTTTACGTGGGGCCCCCTTTAGCCGCAAGCAAAATGGAAGGTAAAGGTGTTTTACACAGAATGCGACGGATATGTTTTTACACATACTGCGATTGCGTCCGATTTTGCATCTACGTAGCCTACCCTAGTTTAAAATCTACGCACGTATTTTAATGCATTTTCGTACGTAATTTACTTAAGTAAATTGCATCGTATAATTCTGTGTAAAGCCGATTTTGTATTTCATGCATATTCGTACGATTTTTAATGAACGAACCTAAAGGCTGGATATGTCTTTACACACAATGCGATTGCGTCCGATTTTGCATCTACGTAGGCCTACACCTACTTAAACTTCTTTATTTAAGTTGGCAAAAAAGTTACAAAACTTATTTACGTTGACTTCTAAAACTAGCTGACCGTCTGACGTAGGCCTAGATCAAGGATTTCATCCATCTGGAACTCAAAATAAGGACGACTGGAAAAATAATTAAACTGCCAGGGTATAATTGAGCTAAAAATACAACACCTTTTCATTTAACCTAGCGGTACCGCGCGCAAGTGACAGATCCTACGAGATGGGTGCGATTCGCGGCTGGAGTCGATCGCATTTTGACATGTAACAGGTGGCTGCTGACTCGAAAAGCACAAGCTTACTTCGCAGTCTCCCTCAATTACTGTTAAATTTTCCGTTCTATATAATTTGAAAATAACCTCAATTATTTATGCCTATCGAACAATCTATGCCTTGCTTCTTTGTGTTCCAAATATAATTGTGTTGCTTTTATGATGTCACAATAAAGCTTTGACGGTAAGACAAAACATAACGCAAGTTAAATAATGCAAAGCTTGATTTATGAAGTCCAAATAAGACAAAATAAGGACGCAAGCCAAAAGTAAGGACATTTCAAAACATAGGACAATAATATTTTCCAAGATGTACTCTCTCAAGATAAGAACAAATCTTTGAAGTAAGGACGGTATGGAATCCCTGCGTATAACGTGTGCGTGAAGAATACTCATTTTTATTAAATTCTAATTCTCAAGAACACTCTCTGGTTCCACAGTGCAAGCATAGTTCTCTGTAATATGGTTGTACAATTCTTTTTCCTCTTTTTTTCTTTTTTATCTTGTCACGCTTCAATGACAAGGTAAATGATTTGTCACGCTTCAATGAATTCCCACGATATTTTAGTACAGCAACGCAGTAATCATAGGTGTAACAATGGACAATTTTTAAGAAGTGTGAGGGGAAGAGTGGGGAAGTGCGTTGGGGTGTGGGGAAATCCAAGGGAGGTGGAGAGAGGTGTGGGAATGTGTGGGGGGAGGTGTGAAAACTGTGTTGGGGAGTGGGGTAGATGAGGAGAGATGTGGAAAAAGGTGTTAGAGTGTGGGGAAGTGCAGGGAGAGGTGTGGGGAGAAACATATTACATGGGGGTGTGGGGAAGGTGAAGGGAGATGTGGGGAAGTATAAGGGGAGATGGGGGAAGTGTGGAGAGAGGTGTAGGGAAGTGTGTTGAGGTGTGGGATGAATTAATGGGCGCTGTGGGGGAAGTGTCGGATAGTGTATGGGGTGAGTGTGGAGGGTGTGGGAAAGTGTGTTGGGGTGTGGGAGAAGTAAGGGGAAATGTGGAGAGACTTGTGGGAGTGTGGGAAAATATTTGGGGAAATATGAAAAGGTGTGTTGGGGTGTGGAAAGAGGTGAGAGGTGGTGTGGGGGAAGTGTTGGGGAAAGTGTGGAAAAGTGTTTTGGGGTGTGGGGGAGGTGAGGGGAGAGGTGTGGGAAAGTGTTGGAGGAGGTGTAAAAAAGTGTGTTGAAGTGTGTGGGGAAGTGTTGGGGAAGGTGTGGAAAAGGGTTTTGGGGTATGGAGGAGGTGAGGGAAGAAGTGTGGGGAAGTTTTGGAAGAGGTGTAAAAAAGTGTGTGGGGGTGTGGGGAGGTGTGGAGATGTGTTGGGAGAAATGTAAAAAGTGTTTTGGGGTGTGGGTGGAGTGGGAAAGTGCAGGGAAGATGTGGAAAAGTGTTTTGAGGTGTGGGGAGGTTAGGGGAAAGGTGTGGAGGATGTGGGAAAGTGTTGGGTAAGGTGTGAAAAAGTGTGTTGGGGTGTGAGGGGAGATGTGGGGAAGCGTTGGAAAAGTGTTTTGGGGTGTGGTGGAGGTGGGAGAAGAGGTTTTGGGGGATAGGGGAAAGTGTGGGTAGAGGTGTGGGAAAGTGTGTTTGAGTGTGGTGGAGGTAAAAGAGAGATGTGTGGGGAAGTGTTGAAGATTGTGTGGTAAAGTATGTTGGGGTGTAGGGGGAGGTAAGAGGTGTGGGCTGTGAAAACGTGTTGGGGGAGGTGTGAAAAGTGTTTTGGGGTGGGGGGTGAAAAGACATGTGGGGAAGTGTGGTAGAAGCAAGGGAAACCCCAACACACTTCCCCCAACACTTTTTTACACCTCCCCCACACCCCAAAACACCTTTCAATATCTCTCCCAACACTTCCCCACATCTCCCCTCACCTACCCCACACCCCAACACATTTTTTCACACCTCCCCCAACACTTTCATACACCTCCACACTACCCCCACATCTACCCTAACCTCCCCCACACACCTCACCAAACTTTCCTACACCCTCCCAACACTTCCCTACTTCCCAACACTTCCTACACCTTCCCAACACTTCCCTTCATCCCCACCTCCCCCCACACACTTTTCCATACCTTCCCCCAAACTTTCTCACATCTCCTCCAACACTTCCCCTCACCTTCCTCAACACTTCTTTACGCCTTTACACTCACTTGACACCCCCCCCCTTCCGCGCAATTCCCTCCACTCTTCCCCACCCCTCTCCCACACCCCAACACACTTTTCCATACCTTCCCCCAAACTTTCCCACACCTCCTCCAACATTTCCTCCACCTCCTCCAACACTTTTTTACACCCCCCACACTCATCTGACACCCCACCACACACACTCACCTAACCTCCACACTTCCCCACCACACCTCCTCTCATACTTTCCCACACCTTCCTTCACATCCCAACACACTTTCCATACCTCTTCCCACACTTTCCCATACCTTCTCCAACACTTCCCTCACCTCTCCCAACACTCACCTGACACCCCCGCCAAACATCTTCCTCGTTCCTCCACACTTTTTTTCACCCTTCGATCCCCACACTTCCTCCCATACTTCTTCACACTTTTTCACACCTTCCACACTCACCTCATACACTCTCCCATCTTCAACACCTCCCTCCACATCTCCCCTTACGTCTCCCCACACCCCCACACACTCTCCTATATCTTTCCCCGCATCTCTACACACCCTAACACACTTCTCCACACCTTTCCCCACACCCTCCACATACACCTCATACACTCTCCCGCACTTCCCCACACCCCCCACCCTCACCCCATAGCCTACTCTCTCCCACACCCCCAGCATCTTTTTCCACACTTCTCCACTCTAGCTGATTTGCCCTCGAGTCGTTTAACGTGCTAATCTGATCTGTTCCTTGGGAGCGTACCTTGTAATTCATGCGAAACGAAAGGGTCACGTGACACAGTTGTACAACCGTATTATAGAGAACTATGGTGCAAGCGTTTACCGGACTACCGGCAAATGCTTTAGTTAAAATCGTTTTAACACTTGAACTACTGACTGTTATTGCGCTATTAAGCGTCACAATAATAAATTAAAATTAATGACAAGCGGCCCACCACAGTGTGACAAAACGTGGGAAAAAGCAGGAGAAAAGTATCCAAAAAAATCATTAATCCATTTGGCAACAACCAATACTTAGAAGAACAATTGAAGTTTAAAGTCGGCCTTACTTAAAGTTATAATTTGTCATAAATTTGAACTTTTAACGATCCGTTTGACGAACCAATTTCGATCCACTTCGCTTGCGGAGTCGCACACCCCTACTGCTTTTGTGCAAAAACCATGGTATACCTACAATCTTCTAAACACCTACCATGCACGACCCAGGGGTGCCTTGGTAAAATTCGAACTAAAGGGGGCCCTGTGTCATGCAAAACAATCCATTATTTTATACCAGACCTTCTTAAACTTTTTCAGTTAGGCCCCCTTTGGCATTAGTTATTTTTGTCCACGCCCCACCACCAGTGCCGTATGAAGACTGTTGCTCCTCCCCCAAAAAAGCTGCAGATGGGACCCTTTGATAACTACAAGCATTCGGGCAGTTTCGCGCTTTTTCGACTCGGTTACGAACTTTCCTCATTAGCTGTATTAGTTGATGGGACGTATTCACAAATTTCCTCAGGAGGAGCGCCCCAGACTTTCGTGCACACAGTTTCTTTAGGTGTGTGGCAAAATCAGAGCAAATTTGAAGCAGAATGAAAATCAATTATAACTCTAGGGGGTCCGGAGGCATGCTCCCCCGGAAAAAATTAAAAAATTTAATTGCAATTTACTACATGTACTGTAATTGCAAATTGCAAGTATAGTGCTTTTTCAGCAACTTTTTGACGAAATTTTCTTTAACTTTTTTTTGTCTCTAATCGTGAGTCTTGTACAACAATATTGTGGGGGCCCTACAATTGCTCCCCCCTCCCCCACACCACCAACCGGGGGGACCAAACTTCGGAGATGCGTGATACAGCACTGCCCACCACGCTTCAAAAAACATGCAGAAAGTATTACGATTTATTTGCAATGTCTTAATCGACTTAATGGGAAGGATGCAGCTGTTTTGGGAAAACAAGTTTTGATGTTTGACGAAAAAAAGATTTGAAAGTAAGTTACACGTTCAATCATTAAGTCACTGCTATGCTCACACCCCGCTTGCAAATCTTTTACGACATACGTTCACAAGGACTTGGCCGAATTTAAGGGCCTCCCCTGCGCTCCCCCGACAAACCGTTTTTTAGAACTAAGGGGTCTGAGCCCTCCCCCCCCACCAAGGCAACCCTGACACGACCTCATTCGAAGCAAAGCGCATGAAATATGAAGTTAATATTGCTGCTATGACTTATATTTCATAACATGTGTATTTTTGACAGAAGAAAATTAGGCTATGCTTTCATTTATTCAACAGATCAAAAAAAAAAATCGTTTACATACAAGCGATTTTGCCTACAGCAGTCTACATTTCGAACAAGAGCGACGCAATTGGAGTCCAACATTCATCAACCCCCTCCGTCAGCACCTTTCTTCACACACGCACACAAACAAACTAATGTTGTGACGTAACACGTATTAAAATCATTTACAAGTAAAACAAGCCGCGGTGTTCAGGGCGGGGCTCCTGACCAGGCCTGCCCCCCCCCCCCCCCCCGGGGGGTTCGAGGGGTGGTTCTGCCGGCCCTGGGGGGAGCACAATTTCCACATTTTTTGTCGAGCGTATTTTTTTCGGCAGAACTAATTCGAACCTGATTACGAAACAAGAAAAGGCTTAGGTGGTCCGGGGGCATACTCCCCCGGGAAATTTTTTCAAAATTTGCATGCTGTAACGGCTCTTTTAGTGCATTTTAATCAATTTTCAGGCAAATTTTGTTGAAATTCTTGGACCCTAATTCTGCGTGCTTCGCGAAATATGATACATTTTGTTTGCACATTTTTGATTATGCGTGCTTAAGGCGTAAAAGGCTTGGTTATAGCTGTCGAAGAGGTTCGAAATTATGGAAAAATTGTATGCATCAAAAACATTTTTGAAAATGGCTGGTGGGAGGATGCATATCCCTCATCCTACCCCTCTGGATTCACCCCTAACCATTAGCTACAGAAACCATCAAAAGAATCTGGCATATTTTAGTCACTTGGCACCAAGTATTGTTCTTGTTTACTAAAAGGCAGAGTCAAAAGGGGAGGGCATGGCACAATGGCCTCCGCCTTAAATACTCTCCTGAGGGCCAAATATAGACAATGAGAGGCCCTAGGCTATTTGATCACACTGACTGGAAGAACAAAAAAAAGGTATACACGTTCTTAGATGTTCTGTTTTGCACTGAAAGCATCAGTGAAAAGAAAAAAAAGTCTTCATTGTTCGTGATGAAGCTCCCCATTTTCTCCAAGGCCCTAGGTTTCAGCCTGCTTAGCGTATACGTAAATCCGGCCCTATGCCTACAATCCATATTTATCCTGTCCACATGTGACATGTTTAATTGATGTAGGCTTCAGACCCACGGTTCTTGCTTTTAGTTTCTGTTCCCTCCACCCCACAAACAAAATTTTAAAGAAGACATCTTCGGATTTAAGGTCTTTCCTGGGTTTTAGTCTCAATGGCAGGCCTATTAAGTTTCAAATACATTCATGCAGAGGCAATATTGTAGGAGTAATTAGGGCTATCCGTAAATTAGGGCCCCCCCAGGGCCTCCCCTGAAAAAAAGTAGAAGAGCCAGGGCCCCCCCGGTTCCGCCACCTATGAACTAGGCAATAGATATTTGAATCATGCCCGTTTTATGGACTAAACAATCTATATGCGCACCGAGAGAAAGTTAAAAAAAATCCAACACATTTTAAACAACATCTCTCAAATCTGAGGTAAAGGTACGGGACAGCGGGTGCAAGCACACATTGTTTAGGCCATTTTCAATTGTCGGCCCATTACAATTTTCAATCACGAATGATTGAACGCTGTTAAGGGACATACATGACGAACAACACATACACAAAACCCTTCGCACTTCCGCTTGTGCCGAGCGCCTGGCGTGAAAGCTGCGAATACTATTTTTAAAGTCTTTAGTATGACCCGACTGGGAATAAAACCCTAGTCTACCGGCTACTAAGTGGACGCTCTTAACCGATACACCAAGCACCGGTTAAATTCGAGTTGATGTCATCACTACATGCCTCAAAATTTACTTTAATATCTTCTTCAAATCGTCTAGTCTGTGAGTGGTGCATTGGCGGGCTGTCTGCATTGAATTCACAATCGATATCTTGTACACTAACCAAGTTCATAATGCCTGGATTTATGTAATGTTTTCGTGTGCATAAATTGTATTTTAGCGAACACTGGGTGTCTGTTGGCGGGGTTGATAAGTGCTGCTAACGCACGTATAAGATTTCCTCATCGGAGTAACCAGCAAATAGACGATCTTCCTATCAATACCTTGGATGGTAATTGTATGTCCGTGACTTTAATCCAGTTTACAATCCAAACTAATAAGCCTAAGCGTTTGCTTCGCGGTAGTAGCCACAGAAATTTTCTAATTTGCTTGTTTAAATATGATTATTCTTGTAAACAAATCTATTTTATCTACTATAAATCTGCAAATCGTATTCAAATAGACGCATGATAACACCGCATGAACAAATTGTAGAACTCCGCTCAATACCTTTATCTAGTTATCAGAATCACCTAAATTTCTTGAGAAAAACCAACCATCAGCTATCCACTTTCAGTTCTAAAACTTTTTATGAGAAAATACGAAGTTGACAATTCGCGCTTCTCGAAGCACAAGAGATTGATAAGAAATTAACGAATCGGAAAATATATCCGGTACATCAAAGCATACTACAAATGTACTGTCAAAGAATGGAACGTATTCGAAGCGAAAAGCGTGACGTCACAAAAACTGAAGCGCTATCGCTACAGTGTAATAGACTGTAGGCTACATATGTAGGCCTATATAAATGATGTGGCGCAGTGCTACATTTTGCTTTTTCTTTTTTAATTGTGCTGTTCGTTATCAATTAACAAGCAATTTTGACCTTGTATACTCCAAATGAACGTGGATGCAATTGACGCGGCGAGAGTTTACTCTTTCACTGCATCCACAGTGTGCATTCAAATGTGGTAGCACTAGCAGCTGAGCAATTTTCTTTGCTAATGACAAGTGTTTTGCCAGTTTCATTGCATACTGAACTATTTAAAAAACTTGACTTGAGTCTGCTTTGCAAAATTAAGTGTTTGAAAATTCATTGGAAGGAAGGATGGACACTTGTAAAACCTCGCCTAAATCCGAAAAAAGGTCGCTTTTTAAAATTAAAAGTACGGTATCGTTCTGTAGATTTATTCCAGAAGGTTTTGCGACGTACGACCTGAAAATCCTTGATGTAAATCACTTTCATATTTTAAACTTGTTTTTGATCAATTCTCGTCTCATCTTTTTGCTTGGAACTGAGCATTTGCATTGCAGTTCGAGCTTTGATTCGAGTTTGAAGGTCTTATTTAAGGGAGTGAGGGGAGCTAATAACTAAAAAAATGTTTATCTAGCAGTCTTGGACGAGCCGGATTTATCTATAGGTCTAGGGTAGGCAGGCTAAGACCTATATATAGGGCTCTGAAGAAATAAGGAACCTCATCATGAACAACAAAGCTTTTTTCTGTTGATCGAACATCAATATCTTTATAAACGCCGAGATGAGTCTGATCTTTCATCACTAGTTAGGGCCTCTCATTGTCTAAAACCGGCTTTGTGTTGCTCGTATCCTTAAAAGTAGCCTATACCAAAACTTAGATTGGGCCGTCGATCGTAACTCACTCCCCCTCGGGTTTTGCCGATTAGTTTATTTTTTAAAGTCAGCTAGTTGAAGAAACTTAAAGCATATCCTTCTCGCTCAAATCCATCTATTTTTCGTTTGTTTTGAAGCCAATTTTTATTTGATATTTTTTGTCAGGTGTAAGGTGGAGCTAAAGAGCTATGATTTTTTTACCTCTGCAAATGGCGTTGGTCGAGTGGTTGGTGCATTGGGCTGCGAAATTTGTTTTGTGGGCTTGTTGCTCAACTAGGTCATCTTCCATGATGCATGTACAGGATATACTTCACTAATATAAAAACTTAAACTGCAATTACGCGGCTTGAGAAATACAAAAAAAAATGAACAAAAAGCTTCGAGCATTAGACTAAGGTTCAAATTTTACTATTATTTTAATTTTTCTATCGAGTAGGTCTTAGGTGGGTGAAATTTATTAAACAAGTACATAGGCTAAACTAACTCAAACACTTCGACAAAAACTACCACCATTAAAACACTCTAAAAATAGCAATGAAACTTTCACAGTTAAAAAACTTTGTCAATTTAATAACAAAAATAAACAAAACAATTTATTAAATGTGGCTGGAAGTTACACGGCCTAGTTTTTTTTTTAGTTTTTGTAGAGGAGCAAATGTTTCTTTGGGTAAATAATGCCCGTGATGGGTGCTTTTTGCTTTATTCATTGCCAGCAGTACTTCGGTCGTAGCACTGGGACGACGCTGGTCAGCACAAACAGTAGCAAAAGCTTCACTGTTATTGTCCGTTGACTCGTTTTGATCCGAGGAATCGGAATTAATTGATGGATTGGATCCGGAAAGATTTGCTGACTCCGAGCTTGTTTTCCAACGTTGGAAAAATTTTGGGCTGTGATGTTCCTGTCGTTGTTTCACTTTCGAAGTGTTGCGGACAAACGTAGTTTCCGACACTTTTCGGTGCATCGTGGGGCTCATTTCAACAGGAAGATGCGCACTTGAAAACGCCATTTCAAACAATCTTTTTACACTGGATAAATCTTTGGCAGACACTTCTGTATGAACCAATCGCGTATGGGAGAAATCGCCTCGGGAGCTGTGAATCCAATTGGAAACATCTTCAAGTTTTACTTGGCGCTCGTCATCCAAGTCAAGCTTGTTACCTGCGATGATTACAGGTGTTGACAAAGGTGATTTGCGTTTACAATTCCAGTGTTTAATTCCTGAAAGAGTGTGCTTGCTCTCATCGGAGAGAAACTTCACTGATTGTTCGACCATCACAGCAAGTTCTTTCGCTGTTTCGAAACTGGCAGCATTATCGACAGAATACACAATCAAGTAGACGTCCCCTAAAACAAATAAGGTGATTTCAAACCAACAGTTTCAAACTTTTCTGAGATATTATATACTTTGAAATTGCTTTTATGTGTTCTAAAAGTCGCTACGCGCCGCACTCAGATTCATGAGTAGCGCGTGTAAAAGAGAAAAAATCGTCTTTCGGACCAATAAAAATCTATGTTTTTTGTTTTGAGCTATATTTTCAAAATAACAAATTTTCAAAAAGATCTCATTTTAATCAAAAATCCTTTTAACATGCCTAACAGCTTCTACGCAGAATTACAAATCAAAATTCTAAATAAGGTTAAAAGTGCAAAACTACAAAAGAAAAAACGATGGCTTGGGTACAAGTAAATATTTGATATTTTATTGTAGTGTAGTTATATGAATGCTGATTACGCAAGGTCTGCTGTTACATAACTGGGCTATTGTATGTACTTAGGCCTGAACCTCACAATTAGCGAAGCATGTGGTTAAATTCCCACAATATCATAATACTGTTTGCCATAAATAACGTTGCGTGATAAAAAATTCAAACGGCTCTAGGTAATGTCAGCTCTTTACCAATTTTAATTCCTAGTACGCTAAGAAAACAAAAGGTTTCGAAATCTTAATGAAATCATTTCTAACCTTTGAAACCAAAGAATAGAAATTCCTGACAAAATTATTGATTATAACAGTCTGATTCACAAAGTCATAATTCCTCTCAATGATGTCATAAAACCGTTTCATAATTAGGTAAAATTTAAACTCGCTTTTCTGTCAATTTTTACGCCAAGCTAATTTTTGTATATTTGATTCATTAAAGTTACTGCACTTGCATTGACTCTATAGCGTAATTCATTGCTGGTATATCAGAAAAATCCTGGTGTACTAAGACGAAGCACAGACTGTCGTGAAGGGTATATCAGAAAAATCCTGGTGTACTAAGACGAAGCACAGACTGTCGCGAAGGGCAAAATAGTACGGCCTATTGCTGTTCATTGAAAGAAGAAACCTAGGTTTGATTCTTTGGCTAGTGAAATTGTGCCTGTAATCCGTTAGCACTTAGTGGTTTGCAAACCAACACTCTGCTCTTAGCGGTTTGCAATCTAGGCTAATAAACGTGCATTTCATTGATGTTTAGTCTAATATTGTCACTTACCTGTCATCAAAGTTATGTTTTGGTTTATTGAATTTGTATTCATGCCGGAAGTTTCGACTATGTCAAGTAGATATGTTCTTCCTCGAATCGTGTATTTTATACAAAAATATTCCTCCACAGTTGGCATGTAAGTGTCGCTAAAATAAACAAAAATTGCGTTTAGTAAATAAAATATCCTGATTTGAATTCAGGGCAGATCCTCACCTGATGGGGGAATGATTGAGGCGATCGTCCCTTTTTTTTTTTTCCCATGAAACGTTTGTAACAGCCTACTGTTGTAAGAGTCGTTCAGGTAATAATTAGCCTGTCCACATGTCCAATTTATATGGGCTTGTTGCTGTGGGCTTTCTGCATCACAATTAAATTTTTGATGTCATAATTCAAAAAAGTGATTATGACATTAAGCCCACAGCAACAAGCCCATATAAAAGTGGGCCAAAAGCCCACATAAATTGCACATTTGAACAGGCTAAATAAGACTTGAGGTACCCCATGTCCAAGCATAAAACGTGCCATTTTTAAATCATAAAAATATATCACCCCTAATCCCACCAAACAGAAACGCTATAGCGACCCCGGACTGAATGAAAACTGAAGTTTAAACTAAGACTATTGCTCATGAAAAATATTGCTTCATTAAACCTAAATATTGCCAGTTAGCTCAGTTGTTAAGACATTGCTATTGGTGCTGGAGGTCTGGGGTTCGATTCCCGGTTCGGTCAAATCGGGGATACAGTGTCGCCAACGACTCGACACCGCTGCAACGTTTCTTCGCAACTGTGTTGCCCAGGCGCTAAGACGCGAACACAAGCCGCGTGACTCGTTACACGCTTCGGCGTAATACCGCGAGAATAATGCAGATTTGATTTTTTTTATTCTAGATGAAATGTTAGGCTAAGTAAATTAACAACCAGCAGAAAGCGATCGTTTCATCACAATAACAATTTTGATCGAGGATTTGAAATCAAATCTTCATTATACTCGCGCTATTACGCCGAAGCGCGTGTAACGAGTGGCGGAACCCATCTCCGAGGATTAGCGTCTGGGCAACGCAGCTCCGAAGAAATATCGCAGCGGTGGCATCACTGTGTCAAATTTGACAGGCTCGGGAATTGAACCCAACATCTACCGTGCCGAAAGCAATGTCTTTAACCACTACGCCATTCTGCCAATAATATCAGTGATTTACGCGTTCAAAGCACAAGCAACGAGTTACCATCAACGAGAAAAACAAGTTGGTGATTATGAATATTTACTAAGGGCTAAACTTTTTACACAAAAACGATGAGATGATAATAAAAACAAAACAATGTCGAGATTTTATATTGAAGTTTAAAATTGTGTTTGTTTATGCATTTACTATGAGTAGACATAGATCAACAATTGTTATCTTTACGGTATAGCACACAACCGCTAAAGACGATGATTTTAAAGTATTATTTTTTTGTCATTTTGAATGAAAAAGTGCAAAGCGTAGGCTCAGTTTTGCAGTCAAAATCACTGTCATTCATAATTTAGTAAGTTATTGTGTTTTACCTCTCAAAGGTTAGATGATTCAGCAATCAAAATGAACTTAGTCCCAATATACAGTGCTAGTTAACTTTTTCGCTCTAGTACCCTTTTTATACATCACGAACCGAAAATTCGTACACTACGGTTCGATTCAGGGTTGCTCCATAGCGATGTCGCCTTTTCTTCGCCCAATGTCTGATCATAACTGATCATTTATATTTGTTATACTACTGTAAGATCTCTCGTTCTGAAAGCACACCCTTTTGAATAAAACTAATAGCGCTCAATTGTTAAGCCCATCGCCACCGGTGCGGAGGTCTGGGGTTTGATTCCCGGGTCAGTCAAACGGACACAGCGTCAGAAACGGCTCGCCATCGCTGCGATATTTTTTCGGAGCTGTGTTGCCCATTCGCTAAGCTGCGGAAATTAATGGAGCCCGCCACTCGTTACACACTTCGGCATAATACCGCGAGTATAATAAAGATTTGATTTTTTTTTTAATTGTAAAATAAAGAGAGTTATTTAGTTTACGAGATAAAATTTAAAAATCATGGTGTCGAAATGACCAATTGTTTGTAATGAGAGCAAAGTTTATTAATTTAACTATAATATATTCATTGTGGTCTGAAAGTTTATTATTTTTAATATTTTATTGATCGTTTGTCCTCAAAACAAAATTGCAACGAAAATTTATGTACAGTTATTTACCACGGTTCCGTAAACATTGCAAGTGCAGAACTATATTAATTCAATTTTATAGTTACCACAAAAACACATCATAAATAATCGTTTTTTCATCATTTAAAGGTCAGGCGCATTTTCCACGAGAAAACATATGAGCTAAACGTTAAATTGAATTCTAAATACCGCTGTACACCCTCTGTTTTCAAAAAGATTACATGTTCTAATTGAATTAAGAAAATGCGTTATTTGCAAAATCCTATATTCGTTTCATTTGCTTTGAAGACATAATGATTAATTTGCGCTAGCGGCTTTCAAAAAACCACAGGACATTTTTAAAACGCGAATCGAATTATTGCTAAAAGCATAACGTCATGAAATATGCATAAAGCGCTAAGGTAATGAGTTGAAAAAAGTGTGAACTGTTGGTTCAATAAAAAAACTCTACTGATTTGTTAAATGTAAACTAATTCATGTTTAATGGCCTAATAGCAAAAAAGCATTTAGGGCTACGACATAAATGGTCCATTTATCGCCTTAAAATTTCCATATTTGTTGAAGTATATCTTTGCTTTTCAGTCAGCATATGCACAACTTTAACAGCTGATTATTAATCACAAGTTTCTCGAATTACAGCCTTGTTTCAAACAAATTTACAGTAAGCAAAACCGATAGCTATTGGTCTGATTCAGGAAATTTTAACCTTTTAAAACAGATGTTCACCATTTAATTACCAATAACACAGTCATGCAAGAAACAGCTAAAAACAGTCGGGCGGACGTTCGGTTCACTGCTGATGCAATTGCCCACGCTATAAGCTTGCGCTGAGCTGATTCGTTTGCGCCAAGTCACAAGACAGGAGGAATTTTATGCTAACCAATTCTCAATTGTGACGAAGATTTTCACTAGTTTTCTCAAAATCTATATATTTCAAATAGGGCTTTAGTCTTGTAACTGTTCTAATAGGTCTAGACCGGCCCCTTTTAAGTGTAGATATCAGACAAAATCAAGCAATTTCATTCCAGAATATTTAACTTGAGTACATTACCATTTACGAAGAAGTTGTTTGTCACTATAGAACTTAACAACCAATAGCTTTTCAGCGTACTCTAATTCAGACTACCTGAATTCGTTTCCCATAAATCGCGACATCAATTGAGTCTTTCCAGTTCGGGATGCTCCAAGAACTAATAGGCGTAATTTCTTTTCCATATTTACTGCAGCGGATACACAATGTTCTCGTACCAAAGGAAGCTTGCTTTTGCTAAAAAAAATTCAAAAATTGAGTCTTAAACACTTGTGTTGGTCGCCTTTCACTCAAGTGCCGTTTTCTTGGCCAGGGCATGTGAGGGCGACGCCTGGCCAAACTCTTCGTAAATCGTCAACTGCACTGCTTCGAAAGTTCGGTTTACTCCCAGTCTGGTCACATAAAAAACTTTTAAAATAGAATTCGCAGCTACCTTGGCAGGCGCTTGGCACAAACAGGAAAAGTAAAGGAATGTGATTCTGTCTGTAAAAAACTGCCTTTTCATAAATTCAAAGAGATTTACAAAAACTTTCTTCTGCACAATTATAATGCCGAAATAACCCCGTTTATTATCTTATTTTACAAGAATTATTACTGTACATCTTTAAACATTAGATTTTATTAACATTACGCATTGCCTAATCACTATTTGTTAGCTTACTATATTACCATTTAATCATTTATTCCTTTTTTCTTTTGTTTCTTTTTTTAAATTTCCTTTTTTTTTTCATGAATATTAATAGCTGGGCTGCTGCTGGACTCGAAGACCAATGGTCCCTTCGCAGTTGCCTATTGCTTGTATTATTCTTGTGCTATTGTATGATGCTTTTGTGATTGCGAGTTAGCAACAAAGTAAACTTGCTCTGTTCTGTCCCGTGTTAGGCGTGGTCACGGACACAGTATTATGGCAATACAAAATATAGCCACGCAGAAATAGGTGAACGAGCCCATGCCTTTGGTAATGCAGCAAACTGAATCATGATTTAACGATAATCGCTGGGTGTTGCAACCACACCCACTCTTGTTGCTATTTACTGCTCTTCTCCTACCCGCATGCCATACCCGTAAATCGTTTCGTTGCCTCTCCATTTTCTTGTACCGTTTTTGTATTTTCTTCATCATATTGCCACTTTATCGTGTTGATGGTGCGAAAATAAAAAGATACTATTAATCTACCACTACTACTATTATTTTGGTTTAAGTTCTTCATGAACTTTTTGCTACACTTTTGGACAAATAATTCACCATATAGGCTAGGGCTAATTTTTGCTAAGAACGTTTTGTAACAAGCAGCCAATTTGGCCGGAATATTTAGAAGTTTAGAACTAATTTAAACGAATCTGATTTTCCCTAAATGCAATGCACCTCTACGTCATTTTAACTTGGACAAATATCAAGTGTTTTAATCAGCAGTTAGTCTTATAGATTTTAACGCCATCTGTGTGAGAAACCTACTCCTTCACTGGAATTTTTAGGTGTTTTTTCCATAAAAGATAACACGCAGAAATGTGTTTATAAAAGCTTTTAGTTCAAACACAAACGCGGATTGTTTACTAGCTAATATCGATCTAGATTTTACTAGCTACTAAAAAGAAGCAAGAAAATCAGGCAAGCGTAAATAAGAGGGAAAAAACGTTGCTGGGATGCTTTTGTGATTCCGTGAGCAACAACCCCCCGAAAAAAGATTAAGGTAGAGATATTCTTCCCCCTCAACGCACGGACATGGGGAAACAGTAGTATTCTTGTCGTGTGCCGCCATCCAAATCTTTTAAAAACACATGCGAAGTTGCAGAAATTTTTTTGAATCGCAGCTTTAGTTGAGTACATCCTTGTTAAACCATTAAAATTTCGTTATAATATCAATTATCAGAAAAATTTTGAATAGCTCTGCTTCACACTAGTTTCCTCCATCTTAGTTACAAGCAATAAAGCTACCTTATTTCAGTTTGATCATTCACCTGTTCATGCTTTTCGATGTGCTGAATTTAAAACAACAAGAAACACTATTTACAGTAAACAGGGCCAGATTTAGAGAATGAGAGGCCCTAGGCTATTTGATCAATGAGGCCCTAGTGAGCAACGATCAGACTCATCTCTTCGCAGTGGCAAAGCAAGAAATTTTGAAAGGGGGGGCAATAATTTCCACACTTTTTTCAAGCGTATTTTTTTCGGCAGAACTAATTTGAAGCTGATTGACACACAGAAAAGACTCTAGGGGGGTCCGGAGGCATGCTCCCCCGGAAAATTTTTTGAAAATGTACATGTTATAATGGTTATTTAAGCACTTTTTGAATAATTTTTACGCAAATTTTGTTTAAATTTTTTGACCTTAAATCTGAGTGCTTCGCCAAATATGATGCATTTTGTTCGCACGTTTTCGATGTACGTGCTGAAGGCGTATGGCTTATTGCTATGGAAGAGGTTCGAAAGTATGGAACAATTGCATATATCAAAAACATTTTCGAAATGGCTGGTGGGAGGATGCATACCCCTCATCCTACCCCTGGCCATAAGCTACAGAAACCACCAAAAGAGTTTGGCATATTTTAGTCACTTGGCATATCAACTTTGTTCTTTTTTACCAAACGGCGGAGTCAAAAGGAGAGGAGGCATGGCACAATGGCCCCCCCTCTAAATACGCTCTTGTCTCTACGTTTAGGCCGATAAAGGTCTTGATGGTCGATTTCCAAAAAAAAAGGTCTTGATAAAAATAAGGCCTTTGTTGTTCGTGACGAGGCACCTTATTTCTCCGAGGCCCTAGGCTTCAGCCTGCCTAGCCTAGTGGTAAATTCGGCTCCAACTGAAAATTGGTCAAAACTTATTTGCCTACCATGCTCCAAAGCTTTCACACCAAAGTTAAGAAATCATAGCAACGAACTAAAACCAGGAGTTATATAATGTATCTCGGACTATTACAGTATAATTTAGGCCTATTCCTATAACCAAATCTCACCTTGCGCTTGAGTGAGTTGAATAGCTTCGTTCCATCTGTTATTACAGTAATAGTATAGTGAATTTAGGAAGTTGCGGTCGCAATTATACTATCGCTTATCAAGTCTAAACATAATTTCGGTTCGGGGTCAACCAATTCTAAACTACTCGTTATCATAATCGCGAAAAATGTAACGTTAGAACCAATATAAACAACACAAAGCATTAAAAAATATTAGTTAGACATTTCAGCAGTCGAAACTGCAGCAAAAATATTCGCCGTCTCTGGCGATTCATTTACTAAGTGTTTTCACGAGGTTCTGTTAAATTACGACTTGATTACAAATCATGCCTTATTTTTTAATACAACAAGTTTCCAATCGTACTGAGTAGTTTTATACAAACAAAGCACGTGGGGGCAGGGGCGCTGCCAACGAAAAATTGGGGGTAAGGCCAAATATAGGCAAGGAGACGCCCCCTCTCCTTTGCTCTTGGTGATCCACCTCTAAAAAATTTTTTCTGCGGTAAAAAGGTGGAGTGCTCCGGTGGCCCCCCTGGTTACACTACTGCCTGCGGAAGATGATGAAAGTAAGCTAAAAATTAAAGTATCCATGATAGCCACTTCCAACTTACAACAAACCACTTTCAAGCATATCTATTTCGTGTTTTCATGAATCCTTTTTCTAATTTCAAGTCTTCTTACTTTGTTTTTGCTGTACAGAAGTGACTCCTAGAAGCTGATGCAAAATACTCAAGGTTACTATGCCTATTTTAGGCTGATGAATGTCTTTAATAGCTTTATTATGTTTTTATTTTTGTGCTTTTCTCATCAATTAATTATTAGCGATCAGCTGCAATGAAACGATTGCAAATGCAACGAAATTGTTAACAAAGAATTGAATCTAACCCTCTAAGGTTTTAGGCTAAATCAAACGTAATCAGGAAAATGTGATCACGAGTGGGATTCCCACCCGCGCACCAACCAATGACGTCTCGCCAGCCAAATGGTCGTGGCGAGTCTTTACCGGCTCTAACCTAACTTTTTATCGTAAACTGAATTGTTAACAAACAAAAATTTATTACCAAAACATTTTTTTCTAAAGTTGAAAAACTTTCGATTTCTAAACGAGTTCTACTTTCGAGCTATCAAATTACTCTCATTGCATTTAAATTGTTTGTTTGTAAAAACTGCTATTTATGTGAATTGGAAACCACTGAAATGGTTCTGAATCTGAACGACTGCAACGCGTTTGCAACCAAATATAAATCTCTGTCTTTTATGAGTCATTGCAGTCGAAGGCGGAACGCATTGCAATAGAGAAAAAAGCAGCGAAGCGGCTGCATTGGAGAAGCAACGGGGCAATTAAATATGCATGATTACAAGTATCTAATATTACAAGTTAATATAGATAGTACTGGAACAAAGCCTAAAGCGTCTGCAACTGGGATTCGCTGACGTTTTTTCTACAGCATCTGCGTACCCGTTTCCATCACCTTAAGCAATTGCTTAATGACTTCAATTTTATGTAGAAACTACAAAATACCTTAATTTCTATGACTTTACTGCAACCTACTGTACAGGCTGTGTGGGCCTCTGTATTGCATGCAAGGCTGTACGTACAACTCACGGCCCGAGTGACAAGTAGCCAAGCACAATGTTTTAGTGTGCCGCTCTCGATGCCATCAAAGAAGTTCAAAAACACTGATATAGCACTCAAAGCAAGTTTAAATGACGTCAAAAGCAGGCTTAAGATAGCAATGTAGTAGAAACAGTGACGACTTCAAAATTAAACTAATTAAATTGAGATTGTATGAGTTCTCCGAGAAACAATTTTAGTGAGAAAATATATTAAGCAAATAAGGCAATCCAGGTGCTGAAGTATATTAGATTATAGCTCGAAAAAAATCAATAGAAACTCAATGAAAAAACTTCATAAAACGTTAATTTTGGCTTAAAGCAGTGTTTACGACAACGACATTTTATTTTTTTGGTAGAACAAGTTTTGCGATGCAGCACCACTTCTTAGTGACCTTACCGACACCGAGTATGCTCTCTTCAAACAATTCAGATATAATAATAGAAATCCAAATGGCATGTCTCATAACTTTCTGACTTGATTAGACAATTTCCTCGATGGGAATGCAGAAGATTAAAACTACAGGTCTAATAAAAGGCCTCAAATTTTTCTCGCAAAGCACATTTTCAATTTGTGTTTGTGCTCTGTCGTCGTGGGTTCGATTCATATCTTGGTACGAACTTATTACAGACCTACTAGTTCGACAATGATATTGAAAAAATGCATGGATGCTTATTTCGAAGGCAAATTTTTCGAAAGAAGACAAGTTTCTTTGATTATGCTCACTACTTTTTTTTGTACTAACCTCAGCTATTTTTTTTATCGTCTTGCTAAGCCTGTCAATCAGCTCACGTCTTTGGCTTCTACAGCATTGTCAGGCAGTCTGTGATTGTGGATCTGCATGGCGGTCGGACTTTTTTAACTCTGCTGTCGGAACCAGAAACGTGTTCCTTAGGCCTAATGATCTTGGCATTTTTGCCATGTTCTCGTCCGATACAACTTTTTTCTTTGCGATTTTTCCTCCAAAAAAACACCTCGAAAATTCATAACCTAAATTCCCAACTGTAAGTCCTTCCTTTGTGTAAGGAATCTGTGATTTACTGAAGGGAAATGGTTGTTCCCCTCTGGGCATTGGATCACAAACATACCGTAGGCCCTAAAAGTTACTTAGGCTACTCGTCTAGTCGCCCTAAAAATATGCTGTTGTGGTTGTAAACTGCATACGCTTACACTGCTCCATGAATGATTATTTACTCTGTCCACAGTATTGCGCCTGGCTACAGAATTGTGCCCTGTCCTGCTGTCCACGTGTCCAGTGAAGGTGGTTTTGAAAGCCCACGGACTACCTCCATCACTATCAAATTTTTGATTTCATAATCACTTGTTTTAATTGTGACATCAAGAATTGTGTATGATGCAGAACGGGCTTTCTACCCGTGGCCGTGCGCTTTTGTAACCACTTAAACAATTGGACATGGGCAGTTTTGTGGACAGGGTAATTAATAGTAGTTTAGCCCTAACGCTGTCTTTATGTTGCGAAGTTTGCTTTATTCTTTTTGTAAAGGAAAGACAAACAAACCTTCTTTTCGCTAAGTGATCTATTATTGTGTTCGGTATAGGAGAACATCCGGGTAACGGATAAAGATGTGCGTAAGCATCGCTTTGCGACGTCATAATCAGAGCCGATTTGAAGAACACTACAAAAAGTTAACTCTTTTACGAATTGCGCAAGAGCGGAGAATCGATAATAGTGGAAGTCACATATTGTTATCAAACTTTTTAATAATCAAAAAAATCAACGGACTCCAAAGGTGAACCTCGAGCAAATTTTTGGTCACGTTTTACATTTTGTCATCGATTTTTACGAGAATGAAGTAAACTTTAACTAAAATTTTCCGAATGGCAAGTCTGCAATAAGCTTGTCACTTCGAAGAGTCAGATTTAGATCAAGCAGCGCACTCAACGATGCAACTGCGTAACAACGTAAGAGAAAAGGCAAACCGTAGCCTAATGTTTGACTAAAATTAAAATTTTTGACAAAAATGCGAAATTTTTCAAATTTGAATTTTCTCCCAAAACTTTTAAAAAAACAAATTGCTCAAACCTAGGTTAGGGCCGAATGCTACCCTGTAACGCTGCACTTCATACCTTTTAATGCGCTGTCAAATTGGTCTTCAGTTTGCTGCCATAAAACTGATCTTGTGTTTACTTGTTTACCTCTTTTATAACCGCTCTTTTTTCTACTGTATTTTCCAAAACAGTGTACGGCAATATTAACTACCTTAGTCAATGAGAAAGATCGATTCGTTCAACAATATTTTCATTGAATCACTTTCTTATTTACCTAATCGTTTAGGGAAGCCCGAAAAACAAATTTGGCTGCTGTTTGTGCGCGCTCACCACAAAGGGTTACTTCAGAGTTTGTTGAAGTGCTTTCTCTCATTTGTAGAGCGAAATTCTCATTGGTTCCGTTTCGGAAATATTTTAAAAAAGCCCTAGTTAGAGCCGACTTTGATTTTTTATTAACCAGAAAAATCGGGCCCGGCTCGCCAGACGTAGGTCCAACACCGTAGAGTACTACCAAGTCAAATTAGCAATGTTGTTTATTCTGCCTCCATTATGGACCTGGTACATTTTTAAAAAAATTTAAATTGTGCCTTCTTAATCAGTATAATGCTTAATTAACAAACTACAAAGTAAATTATTTAACCGTACTACTCAATCGTCGCTTACCCATCGCATAGGACATACAGTAATAGCATATAATCATTTTTTTTCTTTCTCTCCCTCTCTTTGGGTGGCTGCTGACTCGTTGACCAAGAGGTCTTTTCGCAGTCTCCCGACGGCAACTACAGTTTTTGTAGCACTTGCTCTCTAAAAATGTAGACTTACCTAACACAGCGTTCGTTGTTTATTCTTTTGGTTATACTTGTTCAAGTGTCTGTCTAGCATACACTTGAAGGCTGAACTAAAACTTGTTCTTCCTCTCGATTGCGATTTTTAAAATCATAACCAAATCTTCATTATACTTGCAGTATTACGCGATGTCGGTTACGAGTGGCGGCTGGCAGAGCCCATCTCCGAGGCTTAGCTTCTGCGCAACGCAGCTACGAAGAAAAATCACAGCGGTGGCGAACCATTGGCGATACTGCGTCCGATTTAAGTTGCCCGGGAGACAAATCCAGACTTGGGCTATTGAGCCGATAGCGATGCCTTTAGCCATGCCATAATAGGGTGTCCCGTTTTTACACTTTTTTTCGCAAACTCTTAGTTTATACCATTTACAGGGTGCAAATCGGCACAGAAACCCATTGCAAAAATTTTTTTGAAAAATATTGAGTTTTTCATGCCCGGGGGAGACTTTAAAATATTTTGGGGGGTAAATGACGTAACTCGAAAAGTACACACGCTACACCGCTGAATTTGACGTCAAACGATTCGGAAGACATGGTTTCCTATCTGTTTGCAATACATTCTGATGCTCTATCTCGATCAGAAAACGACTTACGATTCAGGGATGTGCATTAGAATTTTTTGATCTTTTGCTATCCACAAATCATTAATTTTAATTTTTTAGATAAGTCGTTTTCTGATCGAGATAGAGCATCAGAATGTATCACAAACAGATAGGAAACCATGTCTTACGAATCGTTTGACATCAAATTCAGCAGTGTAGCGTGTGTACTTTTCGAGTTACGTCATTTACCCCCCAAAATATTTTAAAGTCTCCCCCGGGCATGAAAAACTCAATATTTTTCAAAAAAATTTTTGCAATGGGTTTCTGTGCCGATTTGCACCCTGTAAATGGTATAAACTAAGAGTTTGCGAAAAAAAGTGTAAAAACGGGACACCCTAAATTGCAGGAATGGCAATCGCATCGAAGAGCTTCTACGATATTTGTAACGACTGTCAAACTGCGATGCGATGCGCGATGTGATACCTCACTTAAACCGCGGATGCGATTTTCGTTGCGATTATCTAAATGTTTTCGATGCGATTTTTTGTGTTGGCATTTGCGATTATTTGTGCGATTTTCGATTATTTCGATTTTTCGAACAATTTTGAATTCTCATATTTTACAAATCGCTACGTTAGAGCAAAAACCGCGTAAGTCATTTTTTGGTGAAATTGAATTTTTAGCACCAATTTGTTCTGCTGGGTCAGCGCTAACGCCTGACACATTTTTGGGAGAAATATATCGACGTTTTCGCAAGTTATGCTCCAGTTTCTAAAATGCGTAAGTCAGCGCATTAAATTGACAATAAATCATAAAATAACAATACATACGATGAAACCATTCAGTCTTTCGTCTATTGTTATTTTGCTGTGGCACAATAGTAAATACAAACAATCACACGCGTATTTTTCACAACACAAAAAAATGACTTATGCAGTTTTTGCACAAACGTGACGAAATTTTTTTTACAAACGGTCAGTATCATCCCACAAGTTTTGTGTAACAACGTAAAACATAAAGAGTACATGCAGAAGACACAAGTTGTTCTATCTTAATTATTAGCGCGAAGAACCAGAATGGCATCAACTACAACAACCTCAAAACGTATCCTTAAATCATTTAGCACATATTTCAAGCTCAAAAAGACGCTATCGACAGAAATTTGTGTCACTGGCAACTGCACCGCTATTTGAGCAATCTTATTGAGGTTCTCGTCCGTGCCCGCTAACACTAACCTATTCAATAAAAGTCGCCAGGGACTGTACCTACCTAGAATAAGACCGCAGTATCCGCGACGCATAGCAAAACCTTCCAACCTATGTGCAAATTGTGCATCTTAAGTTAACAGATGTGGAGAAATGTTTTTTTAATTTCAACTGATCGTCTTGCTGAACCACAACTTTTTTTAAGGACTACCGATTATCTTCCGACTTGACGCTAAAACCCGGTCATTTTATCTTTTTTACGTTTTGAGAATCATTCTTTCAAATTTTATTCAAGTCTAAAACCCAATGCTAGCGGAAAAAATTCTTAGTTTAGTTGACATATTTCTGTAAATGTGCAGACCGCAAAACCCCCAAAAGTTTGAAATTAGTCACTTGCTCATGTCTATTGTGAATAGCTATCAACTATGCCAGGGATGGGCAAACTACGGCCCTAGAGATCATTTTATGCGGCCAGCGGGCATTTACAGAAATATAAACCTTGCTCCTCAGACCTTTCTGTAGAGATGGCATGGGCCGCTAAGAGACCCGCTAACAAGCCGTTAACCGGTCTTTTTAGTGGTCCGCTAACGGCCCAGCTCTATCTTTTGTTTTTAATTGAGCCGCTACCAATTTTTGAAATCCTGTTCAACTTTCATTTTTCCGTTAAATGTGGTTAAACGTTCGTAAAAGAATGGGCCTTGGGCGGGCCGAGTTTTATTTTTGGGATGAGTTTCCGGGTCGGTTACCGCTACTGGGCAAGGGGTTTTGGGCCATGGGCGGTCCGGCTGGCAAAAAATTCAGCCAGTGCCATCTCTACAACTCTACCTTGCTGATATTGAGTGGAATATTAGGACATCTGCGAACGTTTGAGAAAAAATTAGGATATCTGCGAACGTTTGAGAGAAAATTAGGACATCTGCAAGCGTGAAGACCTTTTTTTTGCTCTTCACTTGATTTAGAGAGGAAATTAGGACATCTGCGGTCGTGACGACCCTTTTTATTTTACTCTACCAATCAGTGCGGCCCTCGGCTTCAAAATTTTTTGCAATGCGGCCCTTCGTGCGAAAAGTTTGCCCAACCCTGAACTATGCGATCCCAACCAAGCTTTTGTGCATTACATGTTGGAAAATGGTTTTACAGTACTTTCACTTGAGAATGAAAACCTGAGTCGTGAAAAAAAAAATCAAAACAGCTGTGATTATTTGCTCTGCTGGCTTTCTGTCCATCTCTTCGCGCTGCGTGCGTTTGCACTTCAAAAGTACTAGTTCGCATTAAATCTACCCTCGATTAAAATCAAAGCAATATCAATACAATGGTCTAAAATGAAAATCGCCGTCCTGATGAAACTAATTTAGCAAAATATCCGAAGCGTGAAAATTCTTTTACCAGAAGCCGTAGGACGCCGCCATGCAGGTCTTAAAACAAAGTATTTTATTTAATGGACAGCTTGTTTTGGTGATGAATTCGATTAAATTTCATTGCCACAAAATGACAAAATAGTTACTTTACTCTTTCAAAGAAATGGAGCTGAGAACAATGGGAAGTATTTTGCGACCTACAAAAATCGCAGATTTTTTTTATCAATTTATGCGATTACTGATGTGATTTTTTTACGTGTATCGATGCGATTCTAGGATGCGATATTTTTGAAAAAAAAAACGTTCGATTCAATTGCCAAAACCATCCACGCCAAACACCGATAGACCTACATCTCTTTCATGTTCTTTCCAGCTAGAGTGCTTGGGCGAGCTAGCTTAGCTTGAAGTTGTCACTTAATGCTAATTGCTGCTCGACTTCACACCTAAATGCACCGCAATTTTTCACTCGATTTCCAACGCAATTAACTAATCGAAATTCCCCGAAATCGAATATCAAGCGAATAGATCGATATGTAATTGTTGTTCGGCGGCTTTTTGATAGTAGTAAACACAAACACAACATGAAATTTAATGTTTAGGTTGTCTATTTATTAAACAACAACAAATTTTACCACATTTTGACATAGTTTTAAGGTTCATGAATCCAGATCCGGGTAAGCCTATTCAACAGAAATATCTATTCTGACCACAGCGATATTTCTTTTTTGAGGAAAAGATACGGCAGCGATTTCACTTTCGAACTAATGTCTATAGCTAAGTCGCTGGCTAAAATAAATTATATTAGAAATAAACACTTTTTTGTGATTTTTCGGAAAAGGTCAAGAACTGCTAAACCAAATATCATTAAACAATATTCAAGAGAAAACAAAACGCTAGAGCTACGGAAACCACACCACTTCTGACATATCGAAAAGTGAAAATTCAAAATCCATGTGCATTGACGACCAGGAGGCTTCAATTTTTCGCACACTTTGGCGCTAACTGAAGATCCTTCTACTTTTTGAAAGCTTTTGAACAGTGTGAGAAAAACTGATAAAAAATCTCACGGTCGCATAATTAAGCATCCACATCATCACTCGTGAAACTACTCGATTCACGACGATGCCGATGTTTTTGTCGCTTTTCTTTCTTTCTCTTTTTATCGCGTGATTGTTTTCTCCCGTCACGCAAACGGTCACGAGAATCGTGACGACTTGCGTCACGCCTTGACGCTTTACCATGCGAGTCTCTTTTGTGACGACGTTCTTGCGATAAAGGCTCGTCTACATCACGAAATTCCTCTCTGTGTTTTTTCTTTGCTTCTTTTTTCTTAATTTTTTCCTCTTTGTGTCGCTTGCGCACGTCGCTATCTCGTCGTTTTCGCCGCTTTTTGTCATCTCCACTCATACGATCATCACTCTGAGTATCGTCGTATGATTGTGATCTCTTCCTCCTAGTTTCATCCTCAGAATGGTCGGAAGTTTGAGAGTGACGTCTGTGCTTCTTCTTCTTCTTTTTCTTCTTCTTGGCTTGCTTCTTCTCAGATTCATCGTTGCTGAATCCGGAATAATCGGATAAAGCCAAAGCATCCGGATTTTCATCCCTATACATGCTATCCTGGCTCGAACTGCGCATCACTCCGACCGTTCGATGTCTTTTACCTTTTTCTACGTTCCCACTTCGCTCAGATAGAATCTCGTCGCTATAATCAGGCTCAAAGTGGGCCTCGTCAGTGCCTAATGACACTCTTCTTCCTTGTTCCTCCACATGTTTTGAGTTCCTGCGAAGAGTAATCACCATTCTTGCATCCGAGATAACTTCATTGCCAGGAGGATCTATTTTCTTAATCGCACTCTGGACGACGGATTTTGGAAGATCTGCAGGTGGTTCAGCATTAGGGGTTTCTTTCACAGATGCACCAACAGGTGATTTCCTCTTGATTCGAATTCTTCTTCCTTTAGTTGGTTTAACATCAGATGTCTTCACCACTCTTCGCACAGGCTGAGCAACTTCTTTCTTCTTTTCAGCAGATTTCCCTTCCTCATCGGATTCTTCCCATCTGAAAATATTAAAAACATTTAAAGAAAAATGTTTAAATGACCAAAAATCGAAAGATATGATTTAATTAAGTGCAGAGACTAGTGTAAAAATATTGAAAATATAATTCAATTTGAATAAGATAACCCTTACCCCAGTGGCACACCCAGCAAATTTCAAAGGGGGGGGGGGGTTCTAAAAAAACTAGATCTCGCACTCAGGAGCGGATCCACATAATTTTGGTGGGGGGGGATGAAGTTTTCAATTAGGTTAAGTGTTATTTAAATACAAAGACGTTATACCCAAAAAAAGCGTAAACAGCTCTTTGAAAATGTTTTCATATTCAATCCGACGTATTCAAGAAAGAAAAGGGAATTTCAGGGAAGGGGCACCAAATTTGCCACATTTTCAAGCGTGTTTTTTTCAGGCAGAATTATTTTGAAGCACGTTGAGAATGAAAAAAGACTCTAGAGGGGTCCGGGGACATGCTCCCTCGGAAAACTTTTGAAAATTTACATACTGTAGTGGCCATTTTAGCACTTTTTGAACAATTTTTAGGCAAATTTTGTTTAAATTTTTTACCCTTAAACCTGAGTGCTTCACCAAATATGATGCAGTTTGTTCGTACATTTTTGTATATGCGTGCTTAGGGCGTAAGGCTTATTGTTATTGAAAAGGTTTGAAATTATGGAAAAACTGTATTCATCAAAAACATGTTTGAAAATGGCTGGAGGGGAGGATACATCCCCCATATCCCTCCTAGATCCCCCCCCTGCCCGCACGAATAACAATGTCTCTTACCACTACACCAACCAGCCGATTTGGCTTCAGCATGATGTGCGGCAAATTATGTCACAGCTGTTTTGAAATAACAGCACGTACTGCACTTGCACAGCTTGTACACTTCACTTTAAGAACAAAAGTTCGGTTTAAAAAGGGGGTTGACCCCTCCACTCCCCTCCTGAGTGCGCCACTGCCTTGCCCTGTGAAGAGCGGAAAACGGCGAAATGAGCCGTAGTGGTTTAATATTGATTAGCCATGGCACATTACAAGCAGTAACAACAACATACTAAGAGTACAATAATTACTTGGACTTTGGAATGGTGATTTTCACCAGTTCATCTCCAACAGGAGGAGGGCCAGTGCCATCGTACTCCACTAGTTTTACATCGTTTACATCTTCTTTACTTTTCGCATTCGTCTTCTCAGCATCTTGTATTGAAGAGTTGTCATCTTTTTTCGCTTTAGTAATTTTGCCAGCTTGTTCTTTTTTCACTGTTTCGTTCGGTTTTGAACGCACCAGTTTGACAGTTTTATTAGATTTCTCTTTTTTCTTTTCTTTGGCTGCGGTTTTCGTTGCAACAGTTTTAGTCTTACTAACTGGCTGTCGCGTCTTTGAAGTCGGTTCTTCAGCAGAATCCGGTTCAGCAGTGCTTTCTGCACCAACTTTTTCCTCAAGCGCAGGAACTTTGCTTGGTTCGACTTTTTCCGAAGATTCGGACATTTCTGTCGCAATTTGAGAACCGGTTTCCTCATCTTTTGCTTCCATCGCTTCAGTTACGTCATGACCATCTGCTTCATTGTCGTTCACCACTACGTCACTCGGTCTAACGTCACCAAGAGATTTTCCAGTCTCAGTTTCAATTTCTTTTTTCCTTTCATTTTCCTGTTTATGATTTTCGCTTTGAGTTTCATTTTCTTTTTTGCTTCCATTTTCTTTTCTTTCTGATTTTTTGACAGGATCTGTTTTTCTAGACGCTTCTTTCTTGCTTGTTTTGGTAGGAGTGTCATCACGACGACTTCTTTTTTTAACATTTTCAGTTTTTTCACTTTTCTTGCTTTTCGATAACTCTGGTATCGTTTTCGACTCATCATCATGCGACTCGGCTTTGCGCTTGACTGATTTGCTTGATGAATCCGCTTTGCTTGAACGCAAAGATTTTGACTCCTTCTCAGGAGACTTTGAAAATTTTCGCTTGGATCGATCGACACTGTTCGATTTCTTATCACGACGAGGTTTCTTTCCAACTTTGCTGACATCCCCGGCTTTCCTAACTGGCTTTTTCTCCTCTGGAGGAGGTCGTTCGTCCCGTACTGGAGTCGCATCTCCTTCTTCTGGAGTAGGAGAATGTCGACTCCGCTTATATTTGGAATGTGATCCTCGGGGCGAAGCATCTCTAGGAAGCTCTCTTGCTCGCTTACGAGCCTGGTAATCATCGTAGCGACGATTATCGTACCGACTATCGCGGTACTGAGACCGACCTTCTCTGGCTTGCCGATCTGCGTCAAAACGACGTCTAGATCGAGGAGAAAGTTGCATCCGATATTGCTCTTCTTCACGACGGGATCTTGATGAGAAATCAGGGTGTGAAGAACCACTGTGGTAATCCCTACGAGGATGATCTCTTCCTCCAGGAGGATAACGCTCTCCCCTGTCTCCAAAACGTTTTTCATCCCATCTTGGAGCTTGAGATGGAGGCAAACCTTGTTGACCAGGAAACATTCCCAGAGTAGGAGGCATCGGAATGGGATGATCCATCAATCCAGGAATAGATCCTTGCACAGGAGGTGGGAAAGCATAGTTTATCTGACTTGTAGGAAGAACAGTAAGTCCAGTGCCAAGAGGAGAAGGTGACCTGGAAAATCGAGCATGAACGAAACGGTCGTACGGAGCAGGAGGCATGATGCCTCTTTCATACCAGTCCCGCTCATAAGCCTGTCTGTAGTGAGCATATAACGCTTGGTCTCGTTCATAATCAGCTTCTTCTTTAGAAGGCAGCCCCGGAATATTGGCCTGGGTCCGACCAATCACTGGTATAAGTGGGTGACTTGGGGGATTTTCAGAAAGCTTTCGATGAGGGGAGGGAGGTCGATGGGATCGATGAGGGGAACGGCGCTGATCTCGACTCGAATACCCAGATTTTCGATGAGGAGATCGAGAATAGCTTCGATCATCTCTCCTGTAAAACAAACATTTAGCTTAATGTCAGAGTTCAATTCGCGAGAATACACCGCTAGCACAGAGCTGTTAGCTTGTAGCTCATCTGCAGCAATGCTGTGCTTTTTAAGCATTACGACTGACTAGTAGCGACATTTTTTAATCAGTAGAACGACACGTCACAAATCGGTGTGAGTTAAATTACACCAGCCATTAAATTTTCGCGATTGGATTCAACAGCAATATATTAAATTGATCTTTAAAATGTCACTAGAAATAAGGATAAGCTTTCCTAAAAATATCTGCTCGTAGTTTAGCCTAAACATCTTCTAAGTTATCGAAGCTATCGTGGCTTCGAATCAACCTACTTTTTTCGTTTTGGTGGAGTTTTTTCTCTTCTTTTTCGAGTTTCTTTTTTACGACCTCGGACTTTTTCCCTTGACGAACTACGATTGGACCAAGAACGCGACCTTCTTCTTTTTGAACTGCGACGCTTTGATCGTTTGTCTCTTCTTTTCTTCAGAGGAGTCCGAGAGCGACTTCGAGAGTAAGATGAGCTTGACCTTAAATGTAAAGATAATGAATATTTGGAGCTCTGAAGCAGGATATCTGGGTTTAATTCCCAACGCAGCAGATCCAGCATCAACTTGACAGTATCTTTGAGGTGCTGTGATTGTTTAAGCTCACCAAACATGTTACAAGACAAGCCTGTCTCTTGAGCATTAGACAAAAGGTTTGGTTATGACTCGGGCCAAACTAATGACTCACAACTTTTTGCTTGATGAAGACTGGAGATCAAGCTGGAATGTTTACTTAATATACCTTTGAAAAAGGTACTAACTAAATTTCACGCCTCTGAGTGTTTGACTGGTGGCCGGCAACTCATAAAGGGATTCATTATCAGAGCAAAAGCGAAGAATGTTTTATGTTCATCAAAAATATTTTTTCCCAGCAAAACTTACCATGACGATTGCGACGAGGAATAGCTACTGGAAGATGAAGAATAACTGGAACTTGAATAAGAGGATGAAGAATAGCTCCGGGAACGTGATCTGAAAGAATTCGAAGATTGTTTTACTACGTACTAAGATCTAACAATTTTTACGTCGAAGAACCATGGAGCAGAAACAGCATTTTCTTCAATTGAACATATACAAAATTTTAACTATATAATATCCATATCCCCAATAACTGTAGGCTACATGAGCTGTTAAGAGCAGTAAACAGAAGCGGTTTCACCTGATAAACAAAACTACCTCGGCAAATTGGGAAAAATGCGAATAACAAAAAAATTAGAAGCTATACCTGAACCCAAAGATTGTGAAAAGCCAATTGTTTATTACCAAATTTCAATTGTACACTGATAATCCATTTAAAACGAGACAATTCAAGACATCTTGTGTATTCAGTGAGTTACATTAAAATCACCCTGCATTCTTTCCCTAAGGTAGCTTTAGTTATTTCTACTCTTTGAGCATTTTACCTTGCACGGCGCCGCCTCTCGGGTCGCTTTTTCAACTTTTCTGCAAATTCATCAGACATAATATCAAGTTTGGATTTATTGTTTCGGCGATCAGTTCTTCTGCGAGGCGAACGATCGCTTTTGTGAGGCGAAAAATGATCATGTCTCGAAGAGTGCCGTTCAGATGATCGACTAAAACAAGACACAAATTCAAATACACGACAAAAAAAACAATTAAACCAGAGTAAAATTCACATAACAAGATTCAAATACAAAATTCAGTTAAAAATTCTGGTTATCTCTAACATTCAGTCCTATTTAAATAACTATTATTAATTAGAAGTTATTCCTACGCGGAGCTGCTCGACTGAAAGACCTTAGTGTTCACTTCGCAGCTCCACATCAACATTATTTCACCAGCGTAGAGAGCATTTTGTACGAGCCTATAACCAATTTTCAATGAATTAATTTCCATCTTTCTATTGTTCTACTTCTTTTTGTTTTTTTGCATCGTTTTTCTATCGTTTTGTGTTGACAAGTCGTCTCGGTCCTAATCAGCAATAAGTACTGTAACAAATACCAATCATGGCATGTTCTTGTGAAAAAGATAATTTGGCCCTTGGTACTTTGAAAAAACTTTTCCCATCTTAATATACAACTAACCACTGTCACACCGATCAAGCTATCTGCTGTACAAATAAGTCAAGATGGTTGTTAAGTAGTTAAAACCAATCTAATTGCAGTAACTCAAATCATTTTCAGAGATAATCAAGTAGAAAAATTTACAAATTAAAGAAAAGCCTTTATTACTTCCTTTGGAGTTTCACAATTTTTGTTGTATCTGAGAGGTATACAAAAGCATACACATACTAGATAAGACCTGAGCCATCCTGTTTCGGGATTACATCCCTCATCAGTGATAACAATCAGCGAGGACCATATCAAAAACAACACAACAAAATTCCTCTATCAGGCGTTTGGGCATTCAAAACAGTAAAAAAGGACAGCAGTTGCAGAAGACCAAACGTAAAGAACAGACAAATGGAATTAGTTGGATTAATAGAAAGAGAAGCAAAGACAACATCAAAAATATTGTTGCTGCAGATAAAAATAGCACGTATAAAGTAAACTTTACTTGTTTAAGATGCATCCTACTGTATCTTAAAAACAGGGCAAATTATTTCAATTCTTAACAAGCCTAGTATATCAGTCTACCTTATTGTTGGTATTGGTGCAGTGTCCACTCCTGGGGGAGGCGGTAATGCTGAAAATAAAAAATCATTGCGTGAAAAGCACTGCAAATGTACAAATATTCTGACAAAAAAGAAAGTCTAAGAATTCATACGGAAGGTTCAGCGCTGCACAGGTTCCATCATGTTAATTGTACATGCAAGGAGGCAGGTGGAAGAGAGTGTGAAAAAAGTCGGGTTGAAGATTGAAGAAGCTGCAGATCGAACAAGATAGAGGGAAGGTGTGAGAGCGATCGCGGAGGGATGAGGTGTATCTGGCCACCTTCGGTGACGACAAGAAAACCGGGCTGAAACTGGATGATAATGATGAAGAAATCGATATATAATGGGGTAAAAAGTATCATTTTTAAACTACTCATCACAATCACGGCAGATAAATCAACCAAGGGCGCTTTTACCGAGATAAAAAAGTATAGAGCTTAACATTTCGCATGACCGCAAAGTACTCGCTAAGACACCTAACTCTACCATGAGCACTAACACTGAACCTAACCCGAGTCATAATCCCACTCAAACCGTGTGTTTATATCTAGTCGGTCACGCCACGTCGTCCTACACTCCTACTCCGATTGAGTCAGGCCAAAAACCCCGTTTGTGCGTTCACCCTACCATGCATTGAACCAACCTACGTACCAGATGCTTTAGCCAGTGATGGTATAGCCATCGTTGGTGCGGCGGAAGGAATTGGAAGAACCGCGGGGTGGGGTGGGAAAGCTGGCGGCGGTTGGGTGAATTGCCCTGGCCGAATTCCAAGAGGGGGGAATATTGGAAATGGGGGTGGGGGATGCTGGAAGATGTTTACTCCAGCTGAAGAAACCTAAAAGTATTTTAAAATACAATAATATAAACATACAAATGGAAATCAGTTTAGATCAAATGGGCACAAATCAAATAAACCTACAGGTCAAAATCAAAACAACCTAAAGCCACTCTTTTTCTATTGCTTAAGACTGCTTACGTCACAAAATTTGCAAAACAAGTCACTTAAAACTTGTTTTATCTACAATAAAATTAAAAAACTAAGTAGTTAAAAAAAAAAACAGCGAAGTTAACTAATCATAAGAAAACTTGTGTTAAAAAAAGCTCAAAAAATCAGGCAATTACCGGAGGTGGAATCCGTGGCATTCCAGGCAATAACCCTGGAAGCATCTGACCTGGGACACCAGGAGGAACTGCAGCAGTAGGAGGTCGGTGCATCGACTGCACAGTGGGAGGAGGAATTGAAGGATTAACTCGAGGAAGAGTTGCCATGATGTTAGGAGGCAAGCTAGCTTGAACATTGGGAACTCGGATCACTGGCGTATCAAGCCTCTGAAGAGCAGCAGTTGCCAAGGATTCCGCGTCGGAGGTGGAGATTTCTGAAACATGAAATTCATGTTCTGTACTCTGGCTTTGCTGTAAGTCTTCGTTTTCATCCTCCGCCTCAGCAGCATCATCAGCGGCTGGAGCAGCAACATCAACAGGAGGTTGAGGAGCAGGATCAGAGTCTGACTGCACAGGAGGAGATGGACTAGCATCACCGACAGGCATCTCTTGGCTTTCCTCCCCTGGTACAGGAGGTTCATCATTATCCTTTGGCGTATCTTTGTCATTTTTCGGCGGGGTATCAGCTGCAATGGTGACAGCTTCAACAGCTGTTTCAGGCTGTTTGTCTGGATCTTCTTCAGTGACAACTGTTGACTCGGCAAGCGGTTGAATTCCCGACAGTTGGTTGGACTCAGTTTGTTCATTAGTGCTAAAACAAAAGCAAACAGTTGAATTAAGAAGCTGTAAGTAACTAATGAGCAACAGGAACACAAATTACTATCGACAAAAATCGTTATTTCACAGTTACGAGTAGTTGGTGCTGACTGGAAAACAGTCAATACTTGACCCAATAACCTTCCATTCTCACAAACTTTTATTTAATGGAACACTCACCTTGATTGGTCAATCAAGGGTCGAACCACTTTGGCAGTGGGTGGAGATATTCCAGGAGGAAGAGGTTCGACAACAGTGTCCGGCTTTGTTCTAAACAATGAAAAAATAGTGTTCTAACAGCAACCTATTTTTTAACAGAATATCTACCATATTTAACCGAAACATTACACTTGACGTCCCAGTACGTCGGTACGTGCTTATTGGTATTCAAGGACAACCCCCACAGACCGTAGTATCTCAACTTGAAAAAAATAACAGTTATACCTCAGTTTGGACAATGCAACCTCTGTCAAATGCACACTGCAATTGGCTGAAAATGAGAGCACGCAAATCGATTGAAAGACGCTGCCACCAGTGGCACTAGAAGACGTGAAGCGAGAATATGTAAAATTAAAAACGGAATTTCTCAACTTACTTTTGCTCGTTTGACTCCGGAGTGGAGTTGAATGTATAACTATCGCTTGGAGTGCTGCTGGGAAGTGAGGAGTTGTCGACTGGAGTGGATTGCATTTTTGTCTCAGACGGAGTTGATTGATTGCTGCTTACTGCTTCAGGTTTATCTGGTTTTCCGATCTTAATTCTAATTGGTTGATTTGGATCACGTGGCGAACCGCCCCCGGTTTCAGTTCGTTTTGCCAAGTTATAAGGTTTTAAATTATGGACTTGATCAGAACTGGCTTTCACAATGTAAGCGCTGGAAGCGTTTGTAAGGTCAGGCATGCTGCTATTACGCGGTGGACCGTATGAGATTTTGGCCGGCTGGGTTGGCTTAGCCTTGTTCATCTCAGACGGAGCTGGTCTAGGCCACACAGGAGCGTTCGATTTCTTCTTTGCGATTCCAGTGTCATTTCGAAATTTGTTAACAGCCTGCAAAGTAGTATTCACATTACAGTACAACAAGGGAAATGGGTCATAGTTTAAACGTGGCAAAAACAATTAGAGTTAAAGTGGTCAATTTCCACACAAGCTGCCGTACAGCACTTAATGATAACAATCCTTAAAAACTTCGTGCTGTAAATCAGGGGTCTTCAACCTTTTTTACACAATCGCCCCTTTTCGGAAAGTGTAGGTCCAAATTGTCCCCACAAAGCCTTCACGTTCGTAGGGCTAGTATTTTTCCCACTGAAAACCGGTAAAGACCAAAAAAAAAAGCCTTCACGTCCGCTGAACCACTTTCTCAACGGTTCATTGATTATGCTGTCACTAAATCTGAATTCATTTCTATCATTAGTTCAGTTGTTGTCGATATTGGAAGTCTAAAACCGCCCCCCTGAAAAATAAAATCGCCCCCCAATTTCAAGAATTGTTACAATCGTAGCCCGATGGGGGCGATATCGCCCCGTTGAAGAACCATGCTGCAAATGAATTCTACCAAAATTAACGCAAAGTAATTACTCTTCTCAGTAAGCGTAAAGGATCAAAGACATAATGAGCATTACACGCACAGTTCTACAATCGCATGCACTGCTGTCACGTGATACAGTAAGCAAGAAAGTTTTGGCGCAAAATTGAAACTCGCTGTGCGCCGATCATAAAGATTTTTTTTTTTTTTGTAGCGAAAGCGCCGCTGTTATTTTTTCTGTCACAGCGAAAAGCGGGAGTTTTTAAGGCAGTAGGTAGGGGCATGGGAAGCGACAGCGGCGCTACTATTCAAGTACAGGTGGCCCAGCTCTGCCTATCATAAATGATCATGCACAACTCATAACCTACCTGTCTTAAAAATTTGTTAGCGATAAGAGAATCGGGTGATATGTTAGATTTCTGACAAGTTGGACATTGGTGAGATTCCGATTCAAGCAAAGCATTTCGAATACCTGAAAAAAAATAACATAAAATAAGCCCGACCAAGACTTTCGAACAAGAGGCGAGAAACTGGTCAAACACAGGCCTGATGCTCCAGACACGCCAAAATAATTTAAGAAACGGTTCGATTTTCTACTTTTCAGAGTTAATTATAAGATCGAACAAACTATACAAAAGATATTAAGATCACACAACAAGGTTAAAACCAGTAAAAACTTGAAAAGTTAAGAATTCGATAACTTCACAATTGCTGTAATTCCATTACCTACTAGAGCAGGATAGCGAACATATAGCACACCGCAGATTTTTTTCTGGCACGGCACTTAATGATACTTATGATGATGTCCAGAATTATCCGGTGTTCTCCCCGTCAACGGAGGTGGCCGGATTCACCCCATTTGACTGCATTTCCATACCGCCCGTCTCCATTTCTCTCGATCCAAGGCATCTTCCTTTTCTAACCCCAACTTCTTCACTTCTTCTTCAACTTTTCTCTTCCATGTGCTTTTTGGCCGACCTCTTCTTCTTTTACCCATAACTTCCAAGTCTAGAGCCTTTCTCAAGATGTTACCATCTTCCCTTCTCAGCACATGGCCATACCACCTCACAGCATTCGCCTTCGCTATCATTTCCAACGACTCAACCAAACCCAACATCTCCATCAATTCTTTCGTGATTTTCTTGTCCATTAACTTAACACCACACATGGCTCTCAACATAGCTCTCTCTGTTCTTCTCAAAATCGCAACTTCTCCTTCCGTTAGACACCACGTTTCACTCCCATACAGAATCGCTGAACGCACACAGCTCTGATACACTCTTCCTTTTATCTTAAGCGAAAACCTTCTACCATAGAGCACCTCACCACATTCTCTGAACTTCAACCATCCAATTCTCGTTCTTGCTGTCACCGCCGCCTCAGATCCACCACTCGCATTAAGTCTATCGCCCAAATAACAAAAACTTTTAACAGTCTCCACTCCATCACACAGCTTCTCCTGTGGCAGCCGCGTTCCCGTCATCCCACGCCTGCATACTTCACAGACAAATCCTTTTGCAAGGGCCCCTGACACCCTCTTGATTTTCGCACACCTTCCATGAATCCAACAACCACATTTCGTACATAGCAAAGAGTTCACCATCACTCTTCTCCCACACACTCCGCATGGATCAGTCTTACTCTTTTGTATCTCTCCATCTGTTCCACTCACCATCACTTTCGTTTTTATGTTGTTTACCTTCAAACCTTTACATTCCAGAGACTCTCTCCACCTTCCAAACTTATAACGCAGCTCCTCCATAGAATCTCCCATTAGCACCAAATCGTCTGCGTACAGCACTTCATTCATCAAGCCCTCTCTTGCCTTTTCTGTCACAACATCCATTACAATGGCAAACAGCAATGGTGACAGTACTGAACCTTGATGTACTCCTACTGTCACATAAAATTCGTCAGAGTATCCCGACCCGACTCTTACTTTTGTTGTGGCCCCTTCATATAGACTCATCACTGCTTTCACCATTCCCTCCGGTACACATCTTTTTCTCAGTGCCCATTCTACCACTTTTCTTGGAACTCTGTCAAACGCCTTCTCCAAATCAACAAAGCACATGTACAAACATTTATCCATCTCGCGGTATACTTCTTGCAATCTCCTCACTACAAATAGTGCATCTATCGTCCCCCTTCCAGGCATAAATCCAAACTGCATATCATCCAGAGCTATCATCCCTCGTATCCTCTTTTCCAATACTCGTTCTACAACCTTCATTCCGTGCTCCAATAATTTCACACCTCTATAAGAAGCACAACTCCTTACGTCACCCTTTCGTTTGAAAATTGGCAACATTACACTTGTCTTCCATTCGTCTGGCATACCTGCTCCATCAATAATCACTTAATGATACTTAAATCTTGATTTTGTTAAACTGTTAGCCTACATTCTGAATATCCCTTTCCAGTGGAGTCTCTATGCCTATCATACCGTATCGGGTACGTTTGGTGATATCGCACAATTATCAAAGCTTTCGAATAAGCACAAAAGGTCTGTGACGTCACAATACCCAAGTGTGTAATCCCTTATCTCAGTGTTTGTTTTGTTTTTGCCAGTTATTCACTAGTTTAGTTTTGAGGCAGGTGTGCGACATTAGTTAAAATGTTTTGGTTCCTTAAAAGTTGAAACTTAGATATTTCGAGTGAAAATAAGAAACAAAAATTGTCATCTTCCAGCTGTTGAATATTCCAAAGTTGGTGGAGAAGAGTAAGGCATGATTAGTAGTAACTAGTAAAGTCTCATTGATGTTTGCTTTATGACAATAAATTCATGCAGTAGTATGTTTTTGTTTTGTTTAATATAATGGCACGTTATTAACTTGCTAAACTTTATTTTTAATATTTTGGCACGTTCGCCAAAAAAGGTTCGCCACCCCTGTATTAGAGCAATAACATACCACATTTTACCTAAAAATGAAACTTGACAAAGCAAGCAAATTACGTACTTACATGCTTATACTAAATCTACAAGCCTTTTTAACGAGCATACAAAAAATATCAAGGTAGATCTCAAAAGTTACTGAATAAACGCTGTAAAAAACAATGCTACATCTAGTTTAGCGGTTGGACCGCTCATCAGGTAGACTCGGACTCAGCGTTTTTAGTGAGTTTTAAAGCCTACCCTAATATGTCTTCATATGCTCAACTGTTCAAGTTCAAGTTTATTTCGTTACGTAAGTTAAATCAATCACAAAAAAAAAAACAAGACAACATAAAGGCACACCGTTAAGTTATGGGCAGTGTTGTTGAAATTGTAACAGGAAGCTGCGAGGGGACCTTTCAGTCATCGAGTCGAGCAGCCACCTTAGTCATTTGTAGGGTGCTAGACGAATTTACTGCATCTCTAGGCTAATTTATAAAATTTAATTAAGTGTGGACATATTAATATCGCATCGACTTATTGTGAGTGTTGAGTGGTTTTTATTAACATATTTGTCACCAATATTATGCAGTCCTGCAATATATTAGAAAAAAAAATTTTTGTAAGCGCGAAACTTCAATCGTTGGAAAGACTTTTTTGTATTTCATTTTAAACTGATTGAAAGAGAGTTTTCTTAGGTCATTAGGTATAGAGTTCCAAATTTTAACCCCTTGAAATTTGAAACTTCTTTGCATATTGTTTGTTTTGTATCTTGGCAAATACAGGTTGTTGCTATATGAGGCCAACCGTGTTGTTCGTGTGTGTATCGAAATGATTGGAGTAAAGAAGGAAGAAAATGCAATAGGAGTGGTTTTATGAGCATATTTTAACATTAGTTTAGCAATTTCGTGGGTATATAGGTTATTTAACTTTAATATGTTAAGCTGAGCATAACAGGGATTAGCGTTCATACATATATACTTACATCCGCTGTATTACTCTTCAAATAAGTTTTACTACAAAAAACAAAAAATTTCTGAAAAGTAAACAAATCGTCTTACATTCATCACAGTAGCTATTGCCACAGCATGGGATCACCACAGCATCTACAAGCAGGTCTTTGCATAGAAGACAAATCAGCTCATCTGGAATGGGCTCTTCTTCATCTTCATCTTGAGTGGATGCAGCTACAGGAGCAGGCACAAAAGGTGGTCGCTCCTTCTTCCCAATATCATACCCTTTCCTAGTATAATAGTGATGGTAGTATTAATACAGGCAAAACATTTATGGACGTTTTAAATCTTTTAATAAACTGACTTGAAACTGTTTTTTCTAACATAAGTAATTTGCGGAAAAAACACAGTAGGACAACAAAACACAGGACACTGCTGGTTATTGTTAGTAGGAGTTAGTGTCAAAACTTGGGTATTTTGCCGTAGCAAAGAGTTCAAACTCACGTTCCTACTACACTAAATCGATTTAACTACACGCGCAAGAGATAACTGCCGTTTATTAAGTTGCATCAAGCATTACCAAACGAAGGCAATAATCGCAGTGTTAGGAAAGAAAACCTACTTGTCCATAACAGGTACAACATATCTTCCATCAGCAGTCAACATTGCTCCTTTTGAATCCTTGTTTACTTCAACCATGTGGCTTCGAGGAATTCCAGTTGCATGGTGATGTTGTTTAACTGCTTCAGTCTGAAATTAGTACGTTTTTTATCGTTTCTTAATCATTGTAGTACAGCCATTGTACACACAAAAACGGTTAATCGCATAGCCAAATTCCCAAAAAATTTCTATGCAATATCCGATATAGGTATTCATCCCAAAGAATGTAGTTTGAAAATTCAGATGTCCATGCAATGAAACAATATATGCGTACGCACTATGCAATTAACCGATTTCGTTTGCATAAACTTTTCAAACTTTTTTCTGATTCGAGTTGGATCAAATGATGCTTGATTCAAAGATGGAAAACATCAGCATGAAAACTTATTTAAAACAAACTAATGAAGTATTTTAGGTTTACTTGCGATGTTCATTGCAATGAAATATCTTTCACATTAATGTGGTTTAAACTTGCTTTAAATCATTTAGTGTTTGATAATATCATATCAAACTTTTGTGAGCAAAACTAGCAGCCAGCAGACCACTACTAGAAGCTCGATAAACAACATCAGCGCACACAGCTCAATGCAGCATGACTAGCACTATACCAATACAAGACTCACTTTGGGCAGGGGACATTGTCCAGAATAATGCCCAGACTGATTGCATCGATAGCAACGAATTTGAGCAGAGGACAGCGTCGCAGCAGCACCAGTATTGTATTTATAAGATCCATAACGAGGGGGTTTCACAAAGCTGAAATAATGCAAATCTAGTCAATGGACACAGAAAACTTTCGATTTTTAATGGCAAAATAACTTTTTAGCAGCAAATTTAAAACGAAGTTGTAAAATATTGAAATTCATTTTTAAAAATGATGCAGATAACCAAAAGTAGTTTTTCAATTGTTCCAACCCAACATTCTTTAATTTAATCTTGGTACTCCAATTTTCCCACTTGTGCGAAGGATTAATCAATTTTTCTTAGCTTATTTCATTGTTTCAGTTTTTTTTACTTGATATTATTGTATTTTTTGCGAGTTTGCAGAATATACTGCAGATAGCGTTAGCTGAAATCGATATAAATTAAAACTAAGCATTGATATTTTGACTGATTTTAGCATACAGTTGCAATTTCTACAAGCATAGTAATGGAAGTTGTAAAACCAACATACTTTGAAGGATCATATTCGTTAGTAGACTGAGCAATGGCAGCTTTAATTTTGTCTTCTTCAGACGCATTTGCTTCAGCAAGGTTGCTGGTCTATAAAAATAAACGTAACTGACGTAATGCATAATAGTGTTGCCACATAAAGTGGCAAAGTAATTATGAGGTGATTTAGTCTTGGCCTTAGAACGCACACATGCAATTCTTTCATTCTCAGCTTTATGATAAACTTTTGACAATTTGCATGATCATGTACTGTAATAGACAGAGCATGACAATGCAGTTTTATCAGCAGCTCGTTTATATTTATGACATATTGAAAGCGATTAGTCGCAGTCGTGTTGTGTAAATGCCAATGCTACCAGCTGGTCAAAAAAGCGTGCTAAGATAGGCATAGCTGCAAAAAATAAGGTAGTTACCTTTTTAAGTTCATCAAGGCTCAATTTCGGCGCAGCATCATTTTCCTACATGACAAAACAAATCAATAATGATTAACAAGAACAACGAAGACAAAACACGAATTACCAGCAGATGATGACGATGCAAAATTTGACCTCGAGTCCAATCTTGCTTTGCTTTTCCGTCACAAACACCTTATTTTGCCTTAATCACAAATGCTGAATTTGAACCATAAATCGCGACCTGTTTTCTTGTAAAATAATTGACCATACGTAGTTTCAACTGCTGTATTGGTCATTTCACATCAGTATTGCTAACCTCACAATTTACAACGACAAACATGAAATAATGACCAGAAGAATCAGTTGTATCTTCTTCGTATCTTAAACATTTTGCAAGTCTGACCATCCCATGAGAAGAAGTCATCATTTTTCGGCAGCCTTCATTCGAGTAGCAGACCAATCACAGAGCCTGTAGCAATTCTTACGCTTATAGACCAAAAATCTAATCTCCACTACGAACATCAAACCCAAGTCCCGAAAACAAAACTTTAAACCTACAAAAGAGCTTAACTAACAAACATAAATCAACGCTCCTTGCGCTTTTGGAAAAACTCTTTGTGCCAGAAAAGAATATGGGGCACAAAAAATAATAATGGGGTGCAGCTTGACTATGGATAGTGTTTGCACAGATAAAGACACAACACCAAAAAGATTGCCATAGCTATTATGAAACCTCACCATAGTTTGTATTAAGAAAAGATTGTGATAAAAGGAGCCAATCACAATTGAATTAAATTAGTCAGATGCTGCGGAAAATAAAAGTTACAAGGTCTTAGGATCAATAAATGCAATGCTATGTTATAACAACTGTGAAATGTTCTATAAAGGTAGAATGCATAACCTGAGGTAACAAGAGATGACAATTTTTAAAGAACTAAAGGAAAGTAAAAACAATGACAATTGCATATACAAATATGCACCGGTCTACTATTTAGTGTACTACAGCAGAGTACGATACTTCACAGCGTTGTCAGACTGACAGGCTGTGAAAAGATCAGGTCCCACCAAAAAAATAGGGTCACTTTCACAAAAAAAAAAACGATACCAAGGAGAACATCAACACTACTAGCGAGTTTTTTTTTAAATGCACGAAAAACATGTGGCGATTGAATGAAATTAGGCCAAGTTGCAATATGTGAAAGCACAGTTTTCAAAGGCAACTAAACGAAAAGTTAATGGCGTGAGATCAAGAACACGTTGCCTTGCACTAACGAGATGGTTCATTGGACCATATAGCAGTGGCACGCAGAATTCAACCAGACATTACTGTGTACCTAAAGTTTGAATATGACATTGATTTTTGAAATTTGAAATCTAAGGAACCATGGACAATTGGACATGAAGCTAAGAACCTGTTTCTATCAGAAAGCTCATTGCATTTTCCACCTTGGTGCAACTTTCTAAAAATTAAGTGCAGGGGCTGATTTTTACTTTAAGATCCAACTGTGTAGCAAATTACAGAGTTTCTACCACCACGATACCAACACTTAAATTTTTTTCTAAATACAAAAACTCTTATTAATGACATTTTTACAATTGGATGGAAAATTGATAGCTCAGGAAGATTAAATTGATACTTATAGAAACTGAGAATTCGACTGCTTATGAAAATTAAAAAGTGCTTTCGTTCAAACTTATTTTTATCTTCGAAACAAAACCGAACGTGACAAACTGCTCTAGCGATGAAAAAAAAAAACGTAAGTTACTCGTTTTGAAAAACTTTGATCCTGTGATTTTTTAGCATCTAAAAATCTAGGACAAAAATTTAGACGCTCAGTTCAAGTTCAAAGCAACGAAATATTTTTTCCTATGGCGGATCAATTTGTTTAAAAATAAAAACATATCAACCAAAATTATTACCACACTCAAAATTACTTTCCAATAATTCCGCAGCACAAGACCTAACAATGATATATCAAATTCAAGCGCTTTTTATCATTACTTCGGTAATTTACACTTGTTGAAAAACGTCTATTTCACAAAGCATTTTTTGACTTGAAACCTACAAAAATTTAGTGTTAACTTCATAGAAAAACAAAATGCCAATTTTACTTCCTCTTCTGATTATGTTTAGAAACATCTATTATAAGGTAAAAACTATCAACTTTGCCATGAATGCCGTACTTCTTAAAGGTTGGAAATACACAATATGTCCATCAAAATCTAAATTTTTTCAAAGAAGCTTCGGTTTGATTGCATCTGGATCATCTTAAACTGAATTAAACTCAATGATGCCATACGATAGTTATTCTTTAAGGACATAATGAACGAAAGTGGTTATGCTATGCTGGCTAACCATCGACATAGAATAATAATTTCTTCACCAAATAGTTGGAAAGCCAACTTTTACAAACCAAGAAGACATCAAGAAAATTAGATCACTCAAGATTTTTTTTTATCATTGCTGCAAAAGCCTTCAATAAAACAAGAACTTTCCACAAGCGCAAGGACTTGTAACAAGAGCTTTTTCCAAACTTTATCTAACGGGTTGGTTGTAAAGCACCAAGACCTTTTTCTCAATTCCACAGATAGTGTAAGACATGGTTTCCCAACCGGTGGGAATTTAGGGTTTTTAGGTGGGGAATTAAACACTCCCTGAAAAATAACACCGTCCTGTCCCGGTCACAGAATTTCACTCCCAACGGTGAAGACTTTCTTTTTTGCAGAACACTGGTTTTTGCAACCGAATTTTGATTTAGTCTAAAACGGAGGTTTTCAACCTGTGTGCCACAGCACGGTTTTTCAGAGGGCCACAAAGCTCTTCACTGATATTTTCAGTGGAATACAGGACATCTGAAGACGTGTAGACCTTTTTTTTTTACTCCTCACCGACTGATATAACTGAAGTAAACTTCAGTAATAGATTGTAGAGGGTAATTGACGGTCAGTCACATCAAAAGTGGGTAATGAAGAAAAAAAGGTTGGGAACCGCTGGTGTAGGGAGGGAAGAAAATAGCACGCTGCTAATGCTGTTATGTAACAGCATATCAGCTCTAAGAATTTCTAACAGACAACCATTTAACTTTTCGTGCATGGTAACCTTATCCTTGCAAAGCTGATTATCTCCATGCAGCCTCATGTTCGTTTATTGCAAAAACGAGAACATTTCTCACCTCAGAAACAAAGTGACTACACAAAAACTCTCAAGCGCACTTTTCGATAGTAATTCATAGACATCATCACTAAAACAGCAGTGATCAGCAAAAAATCATTAAAGCAAACCTACAAATTTAATAAAAGAACTCCATGCAATAAACGATAAAACATTACGTAAGAGATATATATACATACACATTGAATCACTAGTGCAAAGCAGATCATTCGTATGAACACTTTAAAATATATATAGCTAGTACAAATAAAAAATTATAGTAAATGGCAGAACGAGTAGAGCACGAAGGCTCAATCACAAGGACTGACACTTTTTAATGTCACTGAGAACTTTTTGGTTTGGTTTATTACTGCGTCACATAAGCTGCATGATGATGCAACAATAAAACAAATAAAAAATGCTTCCTTAACATTGAGACGTCTTAGTCAGTGTGAGCGCATCTTGAAATGACAAGGTATGATAGCCAAAATTTGTGACAACATGCATGAACAAAAGAGAATTTCAGTAAAAATAAATCATTAACAAACTAACAAGAAAAGTTCATACATGAAAAAGCACCAACAAATTCATTAAAATTTAATTACAGTAAACATGAAACATACTATACAATGCAAAATTTTATGAGTACAAGTCTGTCAAAGCATGCACATAAAGTCACCTAAAAAATGGAGCAACAGTGATCAGTGGATTTTTAACCAGAGAAATTTTAATGCACAGCAAAAAACTAAATTTTAACATACTATCACAGACAATATTGCAAAACTTATCTTTAACCACTCTCACCAAAAAACCATATATTTAATTCATAAACTTTCACCAACATATTGTCGACAGTACTAAATCAGCGTGAAGAAAACCGGTAAATTTGTACCGGTATAATAGGTACAGGTCTACATAGCATAACTGTATCAAAGTTTATGACAAAATTACATGTATAATACACCCCAGTTATTCTTATCTTCAATGACCTACTTACCAATCAAAACTTGAAATGCAAAAAGCAAGCATAAGGAGTGATTAATGTCATGCACAAAATACAGTTCATGATAAAATAATAAGGTATATAGTCAGAAACAACGATAAAAAACAAAACTACATCTAAATAAACAGAAATCAATATCAAGTATTTTTCAAAAGTTAAAAAAGCAAGTCCATTTGAATACCGGAGCTAAGGCTCAGGTGAGAGTTCATTACTGTCTATTAAGTCCATAAAAGGATGTGAAATTTTCCAAATTAAAGGTACCGGTAGTTGATAAGCCATCATATCAAAGAGACTTATGGATAACAGCTGTGGATTTGCATGATTACGTCCATAGAAAAATGCACTCAACTAAACCTTTCAGTTCTCAACTCAGTGTTCAAAATCCTGACTGAACTAACTTTCTCACCAGCAAATAACATTTTATGCAACAGCACAACCACTGCAAGATTTCTAGCATTTGCAAGCATAACAGCATTGGCATGCAATAAGGCTAGCACGATTATGAACCAGTAACATTAAATATTTGCCAAGTATTACATTGATTACACTACGATCAAACAAAACACCTTTGCTTCATTTATAAAACAACAATTAAACACTCGAATGAACAACAACACAATGAAGTAGACCCAAAATCACTGACATACTAAAATTTTGAAAAAAGCATGACGAAAAATAAAATGGGACATAGCAACCACAAGACACTATAGTATCAGGTAAATTCATGTAACACCAAAACTAGTAACTTGCCAAAAACATAAACCTACAGCACAAATTTCGACAAGTAAAAAAAATTTGAAATATAAATATTGCGCAACAAGCATATCTATGGATCACAAAACAAAAAATATAAAAATGTAGTACATTTTAATCAAATACAAATGCTTTCAATTTACTATCAATAAAATTTGTGCTACGTACTTGGTAAGTCTTGAGTGGTGCTGATGAAGTAGAAATAGCACTTTCATTTCGTTTTCTAAACAATAAAGTAATATTAACTGATGGCTGGGGATAACTTGCAATTTTCAAATCTACACAACAATGTTTGCTTCCAAGTTTTTACCAATTGCAAATTCGCCCAAGGATTTAGGGTGTTAAATGTGAACCAATTTTGTCTCAAAGTCGAGTTTTCCAAGTAAGAAACTTTTGCTTTGCCTTAAAATATTTAACATTTTAATTCAAATTTGCCCTAAAATTACCATTCCATTGGACAAGCTTAAGGAGAAAAGGAGTATAGGAAAATTTTACCCAAATCCTGCATTGTAGAAGAAACAGTGCTAGGAAATGATAAAACATTAATTGAGTCACAAGAGACTTGTAAGCAGAACTGGAAGCAAAATCAAAAAAAAATTGCAACACCACAGTAAGCAAGAATTGGGCCTACCTTACCTATTGCCACCACGTAATATACTTCACACAGATACATGTAGTGAAAGGTTTGAATAAATTAATGCCCACTAAGTACAATTGAACTGCCTAACTTAAGTTAAAACACTTACACAACATAAACTTTGGAGTCCCGTATCGGTCCGAGTGGAATTCTTCTAACCAAAACCGCAGTGTTTTTGGGGATTAGCACAGATTCATCTTTATACACTAAAAATATGTTTAAGTTGGTATATATATTTTTTATCAAAAGCATTGTTTGAGCTAATACTGCACCAGTACAACTAGGAAATCAGAAAATACAATTTTCCTATTATACGCTTAGCCCAGCAGTTTCCAATTTTTTTTGGTGGAATGGAATCTTGAAGAAACATTCCGAAGACTCTAGGAACCTTAGTGCATTCATTCAACTTTTTCATTTAGTTGAACCTAGCTCTAAATCGTTAACTTGCAGAACCCCTGGACCGTACAGGTAGAACCCTAGGGTTCCACGGAACCCCGGTTGAAAACCATTGGCTTAACCTGTTAGGCCTTACTACTGTACAGGTACTGTAACAGGGCAATACTACCTTAGTACACTGTGAGGAAGGCCATACAGCCACTCTGCCCATCTTGAGTCTCTGAGTATGTTATTTTCCCTGGTATAGTACCGTATCAGTACCATCCTGAATCAGACCATATCACTGTTCCCTCTAAGATTTTGGCAAGTGCGAATTCGCCCAAATATGCATTTTAATAAAAAGTTGCCCAAGGATTTAAAGGGTTGAAGAAAGTTTGATCCAATTTTTGCCTTAAAGTAAAGTTTCCAGAGTATGAAACTTTTGTTTTGCTCCAAAATCGTGAACCCTTTGATTTAAAATCAAAATCAAATCAAATCTTCATTATACTCGCCGTATTACGCCGAAGCGTGTAACGAGTTGCGGGGCCCATCTCCGCGGCTTAGCGCCTGGGCTACATAGCTCCGAAGAAACGCCGCAACGGTGGCGAGTTGTTGGCGACACTGTGCCGATTTGACCAGCCCGGGAATTGAACCCCAGACCTCCCGCACCGATAGCGTGCGCTTTGCAACTGAGCTAACGGCCGTCCTTTGATTTAATTTGGTCAAAAATCAACATTTCAGTTATGAAGCTTAAAGAAAAATGAAAAAATTTAGCTCAAAAATTTCTCATTTTTCGCACCTTAGAGGGAACAATGGACCCAAGAGGGCTTAAAGCCAGAATTGTCTATGTTCATTTTGGACGAAAATGAGTAAAGACCAAAAAATTACAATCCCCGTGGGTGCGCATCTGTTTCCAAATTGGCTTAGTTCCACAGGCACTGTAAGCATGTTTAACTGAGCATTCGTTTTTGGCTGTGTCCATCTATCCCACTTTGGGCTTGAAACTTTCAATGCATTTCACAGAAAACTATGATTTTGGACATGACCAGTTCTGGCTCCAAGCCCATGAATACCATACCAATGCACACATACCGATATCATCTGATCATACAGTCATAATCACAGAGTAATGTAAATCTAGTTTTGAAACAATTAATTTTTCTTACCTAGCAAAGTTTGAGCATTTGTAATATGAAGATCCAATTCAGTACTTTTTAGCTTTTGTTTTTCCATTATTGCTTTTTTCAAATCAGACAAAGATATGGTCATTCCATCAAACTTCACATTTTTGTACTCATTGCTGCTGGAAAACTTGTAGTGAATAGCAGACATGATTGTTCAATTTTTAGTGCTATAAACTGAAGCAGAATTGTAATCATAAAAGGTAGACTGGTAGATCTTTCAAAATTTACCAGTGACTTGCAGAAATGGTGCCGTAACCAGTGTGATAGACCAACTTTGTGTTTATGCCAGGGAGCTACAATGCTGGTACCCAGTAATCCAGAACTAGCTTAATAACTACGGTAATCAATAATTCAATTTCCGGTAACCAGTTTGAACATCCAAAACTATAATTCACAGATGATATATATATTGGTTTACTTGTCCAAGACTGAAGACGAACACAGAATAAGAAAACCAGCCAGAATCCAGTGGCGGAATACAGAAGTTCACGAACTGCAGATGTTGACAAGTAAAGTATACCTTTGCGACACGAATGATGTTCCAGACTAACACCAAACCATAGTTCAGAATAGAAAAAGCAAATACATTGACTAAATTCAAAAATATTCTAGCGTACTCTCGACGCGTACACAGTACACACATGAAATAATGAAAGCCATTCTAGCGTCACGTGATATAAATTTGCTACGCTTTGAAAAACAAATACTTTTAAAGTTTTAGCAAGGGTAGTATGCCATTATGGTTAAGCCTATAGGCTTACCTGGGCTTACCATGCGTCCTCCTTTCGGAGGACATGTCCTTCTTTTTGACAAAAAATAATTTGTCCTCCGAGTACTTTAAAAAATGCCCAAAATTCCTTCTTTTTGGCATTGTAAACAGTGAAAACACGTCAAATCATGCTTACATTTTGAAAATTTTCATTTCAAACAAGGGCCAGCGGACAGACGTGATGACATTTTTTTTGTTTGCTCTCCACTTGATTTTGGTCGGAAAATTGAGCATCTGCAGAAGTAATGACCTTTGTTTTATTCTTAACTTGATTTTGGATGGAAATTTGGACATCTGCAGACGTGATGACCTTCAAAGAAACAAGTGGCGTAGCCAGGGGGGGCATTGCCCCCCTCAATAAGACCTCTTAGTCTATAATTTCTCAATAAGAACTTTTAGTCTATAATTTCTTAAACCAATAATGGTTGCAGCCTCCTTTCATTTATTTTAGCTAAACTTCTGCTTTTAGACATAAACTGCGAAAACATTTTTGCATTGTCCATAACAGACTGCCCTCACTGCATGCCCTTTTTCGATAAATAAGTTTGCTAAAATGAGTGTTTTTATGTGAAAACCGTAAAAATTTGTTAGCGACTGAAATTGCGTCCAGCGTTAAAAAAAGGTTTCAATTTCAAAGCATTTATTTTGAAAACGCATACGGACCGGTAACAAACTCCGCGCGGGGCAGCAGCCTGGTGGTTGCCGACCACTGATTAACAACAACGTGGTTTCGCAGCCTACTATTCGAATAATATGCTTTTTGCGGAAAAATCCGAAAAGTTTTCCGCTTTTGCTCTCTTACGTTTACTCAAGAACAGTTACCGAAATATCGAGTAAAACGATCCAAAAATAAGTAACGACGGTACCAAAAACAGTAAATATTTTTAAAAGTATCGACGGTACCAATAACGGTATCTAAACAGTTGGTTGGTGGTACAGAACTTGAAGATAGCCAGAAGCAGAGGTTTCATATTTCCCGAAGCTTTTCGTCTGACACTTGTCAAGGGAATCGTCAGAATAAAGAATGTAGAGCTGAGACCGCTTATAAAAGCGCGAGAGAGAAAAGAGAAGTCGTTTCTGATTGGACGAAAAGTGTCGACCAATCAAAAACAGAAGCGCTAGTGAGAGATTTTCAGCGTGTAGACAAACTCCTTTTGCTGGCACAGGATTGGTCGAGAAACTTTGATGTAAGTGGCTTCTAAGGTATCAAAAAAATACCGCGTTACTGTACCGCTGTACTTTTGTATCGCGGTACTGCCCAACACTGTGAGTTGTTCCCCACAACCATCTTGTTGTCAATCAATTGAATCGCAATTCGCATGCATTATCTCTTAAAAAGTTTAACAGGAAAAGGTCGAAAGGGCAGTTTTTTTTCTAGAGTGATTTAGGAAATCAAATGCTTAAAAATGAAAAGAGCGTTGATCTTAAAATGCTAATAGCGAGAATTAATTGGTTTTAAAGATTTACGAAACTATAACAGCTGCAACAGAAATTTCTTGGTAACTAGGGGAGTTAGCCGTTTTAAGGTTATCAAGTTATAAACATAAGAAATGGTATTGGCAGGCCACTAAGCTTACAAGCGAAATGCTGACATATCTAGTCGATCCTATCATACCTATTTCACGGTCATTATGCCTACCAATCGTCAGACAGGCTCAGACTAGATCAGAACTCGAGACCTGCTGAATCAGAGCCAGAAACTGTAACCGCTAGGCCATCAAGCTTTTTAAAATTTTCTTAGATCATCTAAACTTAACCCTATTCTGTCTTAAATCTACCTCTAAAGTACAGTGGTACCCAGGAGCGTATTTAGGGAGGCCATTGTGCCATGCCCCCCTCTCCCCCCCCCCCCCCTTTGACTCTGCCTTTTAGTAAAAAGAACAAAACTAATGGTGCCAAGTGACTGAAGTACGCCATATACTCTTTTTATGGTTTCTGTAGCTTATAGCCAGGGGCGGATACAGGGGGTAGGATGAGAAGTATGCACCCTCCCACCAGCCTTTCTCAAATATGCTTTTTACGTAGGCCTATAGGCCTACAATTTTTCCATAATTTCGAACCACTTTGATAGCAATAAGCCTAACGCCTTTAGCACGCATAATCGAAAATGTGCAAACAAAATGCATCATATTTGGCGAAGCACTCAGAATTAGGGTCAAAATATTTAAACAAAACTTGCCTGAAAATTATTCAAAAAGCACTAAAATAGCCATTACAGCATGTAAGTTTTCAAAATTTTTCGGGGGGAGCATGTCCCCGGACCCCCCAGAGCTTTTCTTGTTTCTCAATCAGCTTCAAATTAACTTTGCTCTGCTAAAAAGAATACGCATAAAAAAATGTGGAATTATGCCCCCCCGTACCCGCCCCTTTTTAAAATTTCTCGCTACGCCACTTATGGTACCTCATGCTCTACGACAGGTTTTCATTTGATTAAATTTTACGGTAGGCTAAATAGGTATTCTCAAACATTTTTCCAGTGAAGCAAATTAATGTAAAATAGAACCATAGATTTGATTCTCTTTTTGAAGGACCCAAAAGTGTTTACCCAATAAGCCACTTCCTTCCGTTAATTGATTTCAATCTTCCGTCCCGAGAGGCAAAAGGGGTACCGTTTCTCTACGAGGATATATTTTTAACTACGTTGTTAAATGGACACTTATCTGGTACTTGAATTTTTATATCTTTTGTAGGTCTGTTGGTTTGTAGCCTAGTTTTAATTTTCGCGGATTTGATAAATAGTCTATTACTTCTTGCTCTATAAAGAATTTCAGATTTAAACTTTGACGCAATAATTAGGTTGTTGGGTTAATACTTCAATATTGCGTAGAGAAAACAGACGAAGTATTCAATAATTCAACCACAATCAGACAATACTAGCTAACTGTTACAGAGAATAGAATAGCGAAAAGGAGGAAACGGCTGTTGGCTTCGTGAGTAGCTTTGCCCATAAAAATGTTTTGGGACCGCTATACTCTCTCCTTGGGGCTTCATAAAGATACTCTAAGAGATTCGCTTGATTGGTCAATGGCGCATTTACATATGTACAAGATGTTGCAGTCTGTTTGTTCTACCAACCCAGAGGGGTCCATAGCTTTCGAACAAATGTTTTAGGGGTCCTTGAACTACAAAAGATTAAGGACCACTAGATTAGACCAATATTTACCATGAAAAATTGGTTAAAGCAGAATTAAAGCGGTAAAACTGTGTGAGAGTATAAATCAGGCGTGGGGAACCTGCGGCCCGCTTAAGTTTTGAATGTGGCCCGCGTCAGAACTTTAATTGTTAAGTGTACAGCAAAATGGTGGAATATAAAACATTAAGATATCTTAAAAACTGCTTCACATTCAACTACATGCTATATTTATAGCATACAAAACGCGCAAAAGTCTCTGATTTTACGGAGAAAAAACAGCTCAGCATGAATGTTTTTACATTTTCGACGAAACATTGTGCCTTTTTAAAGCGAAATTTAACGATTAAAAGTAAATGTGGCCCACTGAAAATACATTATTATGCAATCAATGTGGCCCGCTGTGCTTTACCGGTTCCCCACCCCTGGTATAAATGATGACTACGAGAACATTGGCTGACAGTGGTTACAATCAGAGCCGGATTAAGAGCGGCTATGGGGGCTATAGCCCCGGGGCCCCCCAAGAAAGAGGGCCCCCCGATCAGTGATAAAAAGTTTATCAATGGCGTTCTCAAAAAAAAGACCCCTTCGGTTTCAAATTTAATCAAATTAAGCATGAAAAGTTTAGATGGTCATTGCATCACTTCTATATGTTATGATGATATTTTGAGATTTTAGCAATCGATAGCAGTAAGTGGCAGCCCCGCAAAAGTTTTAATACAGCATTTCGGTGAAGCATTTTAAGGAGGGTTATTCTTTATACTAGTTCTGCTTCACATACTGTAAATTTTTTCACAGTTTTTTGGCTATTACTCAGTGGCGTAGCCGGGGTAAGGGGGCCCCCCCTTTTTTCCTTGTGAAGATATTCTTTAGAAATGAAAACCTTTTTCCTTGATGATTTACCTAAATCCGGGTACAGCACCCCCCTAAATTTTTCGCTGGCCACGTCGTTGTCATTACTTATCCGGTTTGAAGAGTCTAAGCCGCCGAGGTGGTCCGGTGGATAAGCTATGCTATTCGCTACTTTATTGATAGCCAGCACATGAAGTATTGTAAGTGTATTACCACTACAGACGTTAGTCGCTTCTTCTGTTTTTATAATAGTATAGCGAATATGTCATAATTTTAGCTGTAGCGTGTAGCGAATATGCCATTATTTTAGCTGTTTCTGCTAAAGTGCATGAGATTCATTTTTGCATGCCTTGGCAACCACGAATTCATGTCAGATACTAAGGTTAAAAAATTTTCTGATCTTTGACTGCGAGATCACGTTGACAGTGCGTTTTCCACTACGCGCATCAATCTGAGCAACGTCGCATAAACATCACTATTCAATATTTCTTTCCATGTTCAATTTTCCAACTTTAGAACGTAGAGACGATAAGCACAGAGCAGTCGTAGCGGCCTAGCTGGACGGCAAACTTGATCAATTTTTAGCGTAGTCAAGTTCGAGTTCATTAGATATTTACAGTGCCGCAGCCACGGGGGAATTGGGGGTTACAACCCTCCTCCTCCATTGAGCCTCAAATGACGTCATACTAACTTCTTTTTTTGATATTTATTTCGAAGTGCTCGAATCTTTGTCATTGATAATTTGGTTTTGTAATAGTCATAATAACAAGAATTACGTAGCGTTGTTTCTTGAATTTTGTTCTTTGCCGTTATGCTTATTGAAGCAACGACGCAATTTTATTAGCAGGGCAGTGCCGCTCCTGTGCGTGCAACTGCCACCAGCCATTTTCAAAAATGTTTTGGATGAATAAAATTTTTTCATAATTTCGAACCTCCTCATAATAATTTGCCTTAGTCGCCTTAAGCACGCATAATCGAAACTGTGCGAACAAAATGCATCATATTTGGTGAAGCACTCAAAGTTAGAGACCAAAAATATGACAAACTTTCCTTAAAAATTGTTCAAAAAGCGCTAAAATCGCTATTGCAGTATGAAAATTTGTAAAAATTTTTCGGGGGAGCATGCCCCCGAACCCCCTAGAGTCGTTTTCGTTACTTACGCTAAGTTACTTAAATCTGTCGAAAAAAATACGCTTGAAACGTGACGAAAATTGGTGCCCCCTCCCTAAAAAAAATTTTTAATACGCCCCCGACGTGAAACATTTTCAAAAATCTTAGTTACGCCCGTTTCCGGGTCTAAACGTCTTTGCATTTGGTTAACATTCAAACTGATTCAAAAATACATCTACCCCACCAAAACTTTGTGGATCCGCTTCTGTATACAACGCATGGTCAAATGTGATGTTATTCTCAACCCCCCTCCCCCCCATTGCAAAATCCTGGCTACGCTAGTGGATTTTTACTAGTCAAAATTGTTGATTTTTTTAATTTTTTAAGCTCATCAGTGTCATTTTCGATCCAGTTCAGCGAAATTTGATTTTTTTCAGTTCAAAAACTTTCAATTTTCAAATTCGAGTTTTGCGAAAAATATCTTTCAGGTTTGAATTTGCAGCCTGATACGTAGGTTGGTGTATTTGAGAGCAGCAAAAAGCAAAGCAAGGGGCCTATTATGTAAATCGTGCCTCTTACATGGGTGTGCCACCCTAAAAAAGATCGTTAAATGGCGTCCTCTAAAAAAGTTCGATACTAACGTCAAAATCAGGTCTGCAAAAAACCCTAGGCCTTAATACGGCCCTGGTTACAATACAGCCAAACTACGTCAAAACCAGAAAGTCATTTTTCCACGGTAAGCATTTCTAGTTTTTGTCAAATAAAAGCTACCACCCTTCATCGAAGCCTTGCCCCCCTTTCAACCAAGGCTGGCTACGCTACTGAAAGAAACCTATCCTCCTTTTACGCAGTGAAAGTACGATGACCCTATTTAAGCCTAAATCGAATAAATAAGGTGAGAGGCAAGGGAAAATAGTTTTTTAATTTTTAACCAGCTGGAGTAGTGGTTAAAAACACTAATCACCGTGGTTTGATTCTCAGCCCGGTCAAATCGGATGCAGAAGTGTCGCCGACAACTTGCTACCGCTCTGACGTTTTTTTGGAGCTGTATTGCTCAGACGCAACGCCGCGTAAATGGCACGGTCTCTGCCGCCAACGGGCCCGCCACTCGTTAGGCTACACGCTTCTGCATAATACGGCGAGTGTGTTAAAAAATTTTTATGTAAAAGAGAATATTAAAATTATTTTTTTCTTAAAGTCCCACGTTTGAGGAAAGCTGAAAAGTACCGCTTTCTCAGGTAACAAATTCTTCTCAGTTGCATTGAAATTTTTGAAAATTCACAAAAAGAGGCTGTATTGCAACATCAGTCCTCTCAGATAGAGAGAGAGAGAGTTTATTTTTGTATAGAAAGGGCATAACGCGTGATACAAGACGATGAAAAAACGATAAATGTATAAAAGAAAATTACGCAATGTCTTTCTGGAACTAACATTACGTGCTTCGAAATAAAATCTTTTCCATAGTTCACAAGCTCGAGCAGGGCAGCTTCTCTATGATGCAATAATAACTACTGTGAATTACCGGTATCTTGTATGTCACAATTCACAATTGAAAATAGGTCTCTATGAAATCACATCGGTTATGACGTAAAAGCCTGTGGACTCTTGATGTGTTTTGACTAATAGATTGTCGGCAGCTACTAGGCCTCGCAGGTAACTGGGTAAGGTTAGACACCCTGTCCCTATGTTTTGACGTAGTTACCTGTCCACATTTAAGACAAATCAAGTCAATTTATTCACCAAAAAGGCGACGTTCAGACAAAAAGACGGCGACGAAGATGAAGCATTTAACACATGATGAAGATGAAATATTTAAGACATGTAGACTGGGTAATTTGGTCTGCTAGAGGGCTTGTTTTTTTCCTGAAATGCTAGGCCTCGCTTGAGAACTAAGAGGTAAAGGCTGAAGGCATTGCGGATGAAGTGTTGCAGTGTTGGGCACCGGTATTATTTAGCAGCTGCTACAGACTATGGTCGTATAACTCTAAGCTCTTCCTAAGAATAGAAATACAAATCGAACTAGCGCAGGTCTACATGTTCCTCTAAAAATTAAAAACCTGTGTTAAGGGCCGTTTCTGTGTTAGACCTACGCTGCGCAGCTTGGCCTCTGAGTTTGGGTTAGGAGCTTTTTTCGGAGCTACCGGTATTATTTCCTACCTTTTACAGTTGCTTTGTCGTTTGCAATCGCATGCTACCAGTCGTAACGCTGAAAAGATGAGCTTATTGTAAACCGAGCGGTCGACAGGTACTTCATCATACCTTCATCACTTTATGCATGAAAGTGTTACCAAAGTGTATGATGGGCCTTAGATAATTTCGATTAGGAGCTGGAACAGCAAAAGTAAAAACTTATGTAGAGAGTCGAGTCATACCTCGGCTTCTTCAAAAGTAGATAGGTTACAGGCCAAGCGATCTTAACGCTTTCAGGAGTACGAAAAACTGTGCAAAGATAGCTGAAAACTTGACCACAGTTTTCAAGGCTAGCCTACCTCAAACTTTTTGAAACCTCTGCAGTCTGCATTCACAAGATTTTTTTCTGCAATGAACTAATGAGGCTAATCAAAGCTCATCTTAGTTTTTTGCCGACCTTCGGCGCCGTCCGATAAGCCCATAGATCCATAGGCCTAAGCCCTGCCTGCAGCAATGACGGAGGTTTTCGTTTGACCTCGTGTTTATCGTACAGAATGTAGCCTAATTATGTCTTTGAATTTGACTAAATCCCAAAAACAAGAACTTGCTACCATAGCCCAAAAAATTGTTGCCCCAGGCCATGGTATTCTGGCCGCTGATGAATCTGTAAACACTATAGGAAAACGTTTTGATCTTATTTCTCTAGAAAATGATGAAGAACGCCGTCGCCAATACCGCTCTTTGCTACTAACCTGCGACGAATCAATCAAGAACCATTTAGGAGGAGTGATATTATTTCATGAAACTCTGTACCAGAAGGACAACAAGGATAAACTTCTACGGGAATATCTAAAAGAAAGAGGAATATGCATTGGGATTAAAGTTGATAAAGGCTTGGTTAAACTTAAAGGTACTAAAGGTGAGACGACCACGCAAGGTTTAGATGAACTGGGCGAACGCTGTGCTGAGTACAAATCAGTAGGGTGCGATTTTGCCAAATGGAGATGTGTTCTAACTATTTCCGACTGCACCCCTTCATCTGTTACTATCACAGAAAATGCCAATGTGCTTGCACGATATGCTAGTATATGCCAGATGCATGGGTTAGTTCCAATCATTGAACCAGAAGTTCTTTCGGATGGTAAGCACACGTTGGAAAAATGCTGGGAAGTGACTGAAACAGTTTTGGCAGCTTGTTATAAAGCTTTACATGATCATCACGTTTATCTGGAAGGCACATTGCTTAAACCGAATATGGTCACTGGAGGTAAAGAATGCAAAACCAAATACACCCCGGAGCAAATTGCCGAGGCCACTGTACTAGCTCTTCGACGTACTGTACCATCTGCTGTTCCCGGCATTACATTTTTATCTGGAGGTCAATCGGAGGCTGCTGCTACTCTTCATTTAAACGCAATAAATTCTTCATCTTTGCATCGACCATGGGCATTGTCGTTCTCGTACGGCCGAGCTCTGCAGGATTCAGTGCTTAAAGCATGGAAAGGCAAATCAGCTCATTTCGCGCTTGCTCAAAATACTCTTCTTCATCGAGCCGCGTTGAATAGCCTTGCCGCACAAGGAAAGTATGAACCTTCTTTAGAACTTCCTGGAAAATACAAACAATGGCTGGCTGTCGAAAAAGATCAATTTTGAAACCAAAGTGACTGCTAATACCTTTTTGTTATCAAAATTGCTTGTATTATGTACTTTGTGACTACCGCTTGTATTTTACGCGATTATGTTAAGCCTGGTTGCTCATAAAAGTGCCGAACTAAGATTCTAAAATCTGTTTCGTGGTTTGCGCTTAGGATATAGGCCTAATAAATTACTTCGTGATATGTTTGCAATGCTCTTCGAAAAATATACGAAACTTCGATATATACCTAGAATGCAGAGTTGTCGACGGGCCGAAGGTGTTGAGCCCGACCCGAATCCTTATTTATCAGCCAGTCTGAGCCAAATATAAACTCAAAATCAAAAACGTCGCTTCAAATTTTGGAGAAATTTTAATAAAAATAAGAGTTTTACCCATCCAGTGTCACACCAGTTACGACTTACGAACAGCAATATTTATACAAGGTGCTCTCTTTGTTTTATTGCAGCAATCGCGAAAACCCTATCGCTTACTGAAAATCTGGATTTTGCTCTGGCGTCCGATCTGATTGAAGCCCAACAATATTTCAAAATTCGAACCCGACCCGAAAAGCCCGAGCCCGATTGACAACTCCGCTAGAATGTACCTAGAGGTTTTCGCAGTTACATTCTTGTAAATCATTGAGAAGGTATTTAGCATGTTTTTTTAATCATGGGAAGGCCTATATCACAGATTTTTATTACCAGCCGGCACTATTAGCTAAATCTCTTTAACGTTGCTGGAATTACAGATTTTTTTTGAAGTACAAAAATGCTTTTCTGGATTGGTGTCTTCACTTTTTGAAACAGTGAACCTCTATAGCTTCTATGAGCGCGTAAGTGCTAAAGCGACATTCTTTTCATGAATCGCCAAAACTATTTAGCTCTCCCATATAGTGTCCCTTGGTCAGGACTACCTCTTGAATGTCAGTCCCATGTTTTCGCCGATTAGTCACGCTTAATAGATTTGTTTGCCTCATTCATTCTTAAAAGAATTGCATTCTCTCGTCTTTGGGGAATCAATAACTTGGATTTTTGTGAAAACATCATCTTAGTTTTGCCGCTTGGTGGCAAGAAAGAGCTAACATTTGATTTCCGACTCTGAAAGGTGTCTGAGGTAGCTTGAGACGAAATCACACTTTCGTGCCGAAGAACGTTCACACCGAGAGTCGAAATGTATCAACGCCATTCAGTGAGTTACGTCATCATAAAAAGAACCAGAAAACACTATTATGTTTTCATTAAGACAAAATAGGCCAGTTCAAAACTCGCTTTCAGGCATGTGCGCAGGGTGTTCGCTGCAGATGCTGTTGGAAAAAATTATTATTATCAATGCGAAGAAGTCTTTCCGGCATAGATAGATGAGCTCCTTGCTTGAAATGACAATGAATGTTGTAGCAAATGTGATATTGCTGCTAGCTCCGATTTTTGCTCAGGTAAGCACACGTAAGATTTTGGATATAGAGGCAATGGAGCGGACTTAAGGGGATTAAAAAGCGAGTGATGGATTGGATAGGCTACTTCAGTAGGCACATCTTCATTTAAAGTTTCTTCGGTCTAAATAAAAGATTACCAAAACTTTTAATTTGCTTTATGTAACTTATCCAACAAGGGTCGGTCCAAGATTTTTTCGTGGGAGTCTCAGAATTGACAATTAATTGTTTATCTTGTGTAGTCTACGTCTAAAAACTATGAAATAATGAATAAATAAATAACTGAGGTTGTGTTCATGTTATATTGAACTGATAATTCAACAGGAATTGAGGGAGACTGCGAAGTGGGTTTGCGCTCTTCGAGTCAGCAGCCACCCGTTATATACGCCTAATGCGATCGGTTCCAGCCGCGAATCGAACCCGTCACGTAGGGTCTGCCACCTGCGCGCGGTACCGCTAGGCCATGTCGCTGACAATATTACAGTTACAAATTTATCTTGATTTACCTAGATCTGCAAATCTCCATCCATGAAAGTTTTTGAATTGAACATTTCAACTTCGTAAGAAAAAACGAGCTCTTAAGCAGTCAATAGGCTCGATCCATCAGTGGCGTAGCAAAAGGTTTTAAAAGGAAGCGAGGCTATAAACTGCAAAAGCATCAAAAAGTCTAGCATATTTCAGCCACTTAGCAACATTTTATCATTTTCCACTAAAAATGCAAAGTCAAAAGAGAGGCATGGCGCAATGCCCCCCCCCCTCAAATACGCTCCGGCGATTAATGGTCAAAATTTAGGAAAAAAAAACAAATTGGGCTGTTTGTAGAAAAAAGATATTTGTTTAGACTTTAAGACCTAAGCTGATTTGTTGCAGCTGAAGCTAAAGAGAGAACTTAAATTAAAGTTAGCGAAGTCGCTGATTAGAAAGTCCTTTTTTTGAGCGCATTCCGCTTCTGTAGAACCGGGTTATTTAGTATTACGCTGAAAACTAGGCTTTACATTTGCTGAACTTTGTTTGTCAGGAACTTGAAGAGAGTGAAATTATTTATCAAACAGAACCTTACACGGTCGAAAACAAACAACTTGGTAAGTTGTAAAATGCGAATAGAGCTTAAACTATTTGCATTAATTTTACCTCCAGCTATTTTTTTTTTTGATCTTCAAATCGTGTTTTAACGACCAACCGAACAATTGTGATTTGCCGTCACGACGCCCAGTAGATTCCATATCTCAAGAAAATCCAATCCCCATTATCCTCGCGTTATAACGCCGAAGCGCATTACGAGAGGTGCGGACTATCTCCGCGATTTATCGACGCCTGGGCAACACAGATCCGATGTTGCAGTGGTGGGGAGCCGTTGGCGACACTTTGTCCGATTTGATCGGCGCGGGGATCAAATCCTAGACCTCTCGCACCTATCGCGATTGTCTTCAATCATTACGCCATGTTGTTTCATTCTCGTGACTGATGATAATAACTTCATCAAGTACTTTTAGAAAAAGATTTTTAGAAAAGATATTTTTAATTAACAGCTCAGATGGCCGAGTGGTAAGAACATCCGCCTCTAGAGCTGTAGACTCGGGTTTGATTCCGAAGTGGGTCAAACCAATGACTGTGAAATTGGTATTCACAGCTTCCCTGTTAGACAGTTAGCATTAAAAAGGGACAGTATGGAGAACTAGATGGCAAGTTTACTTATTGTGCCGTTGGGAAGGTCACTTAGCGGGATTCCCCTATCATGGTGTGGTAGACAGATGGCCGGCAACTCCTCAGCGACCTCGTTACAGCGCTTTGATCTCTTTTTCTTGGCAGGAGGATAAATATGCAACTCAATACAAAAATACAATTTTACCACCTTCATATTTTCAATTTGGTTATTCTTATCAGGTTGCATTGAAGTAGTAAATACCGATTCGGATTTGACGTTTCAACAAACTGATGAACAATCACAGAAAATTTGCGGGGTGTTTTTTCTTGGAGATGTTGATGACGTCATTTCTGTTGAAGTGGTGGACACCAATATGAATTGCGACGATGATGAAGTTTTAGAGGTAATAGCATAGGCTATACTGGTACCGGTATACTTAAAAAATTCTTAGTCCAGCATTTTAAAACTACCGGTTGTAATAATAAGGATTTGCTGTACATGAACTATAGGCCTGTCCGAAGCTTTCGCTATGATACTCAACACGGCCTAACGACTTTCCTCGAGAATAATGAAGACCTATCGATTCGCTGCTGGAAAGAATCGCATTCAGCACAGTTGTATCGCAAGTGATGGCTAATTGAAAAGCAAATCATCACTTTACGGTCTCGTTCATTTTACTCAACTCGATTTTCATTTTGCTGTTTTAAAAGACTTTGTAATTGCCTAATAATAATACTTTTTTGCATGATTTCTACAAGCATCTAATATTAGCTATAGGTGATTTACAAAGTATAGCCTATTTGTCAAATTTTATGTTCTTAAAGATATTTGACGGATGGCTGACTCAAAAAGGCATGCTGCCGAATGAAATTGACCACGAGGTGCCGCTATCTGAACGAGTGGTGAGATATTGTGATTGGGTGAGAAGTGGCCAGCAAGATTCGCTTGTTTTCGTTTCGACACAAAACGTTGCACTTGTTCAATATCGGCTGAAAACAGAAAACTTTCTTACTTTTCGCTTTCGAAAAGTTCACAGTGAGAAATGTAAGGAAACAAATTTTTTCTTAAAAAGATTGGTTTCAGGTGTGATAAAGTGGAAACGGTCCGATGCGTAAAAATAAAATTTAACTTTTAGGCATTTAAAAAGGGGGCTCTTAACCTATAGGCCCTAGGGTCTGTGAAGTTTGAACGAAAATGTTTTGAGGAGTCCACACACCTAGATACAAATAAGGATGGGGCCTAAAAGAAAAGTGTACTTGTAGGCTACCGGGGATGTAGTCGAGACTGCGTAGTCCGAGATCGAGACCTTTTATGTTTTCGAGACCTTTTAGTCGAGACCGAGACGAAACAGTTGCGAAACCGAGACTCGAGACTTAATCGAAAACAAAAAAATTTTTGAAATCGAAATTTCAAAAACAGTGAACCCTAAACGCAAAAATTACAATTAAACAGAGTTTTTGTTGCACTTTAAATAAACTAACATTGAGAGCAAATCGGATGATAGCCTGGCCCGATGTGGCCGAAAAAGCAAACCACTTTGACTAAAAACTCATTCTACCGGTGCAGAAGTGGCCGGCACACACAAAACCTAAAACGCTAGAATTGAAAGTTCGGGATACAGTATTGCATGCTCTTTTCAAAACTTGAAAAAAAGTCTCGAGACGCAATTTCTGCTTCGAGACCGAGATCCAGTTGCTTCGAGACCGAGATCCGAATTTTTCACCCAGTCTCGAGACCGAGACCTTAAAATTTTGGTCTTGATACAGGTCTCGAGACCGAGACTTGTCTCGAGATTTCCATCCCTGACTTGTAGAATGTATAACTATTGTAGAATGTATAACTATCTCATGTATAGGTCGTTACTTAATTTTGTATGAAAAGGTCTGTAGGCTTCTTTGGAATGCTTCAAGGATCCGCGGCTCTCAAAAGGTTAAGAACCATTAGTTTAAACTTTTCATTTTTGCAATAAACACATTTTCAGCTTGCTTATGATGGCAAAAACCAAAAAGAAACAATAATTAGGCTTACCATACGTCTTCCTTTTGGAGGACATGTCCTCCTTTTTAAGAAAATAAAATTTGTCCTCCGAGAACGCCAAAAAATGCCCAAATGTCCTCCTTTTCGGCATTATGAACAGTGAAAACATGTGAAATCATTCTCCTGCGAAAAGTTTTGGGAAATTTCCTAACTACGGCCTGTGGGCGTGATGACTTTTTCTTTTTTGGTCTTCACTTGATTTTGGTCCGATAATTGGACGTCTACGGAGGTGATGACCTTTTTTTTTGGTCTTTACTTGGTTTTGGGCGGAAAATTGGACATCTGCGGAGGTGATGACTTTTTTTTGACATCAGCGAACTTGATGACCCTCAAAGAACCTGTCCTCCTTTTGCATTGTGAAAATATGGTAAGCCTACAATAATACAAGTTTTGAAATTTAGCAAAATGCCATGTTGTGACACCCTTGTCCACGGGAGAATACACAATGACATCCGTTAGAGGGCGCAACTGCACTTTTTTTATCCTGCAGCCAACTCGGTTGCTTATCAAGAAAATCCACTTCGATGAATTTCAAGTACGATTTTTGAATACATTACGTCTGGACTTGTGATTCATAGTAAGCTTAAACTTAAGCCCATCTGTTGCGCGGCAAGGCCAGCTACTCCACACGTTGGTTACAGATCTACCGTGAAAGTTCGATTCACTTGCAGCTGGAGCCAAATGTATATAAAACGTAGCGTTTGGGGTTGCTGCTGACTCAAAGAACACTTAATCACTGTACAGTCCTCCTCAATGTTGTTTTCAACTATCTTTTCGATGGTTTATTTATAACTCTGTGTTCAAGAGATTTTCTAGTTGTAGCTTGTAGCTGAAAGCCAGGAACTGATGAGTATCTGCCTTAGTCGAATTTGACTGCTTTAGGAATAATGTTAACTTTACTTTGCCGTCTTTACTGTACTTTGCAATATTTATTTGAGTTTTTGAAAGATTTACCGCAACAACAAATGTTACCGTATTTGTTTAAATATGAAGAATGTCGGACGAAATTTATCCATTCTCCTGCAGTGTTGTTAGTATTTAGAGGTCATTCATGTTGCTTAGTTTTAGTGTACAATATTGCGTACATAATAAAAAGAAACGACAAACAAAACGGAACTTGTATAAACAAAAGTAAACAACAACAAGCATTAAGAAAAATTTATGAAAAAGTTTTGGAACATGTTTTTATTTTGAGCGAAGCCAATACAAATACAGGTCCCTCATTTTATTGTGACGTGCGCTTGCGTCAATTTGACAGTGGAGCCCAATTTGCATAAAATTTTGTGGTAGTCCGTCAAACTACGTCAAGTACAGTTATTTGTGAAGCTAAACTACGAACTATTTGTTTTAACCAGGAACTGAGCATAGAAAAACTTCCAGTAAGAACTCCAAGAACAAAAACTTCAAAATAACCTGTTTTGCATCATAATTTGAATGTGGAGTTTCGGATCATTCCACTGTCATAGAAATTTTTGTTTCTTTGTAAAATAGTTTACTTGGCTTGAAAGTCAACATCGTAGAACTGACTCCAAATGACGATGTTTTTTGGCAAATTTACGCTATACCCCAGACTTAGTAGTTTATATATTTAATAAATAAAAGTTGTGTGAGGCAAAATAATCCTGCTGGCTGTTTCCAGCGATTGCGCTCTTCAGGGGTTCTCATTTTATTTATTTATATTTAGGCCTATCTTTTTTGTAGGGTCGAGAAAGTGCTGTGGAAATTTTCAGTGGAGAAGCATTGGACGTAACATATATGGAAGTGGTTCATAAATTTACGTCTAATGTTATTGATGAAGGTGATATAAATAAATAAAAAAAACTTCGTGCGTCCACAAGTCGGGACTCGGGATCAGTGATATTTAAATCCGTTGTATACGACATTGATCCGATGTTTACTGTACATCCATACTACAAATTTTGTCCGTTTTAGGCAATTATCCGTAACTGTTATATCAAAGCCCGTTGCATTATAGGCTTATTGTTTAAGTTGAGTAGTGGTCCACGTTAGACCCGCAAAATGACTGCAAAATTAGAACAAAGTTAATTTCTTTTTTAAAGTAATGTGTAGTATCGCTTAATCGTCAGTGCTATTTTATTTTGGGTCGACTTTTGGTAATGCATATATGATGTTCATGTTTTATACTTTTTAATATTTTATATATGACTTGTTTGCAAACGTCAGTATCTAATCTTCATTATACTAGCTGTATTAAAGATCTGATTTTGATGCAAAACGAGTTAGAGACCATCTCCGCGGTTTAGCGTCTGAGCAACACAGTTTCAAAGAAACATCCCAGCGAAGGCGAGCCGTTGGTGGTGCTGTCTCCGATGGCCAGAAATCGAACTGAAGACCTCACACACCGAGTTACTACCCCAACAGACCGGCCAACGCAAACATATTTTGCTAAATTGTTTTAACAAACGTTTGAAGAATTTGTTGTTCACTAGCTTACTTTTGTATGTACTTCGTACGAATTTTGTCAACAGCTTTTGTTTGGTAGAAATCAGGACTTTTTCGCTGCCGAAAACTCACACTGCTGTACGGATGACGTCATCAACCGGTTTCCATGAAAACAAAATAGTGTTCCGTTATTTTAAATTGGAGCAAGAAAAAGCAGAGCCTGAAGCTTGCGAAGAGCTCTGATGACGTTTTAATGACGTCATTTAAAAATTTCCTTTTTTGGTTAAAGTTAGTAATACACAGAATAAATCCTTTGCCTGCCCAGAGTTTTGACCTCTGGCGGGATCCTAGCGGTGACCTTTGACCTGGTGCTTCTGCTATGAAAAATTAGGGCCTAATAACCTCAGAATATGATAGTTGAGCAAACAAATTGCTTGTAGAACCTTGTGTAAATGTGTTTACTTGTTGAACGAATGTTATAAGGCAAACAAGCCAATAAATTTAGAATCATCCGAAATTGCTGTTTTTGTGTGCTGTGTAAACTTATCAAATTTTGCTTTAATCACATATACACATACATGATCAAACGATATACGATTTAGGAGGCCTCTTTAAGTCAATTCAAATCAACTACATGGTAAAACCATAAGGGGTAGAACAAGAATAAGGCCATAAAACCCTGTGAAATATGGTTACCGGTGTTTCAAATCATCTTGAAATGAAAACCCAAAGGATTGAAGGGGACTGCGAAGTGAGCTTGCTCTCTACCAGTCAGCAGTCACCCGGTATATACGTCATATGCAATCGGATCCAATCTTAAATCGAACACGTCGCTTAAGATCTGCAAGGTGAGCGCGTTTTGCTGTCACACGTTTTAACCTGGTACAGTAGTTGTTATCTGATAACTTATACTTATAATAATAGGCTTGAAACTACTCCGTTTTAACTACAACAACCGAAAAAAAATAAGGTAAAAAGTTAAAAACTTTTAGCAAAAACAATATCGGTACTTCAAACTTTTGGGCTAAAAAATGATGCACGTTTCAGTCATCAGAATTTATGCCATACTAATATATTAGAAATTCAAACTTTCATCAAACGACGCAAATGAAAGTCCGTATATTTAAATAAGTTCCAAGTCCTCGGCTACTTGGTAAATAGGTCTTGTCTTGTTTGTAGCAATTTAAAACTAGGTAAATTACCTACAAAGGCTTAGATCCTATTTGTCGCAGGATCACCATGTTTTTTAATCGTCCGCAACTTCTGCGAAAGCGCTTCGTACAGTTTCTTCTTTCGGGAGGGAGTTCTTTATGTTTTCATGCTACATAGTAATGAATGGACATTGGACATCTCAAACCATAGTTCTACGCAAACAGCGTTTACAAGTTATAGACGTTCTTAACATGATACTCCTTGTCTCCGTGCATCCGAACAGCAGGAGTGTGTTTAGGAGGAAGGCGTTTTGCCATGCTCCTTCACTTTTGACTTTGCCTTTTAGTAAAAAGAGAACAAATGTTGTTATAAGTGACTGAATTATACCAGATTCTTTTGATGGCTTTTGCAGTTTATGTCTCTTCCTCCTCCTTTTTTCAACTTTTCGCTACGACACTGCGGCGTGAATGTAGAAGTGTCCTGTGTTTAAACTAAAAAATGCGCGTAAAACTTACCTAAGTTTGGACTATTCTGCAGTCCAATCATGGTACAATGCGCACATTGCGCCAGCGCACCGTACCTGCTTGTAGTTGAACACGATAAAGCTTATGTTCAACTAGTACTTTCTCTTTACTATCACCTTGCAGGAATGGAAAGTTCAAAATTTGCCGCACATTTGAAAATCAAAAATTTGATCAATCATTCTCGTACGGATAGTTTGCAAAAGTTTTTTTTTTTTGGATTTAGTTGCATATTTATCCTCCTATCGCGAGAAAGCGATCAAAGCGCTACAACGAGCTCGCTTTAGGAGTGGCCGGCCATTTGTCTACCACACCAAAATGAGGAAATCTCACTGAGTGCCTTTCCCAACGGCGCAACAAGTGAACTTGCCGGCTTGTTCTCCACACTACCCCTTTAATGCTGAATGTCAAGCAGGGAAGCTGTGAATACCAATTTTGAAGTCATTGGTTTGATCCGACTCGGAATCAAACCCGAGTCAACGCAAGCTCCAGAGCAGCGGTGGTCTTAGACAAAAGGGGGGCCTGTGCGACAATTATAGGGAGGGGCCTTTTGGGATCCAAATTCCAAGTTTACTGCAGTGTGTACTACAGCACGTTATATCGTAATAGGCATTTCATCGAAAGTTACTGGAGAAGCACCTATCAATCAAGCAAGCTCATTTAATGCATGTAATGTAGGAGCATCATTTATTGCCAGTAATTGTAAGGCTATAACAAGGCTAGGGTTCATTCAAAATCTCCCAAAAAATGGTTCAGACAAATTGTTTACTGTGTTTCCATGCAAAATGTTTTTTAAATGAAGATTCGTTTTAGGGGAGCTTAAATTTGAGATAATTAAAATCAATTTCAATGGGTTGGTTCAAGTTACCATAAAGAGAATTTTTTTTTGAGTTTACACATTAATTCTTTTTGAGGGGGGGCTTATTATCAAAGCAAATTCTTTTTTAGGGTGCTGTGCTTCACTGCAAAAACTTTTATTAAAATGAAGATTCTTTTTAGGGGAGCTTAAATTTGGAATTTTAATGGTTTGGTTCAAGTTAACGAAAAAAGAAGTGTTTTTTGGAGTTTCCGCATTAATTCTTTTTGAGGGGAAGCCTTATTTTTAAAGGGGATTTTTTAAGGGGGGGGGGCTTATTTTCAAAGAAGGCAAAGGGGTTCTCCCATTCGGGAGAACTGAAACTAATTCTAATGATGTAGATGGTTCAAGATTGCAAAAAAAAGTGTTTTTTTGGAAGTTTGTGTCGATTCTTTTTTTGGGGGGGAGGTTGCGTATTTACAGTGAAAGTAGCTTTTCGTAATTGGGGATAGCTATGAGGAAGCTTCTGTTTCATTGAAAAACGATTGCGCAACCACGATTTTCAAAGTTCGGTAACTGGAAATTTTGCCATATTTGGGCATAATTTGCGGTTGCCATAATTTCATTTTCGTAGCAGCGGAACCATTCTTCAGCTCACTCAAAACCATCACCGAAAAACAGTTCATCAGCCACACTCACGCACTCAACTGTTTTCCGGTTCCTCTGGTGCGAAAGGCATGGTTTGGTAGCAGGAAAACGGTTTCCGAAGTTTACAAATCAAAGCAGGGTAGCCGAATTCCAATTAAATAGACACTTCCTAACTAAAAACAATTTTATTGATATGGTTCAAGTTCATATAAAAAAGTTTTTTTCACAGTTATCGCGATGATGTTTTTTGAGGGGGGCCTTCTCTTTTAGGGGGGGGGGGTTGTGCGACTGCACAGTTCACACATCCCTAAGACTACCTCTGCTCCAGAGGCACATGCTTTTACCACTCGGTCATTTGATTTGCCTAATATAGCCCTTAACCTCTGTTCAAAATGCAGAGGAGAGTCACCAAAAACAATGACTCACAGCCAGGGTTGAGAAAAATCGATTGTAATAGATATTCGATTGCGATATTCTTTACTTTTTGTTCATCGAATGCACTGGAGCCTTTCCTTTTTTGAATGAGTATCGAATATGGCCTTGTCTTTACTTTTTTTCGGCGCAATTCGATATTCCATATTCGATTCTTTTTGTCCAGGTTACTTTATCTCACTTTAGCTAATTTAAAATAATCGTCGGTATGTCACTACCTTGTTTTTGCTGATATTATTTTTTGTGCCAAAAAAAAACAGAAAAAAAAGACTTTTAATAGTAAAGTTGCTTCGCATATACTATGTCCGTCGTTTGTCTGTAAGTTACCACATGAATGTGAGAACATTACAAAAAATGCTTGGCGTACACCACTAAATGCGCAGTGTAATATCGAATATCGATTACAATATTCTTTATTCTTTACTTTTTTAAACTACCATCGAAATCGAATATTTCTTTACTGTTTGGTGAACTATCGAATATCGATTATTTCTTTACTTTTTTGGGTATCAATTCCCAATCCTGCTCACAACCATCACTTTTTGTACCGGTATAGGTTAAAAAATAATCGCCCACTTCACTCACTCGCAAAATCTTGGAACTAGTAGAAAGTCGAAGACTTGATTTTAAATTCAGCTAAGCTAAATGGCGAAGCAGGAGAGGGAAACTGGGACACTGCACGTTTAAGTATGCGTATAATATGCAACATCGAAATATTTGTGCTCGTTGACCTATTGTAATGCAGGTCTACCTAAATTTTCTCCTAAGTTACGCCTCTGAATGAACGCTAGGAATTTTGCCAGCGATAAGAAAAGTCCAAAGTGTGTACCGGTGAGGTAAAATCTGTTTGCACCAGACCGATCAAATCACCTTAGGGTCGTAATTGATATAGGGGCTTCGAGTTCACCAAAATCTTGTCATCATGAGCGGATCACCTCCTAAGTGACGCCAAAACTGACATAAACTTATTATTGTAAAAAGAAGGAGCTTATAACTGTACTACCCCAATTGTCAAGACGTAACAAACGTATATAAGCTAATAAACTTTTTGCATTTGATAGGATCAGCAGCAGTGCATGCCCCTTTTTGCAGTTGTAAGAGTGAAACGTCACTTTGTTTCAGCGTAATGATTCATCTCTCGAAGCCTGCTGTGACGTAATAGAAAAGCTTCATGATTCCTGCCAAAGAGCTGCAGAACAACAACGCCCCTGGTATAACAGCTATACCCTCGCTATGTTTCATAGCAAGTTATTTTTTGGTATAAATAATAGAAACAAAATTACTTTTTGTCTTGATGGTGCGATATTTTTGTGAAAAATGAATAGTAGTCTATGCGTATATGATTTTCGTAGGTCACTGTGAATATGCGACCCGATTTCTCAGACAGTATGAACGATTTTTGTGCATGCAGGATATTAAGACCGAACCCTTTCAAAAAGAAGTGAAATGGCAAGATTCAGAAAGTGCCGCTTGGCTCAATTTGTTTTGACCACCCCTAAATGTTGCTTTTTGCAAAATTACGATGGGCCGTATAGAACTTGAAACAATAAAAACAGTGCGTATCACATGAGGCGCCGTTTAGAAAAAAATAATTTAGGTTTTTCACATGTTTTTTCGGCTAATTTAAGCTACATTTGTCCAATAATATTATATAGGAAATTTCCTATATGTATACAGAACAAATAAGTGGTTTAAAACAGCCCAAAACACTGACGCAAAATATATTACCCAAATTAGCCAAAAAATGCAGCGCAAAACATATAGGAAATTTCCTATATAAAGTATATAGAACAAATTATTGCTCAAATTAGCCAAAAAACGCAGCGAAAAATATATAGGAAATTTCCTATATGATATATAAGACAAATCATTGCATAAATTTGACGATAAAAGCAGCGCAAAACATGTAGGAAATTTTCTAGTACTTGAGTTTGCCAATTAGGAAATTTTCTATATATTTTGTGTCAGTTTTTTCGGCTATTTTAAGCCACGTATTTGTCTTATATTTAAATAGGAAATATCCTATATAATATATTGAACAAAATGTAGCTTTAATTGGCAGTAAAATCATGAGGAAAAACCTAAATTATTTTTTTCGAAACGAAGACTTGTAAATTTTTTACATATTTTGTGTCAATTTTTCGGCTTTTCGAAGCCACATATTTGTCTTATATATAAATAGGAAATATCCTATATAATATCTTGGACAAAATGTAGCTTAAATTGGCAGAAAAAACATGTGGAAAAATCTATATTATTTTTTTCCAAACGGCGCCTCATAGTTTTAACTTATTTATTACTTGTTTTTCGATTGCTCTGAGTTTAAGTAAAAATCTAGAGCAGCATTACAAACGGAAACAGTATATACACACAAAGAACTCGTATAGGTTGAGCTGTACTATTGGATCAGCGTTTGATGCGACCTGATTGTGTTGATATGGTAGATCTCTATAGCGGAAATCGATGAATTAATTGTTGCAACATAACTGAATACGTTATCCGTCTTCCTGTAGAAGCAGTAGGCCTACCAGTCGTGTGCTATATCATCATTGCACAGTTTGTCATCGGAGCACAAAGCAACTTAGTTCTCAAAGGGTGATTTATCAACCAATTTGTCAGAAAATAACAATAAAAAGACAGATATCTAGAAAGCAAGATTTTGGAAATTGCGTCATCTTATTCCGTTAACAAGGATGTCCTACTACAGACCAATTTATCCTCCAGAAGCTGGTGAGTACGAACATTTAAGAACTTGTTGCATGACCGTTTTTAGTGATTTATTGATTTCTAATCACAATTCTACAATTTTAAAATGGTGCAAAGCTAATCATTACGGGTGATTAATGCTCCTATTAATCGATTTTTCCATTGTAGTAAAATCTAAATCATATTATCTTGTAATAATTACGTCATAATTAATACGCATATTAACTGGCAAACATAATTTCTACTGCAGTAAATGTGATTATTATTCAAATCTGTTTGGGATTATGTAGTTACTGTCGGTCATTCTTAAAAAAAACATAAATACAGATCGCAGCGGGGAGTGGAAGGCAGAGCCCGGAGAAAGACATTTGTATTCTTGACGCTACTTGAGCTTCATTCTATCTTATATGCTTAAGTACTGATAAAGTAATAGAAGCTGCAAAATGAGTAATGCAGGCCTGAATCTATGCAACAAAAGCGGTTTTAAGCCTTGGTAAGTCAATAAAGCATCGGCCGGTAAGTTGCTAAGCACATCGCCATCGGTGAGAAAGGTATAGGGTTCGATTTCCAACCCGGTCAAATCGCACACACTGTTACCAACTGCTCGCCACTGCTGTGACGTTTCTTTGGAGCAGTTATGTTGCCTTGGCGCTGCGCTGCGGAGATGGGCTTCGGCACTCGTTACACGCTTCATCGTAATACCGCGAGTATAAAGATTTATTTTTTGATTTTTGTGGCAGTAAAGCGAAGTATTACCAAAGTTCCTGGGTGTTTTTTTTTAACCGAGACCGGGATCTTATATCAAGGGGTAAACTGCCGGAGCTATTTTTGCCATTTATTTGAGCAAGCAAATAAAGAAATTTGGTCGAAGTGCGTGCTTCGAAAATGCAATCATTATAATTGACGTGCAGTTATCTATAAATAAATAAATGAAAAACAATATCACTGGAGCGTGCTCTAGCCAACATACCAGCATGCTTAATCAGTTAGGTATTTTTGTGCTGTACACAACCTAATTTTCACAAAAGTTGCGATTTAGTCAAGATGGTACAACTGAACAACTCTAAAATGAGTTATAAAACTTTTTAAGGCCAACACAAAAATTTCGGCCTTAAAAGCTGAAAACCCAAAGAAAATATTCTGAAGAAACTGAAAGTCGGAGGGAAATTAGAATTATGGTAGATCCCGTCAGGGATTCCTCTCAACAAAACAAAGGTCCATCAGGGGGATACAATTCTTGAAAAATTAATTGATAATCAATAAAATGCTTAAGGATTTCGTGCATAAAAGTAGCTTTCCTAAATACCGTAGCCGAATTTTCAGAAGACTAATAAAAAAGAAACTTAAAGCTGGGCCCGACCCGTTAGTTCAGTTGTTAAGCGCACGGTATCGGTGCGGGAGGTCTGGGGTTTGATTCCCCGTCCGGTCAAATCGGCACAGTGTCGCCAACAGCTCCCCACCGTTGCGATGTTTCTTCGAAACTGGTTGCCCAGGGGCGCTAAGCCGCGAATATGGTCATTACAACGCCAATTGCAGGTTTTATTAATTGCTCAAATATACTATAGTAATTTCAAGTTTTGTTAAATTTTTATATTATCCGCAAAATGTTATAAATAGTTAAATGGAAAAAATTTGGTTTTTTCTATTTTTGAGTTGTCAAAAATTAACGATCTACTCTACGGCGGCAGAGAAAAAAAGAGTAAAATTTTCGTCTCGATTTCAAGCAATTTTCGTGTTAAGTTCAAGATTTCGTATCAAAAATAAATCAAATTAAATTTTGATTATACTCGCGACATTACGCCGAAGCGTGTAACCACTATCAAGTGGCGGGACCAATCTCCGCGGCTTAGCGCCAGGACAACACAGAAACGTCGCAGCGGTGGCAAGCCGTTGGTGACAGTAACCGATTCGACCCCTGAGAATTGAACCCCCTATCTCCCGCGCCGATAGCTATGTATTTGACCACTACAGCAAACGACTGGTAAATAATAGGCGAGCAGTTGCGTCAATTTTTTTTTTATCTTTAGACTGAAGATAGTGTTACTGATTTAATTTTGAGAATTTTTTAAAATAAAAAGTCACCTCATTGACAGTTACGCAGTAAAAAGTCAACTGCGATACCAAAATCAAATCTTCATTGTACTCACAGTTTTTTCGCCGAAACGCGTAACGAGTGGCTGCTTTCGTCTACTAAACGACGTAGCGCCTGGGCAGAACAGCTCAGTAGAAACGTCCAGTGGTGGCTTCGTTACTTTCAAAAAGTAACTAAGTTACAGTTACTGTTTTGAAAAAGTAACTAGCTACCGGTACCGTTACAGTTACTTTCGATAAACAAAAATTTAACCCTAGCAAATTACCGTAAGTTTTGTATCTCTTGTGATTACATCCATGCACCTATGCCAATCTTTTCCTGTAAACAACAACATTTCGTCAACTTATATATTTATCAAAAATTATTCTTTCAAAAAGGCAAGCATCTCGAAATGCTCGTCGGTCAAACCAGCTCTTTTTGGTTTTCAAATGTCTTTTCCTAAGCTGAACAGCCTTTCCACAGCTGCGCTCGAGGACAGAGGAGTATTGAACTTAATGCGTGTGCCGAAACGTAGTCCAGCATGCGTGTGCCGTCACTAAAAAAAGTAACTGTAACTAGTAACTTTTACAGGTGTAATTTTGTAACTAGTTACCGATTTCCTTAACAGTTTCAAAAAAGTAACTAAGCTCGACCCGCGAGTCGAATCCCAGACCTCCCGCACCAATAGCGATGTCGTCACCATCTACAACAACATCTTAATGATTGATTAAAAAGTACTTACTGTAAAAGCAAAGCTGTGTTTTTAAAAATGTGGTTTATTGAAAACGATTACTGTTGAACGAAAATCTTATTTACATAGATAACGATGTTTTCGAAAAAAATCTAATTGAACCGGAAAAAAACTTATAAAAAAACAAACTATTGAGGAAATAAATGATCGACCTGTTTTGAGATCCGAGATCTAAAGAATAGGTCGCATTCATGAGGTCAGTTTTTGCGCTTAATTTCCCAAACAATGAGCCGCTGATTCAGGCGGCTGTGACTAATACTTTGTTTGTCATCCGAAACGCTACGGCGGCCATGTTTGTTTCATTATGACGTCATCAATCGACCAAACTTAAACCGATTAAATTTCCGGTCCATCTATAATTTGCTAGCACAAATCTAAAATGCAGGCACAATTACCAAGTACCGTTTTAAATTAACATTTAATAATGTATTTTTTATTAAAAATAAGACCAAACCTCTCCAGACTGTTTCACATTGAGTAGCATCCTCAGGAACCATTTTTATTTCAGTAAATTATTTCAGTATTCTGAACTATCAGTGTTTCCTAACTCTAGGGTTTCAGAGCTCTGAAATATTTGGATTTCTAAAATAAATTGTAACGATCTATCTTAAATGATCTTGCAAACACAATTGATACCACATTTGTATTTGGGTTACAGACACCTTGAAACAACTTTGCTTACCCATTAGGGTTAATGGACCCTGGGTTAAGAACTCCTGCTGCATATGGTGTGACCGATGTCAAGGGATCTTACCCACTGGCAGCAAAATTGCTCTATAGTTTTGCTGACGCCATTTGAAGCCTTCATTATAATTAGCAGTCAAAAACGCTGATCATTTTGTATCCGTGAAATTGACTGGAAATACATCGGTATATGAAGAACTTGGTTCTGTTTTCAGACAGCCACTGTTTCGACCTTGTTAGTTTTCATCAGCAAGGCCGTATTAGGAATTTCGGGAGACTGGAAGCTAATTTGTGGTGGAACCAATTGCTCTTGATTTTGACATCGCAGCAGACCTTTTTTCATTTAGCGGTCTCGATCGGGAGGCCCCTTGCTCTTTTGTGGACCTGGTTTTAACGTTAGCCTGCGCGATTACCGAATGGGGGGGGGGGGGGCTATCACGTGAGACTCCGGGGCTACAGCTTCTCCTTACTACGGCCCTGCTCATCAGATAAGCTCAGAGCAGTCTAGAATGAAGGTATTTAAATTCAATTTGGACTCCATACATAGTGCTCGAACAAGCCACCTTATTGATCAGATTCTTTCCCTTTGCATGGGCGAAATGGCGTAGCAAAAACGCTCCTTTGTATGGGCTCAGGTGCGGAATCTTCGAACCTGAAGTGTTTAGCTGACAAATGGTCGAACCTGCAGTTCCTTTCTATGGGCTCAGATTCCGAATTTTCGAATCCGAATTTTCGAACCCGAAGTCAGATTCCGACATTTTGCCCATACAATAGGAAGCATACTGATCAATAAGGTGAACAAGCACAAAGCAAGGGAAAGTAAGCACTTACCCTGTTCACATGACCAATTTTGGAAGGCTTTAGGCCCACGGCTCTTGGTTCCAATTTCTGCATCATAATCAGGTGTTTGATGTCATAACCACTTTTTCTAATTATGGCATAAAAAAATTGATTATAATGCAGAAAGTAGAACCAAGAATCTCGAGCCTAAAGCCCTCTAAAAGGAAAGGATAACTATGTCAATTTTTGCAAAACTTTTGATATATCACTTTTTGTTTCAGTTGATGAGGAATCGATCCTGCAGCACAGACTTGCTTTGGCTGGGCAGAGCGACGTCATGGAGCTAGCTCGACTGACCAGAATGCGTGACGTTGAATTTACGTCATCATTCATGAGATATGCTCAGCCACGAGTCGGTGAGGTTTTACAATATTGAGATTTTGAATTTATCAACGAACTGCATCAAGACGTCACCAAGACATTAAACCCAAGTGAATTAATTGACCAAATAAAAACTCAGATTATTTTTTGGCGCTCTTTCAAGCTCTTGTAGCGCTGGTATGCACTTATTTACCCTGTCCTCATATCCAATTTGCGTGAGCTTTGGGCCTACGGTTCTTAATTCTATAGTTTTTGCATCATATAAATCAGGGCTGGGAAAACTACGGCCCGCGGGCCGCATGCGGCTCTCGAGACCATTTTATGCGGCCCGCGGGCGCTTAGAGAACTATAAACTCCTTCCGTAAATGAAGACATTTTTTTGCTCTTGACTGATTCTTAGTAGAAAACAGGACATCTGATTATAACATCAAGAAATTGTTGTTTTGTTTGTTTTATTTTAAAAATTGATTATAATGCAGAAACCAGAACCAAGAACCGTAGGCCTAAAGCTCACTAAAATAAGACGTGGACAGGGTAATTCAGCTGTTAACAATTTTCTGGTATATGGTGGTTCAATATCAATTGGCTATCCAAAAAACGCAGCCAAGCTGCGATAAAGTATAAATGATTTCTTAAACTTGTTTTATAGCCGAAAATTCCGCCACATCTCTACCGATAATAATTATAATATTGGGAAATGTAAAGGAATTTCCCGTTGATGACGTCTAAGGAGAAGCTGTTGGGGCAAAAACATTGAAAATGAGATGTTATGATAAGGTTAGCGGCCGCCTACAGTGTATTGGCATTAAAATGAAATCATTCTTCATTAATGGAAAATTTCACTAAAGGTCAAGATTGATTCGATAAACAAAAAGCGACTACGCGTGTTGACGTCATAATGCGGTAATCGCCTGAATTGTTTACCGCTTCAAGAGCGATTACGATATTTTTTTACTCTTAGTGTTTTTTGTAAAACAGCTTACGAAAAAATACAAAAAGCTCCAGTTTTTTTCAAATGCGTGTTAGATAAATGAGAAAACATTTACGACTCAATTCAGGGGAGAATGGAGCAGGCTTGTAAAAAGTGAAAGTGTTTACAGTACAAGTTAGATGGGACGAAACTGCCTTCACCAGAAAGTAAGCTAGCGGTAATGGTTAGAATATAAGTTATTGGCAGGCAACAGAAAATACACGTGTAAGTGTAAAGCTTTAACCAGCGCTATTAGCAGATTAGTAATCAAGTTCATTTGACGGTAGAAGTTTTTCAAATATAAACTTTCAAACATCAAAATTTTAATAATATGCTCAACAAAGAATATAAGTAAGTAAATGCTCTTGGAAAGACAGCCGTTTTTGGTTAGATAATTCGGCGTTTTTTTAGATATGCTCATGCGGGGAGTGTGACTGCTAGACTGAATCACAACTAAGCAATCGCTATGAGAATAAGCACTATAGGAACCTGAAAATGTGAGCGAGAATTTTCAGAGATTTGGATTTTTTCTGTTCTATGCAGTCAGTTGTGTAAACATAATGACTGCTAATAGACCAATGAGATTTAGGATATAAATGAGAGTGGGGAGGGAGGGCAATACTGATAGTTGTTTAAGCCCATGCTAAGCCTCAGCCTTTAGATCGCTTTTTGTTGAAATTTTTTATCGATGATCTTCAATCACTCAAGCAGATACAATACAGACGTGTGTGAAAAAACTTGAAAATTTTTGAAAACTTTTGAATTTATTGAAGCGTGGCATTCTGGGCTGCGGTCGCTTACGACATAATCCTCTTGACACATTTTTTGCGTGACGTGCTCGACGAGCGCAAGCAACCGTGACGCAATGCAGGCATTTTTGCGCAACAAAGCAATTTTTGAGGTAATCTGCGATCCAGTTAAAACTAATACTATCGTCACCTAGTGCGTAATAAGTGTTTTCAAATTTTTTCTCTCAGGAGCAGAACCAAGATTTTCAGGGGGCCTGAGAATGCAGTAAATTATGCTAATATTATAAGTTTGAGGGTGTCCAAGGTACCAGGTAGTTAAACCAGATAAGAGGCTTAAAGCTCTTCGCCTCTGGACCATGCCTCAATTTAAGATTTTTCTGTAAAAATGAAAACTTATAAATACTGAAAAGGATAACAAGTTTGCTTTGCCCCAACATGTTTCACCAAACGACCAAACTATTTGCAAATGAAATTTCATCAATTGAGATCAACTTAGTACGGGGGTGACGAACCTATTTGCTGTCGCGGGCCACTTTGTCACTTACCATAGCTTTTTAGTCATAGACCTATTTTTTATGAAACCTGTTAAAAACGAAAAAATTGTTCATCAGTAGTAATGAACAACCGAAAGCAATACCATAAAAATCCATGTACAATCTGTCGTTTATTTGCTGAAGACATCAAAATAAACGGCTAATTAAATATTGATTGAAAAAAAAAAAAAACTTAAAAAAGCTGTGAAATTTGCATGCATGGTACTACAAGCTCACCAATTCATTTCTGCAAACTCACGTAATCCCTACTGCTGTAACAGCGATAGACCACGAGTTATGTTATTATTTATTAACAATGGATAAACTCCTGAATCTTGAAACAGATGAAAGGCCTGCGCAGTACGTTTGTATGATTCCAGTGTGATACGTGCGTGACTCAATCGGGGGGGGCTCAGCTTTTGATATCGCAAAGATTAGACGGGGAAAAGAAAGTTCAGGAGTACTGGTCTTGCCAAAATGTTCGCGGGCCGCATATTCGTCACCTCTGACTTAGTACAATATTTTGCGTGGCTGGGAAATTTCATAATGCCTTTGTTCAAACAAAAATCGATAGCCAAGCTTTGCGACAATGTGGAAAATCCCTGAACACGTGTAGCGTGGCATTTTAAAACACGTGGATTGGTTGGAATGAATGAGTGTCCGTAGCCGTGAAATGGTGCATCTACGCACTGACTGATCCATGGGGAAAATGAGTGGGCTAAGACCCCATAGTTTGTAGAACCACATAGCTTCTAAAAATACATTTTAGACTCTTAGCTCACCTCTAATTTTTTTAGACTTGGCCCTGTCAATAGTTGCCATACGCAGAGCGAAAAAAGTAGTTAATCTTATCACCTTTTACGTCATAAAAACAATTCGGAAGGTAACCTATGTAGTTTAATTCTATAAATAAATAAAATCAATTTTATGGTACAAGGAAACACCAATATTTCATCGTTGCAAGTTTAGCAAGAAATGTAAGCATTATGAACTGTGGGAACACGGGTAAAAGATATATCCGACGGGCAGGGCGTGGCCGGAGGAAAATCTAGGAGGGGGAGTTAGGCTACAACAGACCAAGGAAACAAATGTTCCAGTATTTTATAAAACTGTTTTAGGCATACTTCAGATTAGAGTTTGTCAAAATGGGTACAGGGCAATGCCCCGGTGTCCTCCTTGGCTACGTCACGACGACCGGTTCGATTCTTTGCCAGAGCTGATTAAATCCGACATTTCTTGTAAATTGTACCGTATCGTCGCACCGCTGCAGTAATATGCGCTTCAAGAAGCTTATAATTTTTGCCCATCAATAGCTAGTTGATTAAAGTTTTACCGCAGTACCTGCAATTGTAAGAAAAGGCGTTCTTAAATTGAAACTTAACTATTGTTCAATTGGTTGACAATGCTTGGTGTTAAAAGTACTAGTAATTATGCACCTAAATCATTCTAAATAGGAAATCCCCTTAGTCTTATTACCTTATTTTCCCAACTTACCACTGTAAAAGTGGCTGGCAGTTCATATAACTGTGGAATTTTTTCGGGAATTCTTGCACGTGTTCACCTCGTGATTAGCACATTCGCCGATGACATTGCAAATAACCGCCGGCGCTCCTTTCTCCAGTCTACCGCTATTTACGTAAATACGTCACAATTATAGAAAGGAAAGCTCTGGATTTCTCTCATACGTATGAAAAAGAAAAAAAAAGCTTACCTACGTAATTCTCTCGTTATTTATAGACCATTATAATAACGACCTGCGCAAGGTCTTATTGCAGCAATACGGGCGAAAATCTCGCGGCCAAAGTCCAGTAGGTTCGATTATTCCTCCGGCCAAAGTTTTACGATTTACTAAAAACAGTTTTACGATTTTTTCACACAGTACTCTGCTACCAGTGCGTATAATAAATTAATACCTAAATTCCGAGTGCAAAGTTATTGTTATGCTTTGTGCTCACGCTAAAGGACTGAAAACAAAAACTCCATAGCTTCATCATGAAGCTAAATCTTGAATTCGACCTTCGACCCTGATAAATTTTTGACTGTGACTTCATTATTTTGAGAAAATATTGGTAAAGTTTTCGAAAACCTTTTCTCACTCTCACCTCATTTTTCGCCCAACAGTTTCAAACAACAGTTTAGCGCAGGAATGTCCAACCCGCGGACCGCATTGCGGCCCACTTAATAAGCGGATGCGGCCCGCTCCCACTCATCACATAATATGTGGATGCGGCCCACTATCGACCCATTAAAAAAAATTTTAGAGTTTTTCTTTGCTCTGCACCAATAGTTTCAGAGAAAACAGGACGTCTGAGGACGTGAAGACCTTTTTTTTGCTCTTCACCGAAATTTTACTACAGGACGTCTGAGATACTGGTGGTTTGGTGGTTCTGTCAATAAAAAGGCTGGACATTCCTGGTTTAGCGTAAACTTATAAAGTTGACAATGGCACCAGAGGGGAGTTGAAACGTCCGCCTCAATTAGCCTGTCCACAATCTCATGTTTAAGTGGTTCCAAAGCCCCACTGGCTTTCTGCATCAAACCTAAATTTTTGACGTCATAAACACTTGTTTTCATTATGACATCAAAAAAATCGATTATGATGCAGAAAGCTCGTGAGTCTTAAAAACCACTGAAAACAAAAATGAAACGAAGTTCTTGATTCGATTAACGGTTCGAGAAATAATTTAATTTCAGCTTTTTTGTTTCAATTTTATTTTTCTGTCTTGAAAAAACCATGGAGGCGCTGCCACAAGCTTATTTAGGTGTTACCGGCCACTTGCCTAGTTCCTAATGGTAAAGGGATTAAACTTAGTGCCTTTCCCACCTCCCAAAGTCCCAAGTAGATTTATCGACTTTTAATTTAGCTTTTCACGTTAATGCAAATCGTTAAGCAGTGAAAACTAGCTGTTGGGTCTTTGGTTTGGCCCGACTCGGAATCGAACCCCGAGACCGCCGCAATAAAATTACATGAACCAGACGACTCCTCGTATACGCCGCAACCGTGAAATTATTGGCCATCAAATTGATCAATAAAGGAATTCAATTCAGTTACTAAACTGGATTAAATAAAACAAATTCCAGTACAGTTTATTCCACCAAATGAAACAACTTCGTTCTGTCGAAAATTAAGGAATCGTATTAGAAATATGACTTCGGCCCCTAGGTAAACGGAAAACATTTTAAAATGTACCAAGGGTTTTGAACAAATTACATGGTGTGATTATTTTTAGTCACTTTCGGTTCTAGAACAACTGCGTATTCAAAGTTACTGTTTGCGTATCACAATCGAACCTTGTAGTCAAGGTTACATCACGTGATTACTGATTGTTTGCAGGAGAAACGTCTCCGACGCCACGCCTTTTACGTCTTTTTTTCTCACGCAACGAACTTCGCATTCAGTATAAAGCTACGCAAAACGTAGCAGCTAGCTCAGTTGAGATATCTTGTGTGTAGAATCATTCCTAAGGGATGAATCATCACCAAATATCAGCTGATGCCAGATGGGTTTTCCCCTTTTTTTTTTGCAATGTTCAAGTAGGTCACTTGATGGCAGTGCAAATTTAGACCACAGAATAAGAAAAAAGTTTTGTAATTTTTTGATTCTTAGCAAAAAAGATGACAGCAGTATTGCGCAATCTGAAGCATTAATCACGTGATGTTGTAATTTTGCAGGCTATAAAACCGTAAAAAGAGAAGTCTCGATTAAACTGTTTAGTCATTTGTAAAAATTCGTTGTGGTGGTTGTTTGGTTACAACAAATCACCAAAGAAACAAACTGTTTTGTCCCATTAGGAATGTACCAAGAATTAACTACTGTGTATGGTGATCAATGTCTCAACCCTCCTGTGACGCAACAATCATCATTTGAAAGCGAAGAAGGATTTTCTGCTCAGGTAACTTTAATTTAAAAACTACTGCACTGCGTGAATATATTTATGTTTCACTCTTAGACGCACCCAAGGGAGGAAATTGAGGAAGGGGGCTCTGGCCTTCCTTAATTTTTAGTTATAGATTAGTACTTGGGTACATGTAGACGTACAAAAGTACGAGGTAGTTTTTTGATAACAAATAGAAAATAGCCCAAGCAAATTGAATCGTATTTAAAAAGAGACGTTTTGGTCTAAAAGCAAATACCAATGTCAATCTAGTGACCACAGCAATTATTTTCTGGATTGGCAATGGTTTGTGTATTCTAACCCAAACGTCAGTTTTTAAATTTGATTTATTTCGCTTTGGCTATTCCAGTCGTAATCAATCTTTAAAAAATTTCAATCAACCATGCTTCGAAGCATTTTTTCCATTCTCACCCTCCTTAGAATTTTCTGGAACTGCCTTTGGTTCTTGTAAATATTAAGATCTCTTCGCTCTTAAGCTTTGTAAAAAATGCGATTGAAAGCGCGTTGAAGCTGAAGATAGCAATTGTTCACAATCGAATCTTCATTATACTCGCGGTGTTACCCCGGAGTGTGAAACAAGTGCCCGGGCCCATATCCGCGTCTGAACCACTTGGCAACACTGCTTCGAAAAAACGTCGCAGCGGAGGCAAGCCGTTGACGACACTGTGCCCGATTTGACTGGCTTGGAAACCGAACCCAAGGTCACTCGCTCCGGTAGCGATCTGCATAGAAACTGAGCTAGTGGGACAGTTCGAGTAAATTAAAACAATTTCTTGCTTGAATATTCAATTGGTAATGTGCGAAGAGAAGTGGAATTATAACATTTGATCAATTAAGCACACGCTATCGGTGCGGGAGGTTTTAGGTTCGGTTTCTGGGCCGATCAAAACGGCAGAGTGTCGCCAAAAGTAAACAAGGTTTCGTTTAAAAGTAAACAAGGTTGTAGCTAGTTCCGCAAGTTTACCAATCTTCGTTAGGTTTCGCTTCCTCAAATTTCAAAATTTGCATTTAAACGTAATTTTGTCAATGTTTTGTCCTGTTCAGCCATATATTTTCTAAATTGAAAATATGAAAGTTGATAGGCCTAAACTGTAAATACGGCGAGCAAATTTTAATAAATACTAATAATAATTTTCATTTTTTCGAACATTTTTAGTCCATTGCTGATGGAGTAAGACTTTTTTAATGAATAAAGTTTAATGTACCTAAAGTTGGCTTTGCAAATGTAATATTTTGATTTCATTGCGTTTCAGAGAAAAAGATAGTAAATTTTTGTATTTCCGTAACTGTAACGCTGTAATCACAACTGAACGAATCTCTTTTTAACTCCTATTAGGTTTTTTTTTTTTTCTTTTAGATCGAAATTTCATTAAAAACCACTTTTTTTCTACGTGGATTTGTACTTCTTAAGCCCAAAATTACCAAAACTTCTTAATTCAACATTACGAACTCCCAATGAAGGTGTTTTGTATCGAGTTAGAATTATTGGTACTACCTTGGTAGTAGGTCTAATTATAAGAAATATTGGTACCGGTACTACGACAACGAACATTGTCAAAAAAATGTTGGGGCATGCCAATTGCGGTTTGTGAATCTTTACGGCGGAAGTACGCGGTATGGAAAAAATCTTACTGATAGAAATTTCTATTGGTAGAAAAATTTGTTTTTCAAATTCTCACATTGTTACGCGCTGACGTCATCATATTGAACAATGAGTTGTAAATGCCAAGTAAACATTTCCGGAAACACAAACATCTAAACCACTTCCGAACAGCGAAATTTCCGTTCAAAACATTTTTGAGGTTACGAGAAAAGGTATATGATTTTTTATCTGAACGTTGGGTTGTTCAAACAAGTCCTCGTGTTCTTGTAAACAACTCGAACATTCGATATTACGCAATACCTCGACAATATTGTTTTCCAAAACTTGCCTTTTTCCTCGTTTCGCGTAAATACACACACAATGGCTTACGATGATGAGCTTTGACGTCATTCGAGCGAGTAATTGAGCAAGTATAATATTTGAAACCTTCATGTATTAATCTCATTCAAAACTGTCGTTTACTAGACATGCGTAAGACCCCAACAATGCGTTCGAAGAATTAAATCAAGGTTTGCGTTTTTAATACAGAAAAAATGTGTTTTACATTTGTTCTATTCGATAATATAAATATGAAAAGCAATCTTTTTCTCAAAGGGTACTGTAAATTTGAGAACACTAGCGAAATTTATACAGATTTTACTAAAATAAAGGAATAAAAGTTGGATACTTAAACATGAAAGAACGACAGACAGACTGACAGCGTCTGGAATTTTACTACCTCTCGGGAGGAGAATGTAACCTCAAGGCACTTTGGGGCTTTAGTTTAGTGTATACTTCTGTGTGTGTAGGCAGCAATCAGTTAGCTCTCATGTAGATTAAAATTTTCCAATTCTGGTGGGAGATCGATGAACTAACTATTAAATATATGAAAAGCTTCAAGAAGTCGAAACAAGGCTATTTAGTATAGGAGATTTTTTCAACTAAATTGAACAGAAATCGTTTTCGTTTTCTGTGGCGTATTAGCCAGTTAGCGAAAGCTTGCGTTATTCGTAAGACAAAATTGAATTTTTGTTGCCCTTAATATAAGATAATGATTAAAAAATATAAGATGTTTTCTGAAAAAACAAACTTTTAACCCTTGTGAAATAGTCTCCTTCTCAATACCACTTGATTTTTTTTTTTGGCATTCCATTTTGCTGACTTTTGTGGTGTACAATACATCGATTGATCGGTATTTTACCATTAAATCATTGAGAAAGCGGCGGTAGCTACAATTTTTTCAAAGTCAAACCGGCTTTCTATTGATTTCGTGTTTGCATAGAATAAACACATTGTTAAAATTGGCAGTCGTTTGCGTAAAAGAAAAGGTATTTGCGTGGGCGGAATTTGGATATATATACGATTATCGGTACTACAAACTTTCGCTGTAATGTCAGACTATGGGTCGTGGTAGTGAAGCAGTAGTTTTGTAGTCCTATTGGTCGTGGTAGTGAAGCAGTAGTTTTGTAGAAACTAAACCATAAACAATTTCATAGATGATAGATCCGGGGCATAGCCATTAAAAATTTAGGAGGGAGCAAATTAAAGTGCCGAAAGTGACAAAGATTATGTTGCTTAACAACAATGCTTTAAACGCGCTGCAGATTAGCGTTCGTCAGCTCGATAACAAAAAAAAAAAAAAACGGGAACGCGTCCCCTGGCTTCTCACTGGATCGGTCTGAGGCAAAATTTTGATAATAATGACTATTTTGCATTACTTTCAGGTTTTACTGTAGGTTTTGCGATTTGGTTTATGCTCTCAATCTTTTTTCAGCCTTATCGTTCGTATCCTTACGGAAGTTCAGACGGCAGAATACCAGCCCAAGAATACATTTCTCCATCAAACACTCTCATTGGCAACGTGAATCAGCGGCAAATTGTTGCAGGATCTCAATCCATTGCTCCCATGCCAAGCATATCAGAAAATCAAACCCTTGATCATGATTTGCCCACTGTCTTTTCTCGAAGCGACATGCAATGGCTGACTACCAGTAGCACTGATATGAGAACCCAAAGTCCGCTAAATACGTCTTCTCCTCGTTCTAAAATGCCTCCCCTTTATCCCTCCCAACCAACTCCTCCAAATGTCTCTTTGCTCCAGCAAAGTTCTTTGGATGACTCACCATCCGCTTCATTGGGCCGTCACCAGTTTCGTCAACAGACGACCCCTGGTACATCCTCTCAAGCTGCCCCATCATCAAGAAGTAAAAAAGCATCATCTTCAAACCCGACCAAACCCAAAGGAACTCCAGGAAGAAAACGAAAATTTCAAGATCACGAAGTAAGAGCTGTTACATGTATTCTGCTGACTAACAATAAGCTACTCTGAGAAAACCTAATGAGTTCGAAACAGTGGTTTGCAGGAGATGAAGCAATAGCTATGTTGTTTCTTAAAAAGTCAATTTGAATAGTAGTCTGTTTCAGCTGATAGTTGCTTGGTTTTAATGCAGTCATTGCTCGTTTTTTTACTTTTTGAAGATGCTTTAAAGATTGCTTTTGAAGATGTTTTAAAGTATTGTCGTATCCATATTTGATTCAAGCTTAAACTACGATATGTTATTGACAGCTGACACCAGAGGAGGCGACAAAGCGTCGTATCAGACGTGAACGAAACAAAGTCGCTGCTGCGAAATGCAGAAATCGTCGTCGGGAGCTAACAGATCGCCTTCAAGGAGAAACAGATCACTTGGAAGATCACCAAAGCTTCTTGCAGCAAGAAATCTTGACTCTTCAGCAACAAAAGGAGCATTTAGAATTCATTCTTGCAGCTCACAGTCCTAATTGTAAAGCAGCTGGAATTCTACCCGATTCTGGACCATTGGTATCTGATGAACCCCAAATCATCGAAGCTAATAGAATGACGAATATCTCATTTACCCCGAACCTTCCCATTGTGGAAGAAATGATCGGGGAAACTCCTTCTGATTCGCATCTGTACTATCTTCAAGGCGGCCAGTCAACTCTGCAGACTCCTCAAATTGTAAGCTCACGGGACACAAGTCGTAGAACGGACATGAATTTAGAAAATCCTGTTAAAATTGAAACGCCATCTGAACTAGAAAACCAATCACTTGCAAGCAGAAATATACCAACTGATTTGTCAAACCATGCTGGCTCCTTCCCTGCTTCGTCTATATCCACTGGAATTTCTAGGCCAACATTAAACTTAGATGATCTCGGTGAGCATAAAGAATCACTCAACACCCCTGTGTGTACCCTTGCGACTCCTTCATCAAACACTGGGGTGTTTAGTTTTTCGACATTGACCCCAACAGCTTGCAGCACAACTACTGAGTCAAGCTTTTTATATCCCCATTCTTCTTCAATCGTCTCGACGAAAGACAGTGTATCTCCTCGTACACCCTCGTATGGCACAGTCCAATCTTGTGCTGTTTCTTATCGCCGGTCTTCCAGCGATTCGCTCACTAGTCCGGATTCAGTGAAATCACATAGTTTGATAACACTGTAAGCCTGCTTCATAAACAGGCTAATAAAACCCTTGATTAAGACTTTACTTGCAATGTGTGACAGAAAATTTCAAAATATTGTGCTGTGCAGCTAACCTTGTGATGTAAAAAATATTGTGCTTTGTAAAATATATTTTTGTATGCTTTTAACCTTGAGATGTCGTGCGTTATTTATTTATTAGTTTAGAAGGTGTAAATGACAAGCTGCAATTTTTGACTGCTGTAACATCAATTTTTCCTACAAGTGTAAATTTTACGTATAAAGAGTGATTTTTTTGTATTGTAAATGGTCATAAATTGACGTCGAAGTCTTGCCCGAAACAGCCACATCTGAAACTTTTTAAACTTATCTTTTAATGATGTTTTCTCAATTTAGTGTAGCCTAAGGGTGTTGTATGTTATACCAAAACACTTAACTTTAGACTTAGATTGGAAGGTTCTATTGAAAACTTCACCGTACAAAGATAGGCTTGTATGCAAATTATATTTTTGAAAAACTTTTCTAGGAGGTCTATAATGATCCCCTACCACCAAAAGTGCCTTTTTTCTTGTGTTACTGTTATCATTCATTCGAATATGGTTGATAATATATATATTTTCTTTGGCAAATTGACTCTTGTATACTTGGAATGACTTTCAGTGGCTAGCACACTTTATGAGTCATGATAACCGAGTTTAAGCGATTTGTGGTAATTGTGAAGTCAAGTGAGTAACAATATAGCACGAATTTTGGATGTACTCTACCACAAGCGTTGTATCCTGCAGCAATTGGCACTGGGCAGAAGTGGCGTCAATATGCGCGATATGACTTAACGAGAAAGAGTTAGAATACGAAAGTTATGATACAGTAATCTGCTTCATGGTAATCTGTGGCGTAGCCACGGGGGGAGGGGGCTTTGAAGGTTACAACCCCCCGATTGAGTTCCAAATGACTCATACTTCCTTCTTTTTCTGATAGTTATTTCAAAGTGCTCGATACTTTGTCATTGATATAATCTGGTTTTGTAATTGTCATAATAATAATAAGAATTACGTAGCGTTGTTTCCTGAATCTTGTTCTTTGCCGTTACGCCTAATGAAGCAATGACGCAATTTTATTAGCAGGGCAGTGCCGCTCCTGTACATGCAACTGCCCTCGGCCCCTCAGACCTTCCGTAGAAAAAAGGATAAACGATTTCAAGCAAAAATGATGTACGCACTGTAGCTCAAAAAAGAACTAAATCCCTCCGACCCCCCTAGAGTCGTTTTTGGTACTTAAGTTGCTTAAAATTAAATCTGTTGAAAAAAAACTACGCTTGAAAAGCGACGAAAATTGGTGCCTCCTTCCTGAAAAAAAAAATTCTAAATACGCCCCTGACATGAAAACATTTTCAAAAGGCTTATTTACGCCCGTTTCCAGGTCTAAACGCCTATGCATTTAATTAACATTGAAACTGATTCAAAATTACATCCACCCCACCAAAACTTTCTGGATCCGCTTCTGTATACAACGTATGGTTAAATGTGATATCATTTTCCAACCCCCCCCCCCACTGCAAAATCTTGGCTACGCTAGTGATGAAAATGGTTAGTGTTGAAATGACTAACTGTGGTAGAACAGTGTTCAGAAAGGGGTATTTTTTACTAGTTCTGGGTTGCAACGTTAAAAGTCTCAACCGTTTGAGCATTATGAGCAATCGCCGTCAATTAGCTCAGTGCATTGAACGATTGCCGCAAAGCAGCAGTCTTACAAAAGAAATAGGTGACTAACGAAAACAAGTAAAGCAGCAGCAAAGATGAAAACATGTTGTTTGCAACGGTGTTCAAATTCGTTTTAGCAAACAATTTGCTGGTTTTGTGAAACCTGTTACCGCGCGTTGCCCTCGGCTTGCAAAATAAATTTATTTTTCAAGTATGAAGTAAGCACCACGTACAAGTCGCAAAGTAATGTTCTTTTAATGTATTTCCAGAAAAACATCTTTGATATGGTACACGATCGACAAATCAGACTAACAAACCTCATAACAGTTGACTATATTAATGTTAGTGTTTGCAACTTCATGGCCACTTTTAGATTTTATTGCGATATTGTTTTCTAGGATTGCTCGCGGCGATGTCATTTGAGCCCTACCAGCAGTGTGCAAAAGTCTAGCTGTTGACCTTTACAACACAACTTTTTCGAGTTTGATCTAGATCGTTTGTTACGTAAGCAGCATGGATAGCGTGATGTTATGTCGCCACAAGCGCTCGTGACAGCCAAGGGTAGTTCTGCAGCGGCTGGTTATTCAAAACGGAGCAATCTCCCCCTAAAACGTCTTCACAGGAAACAGCTGTTTGCATGAAATTATAAAATGTCTAATGGTCTGGCATCATTGCCCGTTATGAAACTATAAAAGTATCCCCTCCGCCCCCACTTTTAAACAGAAATCGTAGATTTGCCCCTGCTGCCTAGTAGTCTATTAAAAACCGTTGCACCATAGGTTGAAGCAAAAATCCTAATTCTGTCAGAATTATGATCACTACTTCTACAGTAAGAAGTTTTAGGTAGTGCCCGGTACTGTAGTTTTTCCATTCGTCATACTGTAAGCCTTTTGTTTCGATTTTTAGTGAGACTTAACTTTTACATTTATGTTTATTTTTTTTTGGATGGCAAGGTGGAGCTTTGATTTTATTACTGACTTATTTCCTTGATGCAAACATTCATAAATAATTAATAAACAAGCTCATTGAGTGCAAACTAGACAAAAACATGGTGTTTTCAAACTGAATAAAGATTCAGGGCGTACGCAAAATGTTGATGAGGGGAGGGCGCTTACAGGAGATTTAGCACCAACAGCCGCAATTTTTTTCGGAGAATCTCTAGTAGCAAAAATGGCCTGAAGAGAACGCATAGAACCCCCCACGTAAGCCACTGTCAGTTGCTAGGTATCATTGTCCATGAAGAAAAAATTTATAGGTGTCGTAGAAAAATTGTTTTTGAATATCAAACATCACTCCTTTTTTGGTAGCTCAGGCCGCCAGTCCCTTTTAATCCTATGCTTTTCAAGAACTTCCAAATTGCGAGTATGTAATAGTGAAAAAAATCAGCTGGTGTAATTTGCCATAGTATTTTTGTAAGAAATCCTTGAAATATTCAACTAGGAGAGCTGCCTTAATTTAAAATAGCGACCAAAAATCACCTCAACTTGACTAATTTAAGCTCTGGATTTTTTTACCCTTCGGCGGATAGTCAAGTCTGCAAACTTTTAAAGTCAATTTATGTGAAACAAGCGTAAAAAAATACGTCAAAGAAAGAGAAAAACGTTGAAGTTGAAGTTCCTTGCTAATTAAAGACTTCATCTTCTGATGTTAAGTGATGCCAAGATGCCATGGCATTGTGCAGTGTAGCATCTTGAATGCGGTGTACTGCTATGAGCCTGGGGCTATTTGACTTACGTAGACACAAAAAGTGCATAAGTAAATAACAGTGTATGTGAAGTGCTTAAATTGGTTATCTAAACGCGAAAGCGGCGCTATCATGGGTAAACACACGCGTGATTGGACAGGTTTGAAATTATTATCTAGCAGTGTTGCCTTTTAGGGTTTTAAAATTGGGTCAATGGGATAAAGAAACGTTTTATCTTACTAGAAAAAAATCGATTGGAACAAAATTGCACAATCGTTTTTAAATTCATCGAAGACAAAAGAGAATTTCGCTTTGACCTTGAAACGTCACATGGTTGTGTGATGATGACTTTGCTAAAAATACGTCACAAGTAAACAGTGTGCCTGTTTCTTTTAATAGCAAAACTAGATTGTTTTTGTGACGCGTGATCATGAGGCGTGCTGGGAATCACGTGGCTCTCATTTCATTGTTTTTATAGAAAAATTAAACGATATCATTCTTTACGTAATGACAGTTCGCAGCTAACCCAGTTATAGGCTGAGCCAACTAATTTTGATAAAACCCTCATTTGACTTCGGTAGTTTAATCCAAGACTGAATAAATTAATGTAACAGGCTCATCTATATAACATGCAAGGCTTCAGTCAAGCGAGCTAAGTTAAAAAATGTTTGGCGACATGAGCGTGCATTGGGGGGGTATTGTGCCATGCAGAGCAGGTGGCAGAGCGGTCGACTTAGGGGGGCCAAAGTTTGAAATTAAGCACAAAAGCCGCTGTCTTCAAAAGAGTAGGCCTAAGCGTGTCGATTGGGAGGCCAAGCATGTTGATCGGGAGGCCAAGCATGCCCCTTGGCATCGGCTCTAGTGCCATGGCCATTTGGTAAAAAAGATCAAATGATGTTGCGTGACTGAAATATACCGGATTCTTTTGATTGCTTTTGCAGTCTGTAGCCTCTTCCCTTCTTAAAATTTCTCGCTACGCCATTGTGGCGAAGCCCTACTACTGCAATCGTTGAAACTGGCCTAGAAACATTAACGGCTGCAGGTCTTTTTGTACCCTTCATATGTACTGTGTGACCATACAACAGATTTCAATTTAAATCCATAGATAATAGAACGTGTCATTTTTTAGAAAAAATTACTCTCCGAAAATAGTAACAACGCTTTGGTTTTGCTAGATTTGAATAGCAATTTTTTTTTGTCATATTTTTTAATCACACCGACTTTCGCTTGTCCAACTTTTGGAAAATTCAGTTTTTAAGAGATCTAGATCTTTTCTTGTGAGCAAAATTTGCTTAATATAATTGCCCAGCGCGGTTGTGACGCTGTAGCTTATCGTGAGAGTGTAACTGGCCTTAAAAGAGACTGAGTTTTACTTTTTTAAACTCTTCAATTTCGGGTCAAAATTATACGTTAAAAATAGCCCTCTGTGTTGTAACGCAGACTTACAAAAGAATTAAGATTTTCTCCAGAACATGAACGTATTTTATTCTTTATAGGGTATGAAAGTCAATACCACTTGATTGTAAAGAGAACGTGCCCGCTCGAAATAGCGCCTTTACAAAAAATTATGACGTCACAAAACAGTTCGCTTGAGCGACGCAATGTGCTTTGTTGGTTAAAATAGTAACAGGCTTTGCGGCATTCTTGCAAAGCATTCGCACAAAAGCGAGCCATTTATGGAAGGCATTTGCTGTGACGACGCAGATTTCACAAAAGAAGGGCTAGCATTTAGGTCAACAGTCAACACTTCACTTGTCTTTCTTTTTTAATTTTAAAGCAAAACTTTTTTCTATTATTGAGATCAGGGGAAGTACCTGGGCGTTAGCTGAGAGCTTATGACGTGCTTGCGTTGCTAAATCAAAATTTTTCTAATTTTCGTATTGGACTGTCCCAAGAAATACTTTTGTCCCCTTTCACGAAAAATAAGTCACACGTAAGGAGGAAAAATAAACGTAATAAAGCCCTAGTAATTTCTCTTTATATTAGTTATAGCGCTTCGTTATTTTTAAGGCAACAGTAATCTCTGGCTTTGTTTTTCCTCTTTTCGTCCCCATATTTATTGTGTTCCGGAATCACACTTATTTCTATTTTTGTCCCATGTAGGTAACTCTGCGATCTAGAATAGTCAAATTGCGAAACTTCTTTGAAAAACTAGGCCTACTAATGCATTTGACTGCTCACAGTCCAACTTAAAAATCTTTTTCTGTTTCGTGGTTATAACCACCAGCGAAAAATTACTGGAAGTCCTTAAATCTTTACTTTTTGAAACTTCACTACCTAACTACTTTAAGCTCCTCTGCTGGGACAAACAAGGCCGAAACAGCGGCTATCAGGGGATGAGTATTGCTGAACTATTCAGCTAATTGGTTTAAATATTTCTGCTAACGAAACTACACATGTGGCGCAAAGAGCAGTTGGTAATCACAGAGTATTTTCTTAGCGCTCAAAATGCTATAATTTTGTATTTTCTCACAATAAAACATACAACTAGTGAAGCCCACAGATTACAAATAATCTATTTCTCCAACAGGAAGAAAATTTAGACATACATTTGTTCCAATCGAGAAATGCAAACATAATAGAGCGGAACACCATCTTTACCAACAAATAAAACGTAGCCTAATTGCCTATATAAGAACAAATTTATACCAACTATTCACTTTGTGCAGCAAGGGTCGTAAAGGAATCATTACACCGCAAAAAACAACAAAAATCGTTGCAGTTTTTACAAAATTTTTCTCTTCCTAGGTACAGCCCTAAAATGGCGATTTGTATCACAAACCAGCTCCTCAAAAATTTTTAACATGATTTTTATCAGAACAAACCACAATCGCAAGAAATACAGTTTAAAATATCTACTATTAATGTCACCTATTTCCACCATTCGCCACCGAAAATGTAATTCTTTTTTAACGTATAAACGACTGCAAATCTGCGTTGCACAGGGTTCAAGCCAAAGTAGGCTGAAATAAAATGCAAATATCGGAGCACATAATGCATGCAACTTCTCACTAGCTTTAATCGAAAACATGCAGCCGAGATCTCGAAACGTCTAATAATTAAAAACTGTTTTCAGTTATTCTGACTGCATGTTTTCTACTAAAATGAAAATAGTTTCGAAACTATTTCTATTAACTCAAATAGAAAAGTAAGCAAGGCAAGCAGTTATCTCAACACACTAGCGTAGCCCGGATTTTGCAATGAAAGGGGTTTTGAGAATGACGTCACATTTGACCATACGTTTTATAGGCTACAGGAGCGGATCTAGAAAGTTTTGGGGGGGGTGGGGGTGAAAATTTGAATTAGGTTGAATGTCAAGTAAATACAAACACGTTTAGACCCGGCAACGGGCCTAAATAAGCCTTTTAAAAATGTTTCACGTCAGGGGCATATTCAGAAATTTTTTCAAGGAGGGGACACCAATTTTCGTCACTTTTTCAAGGACATTTTTTTCGGCAAAGTTAATTTTAAGCAATTAAGTAACAAAAACGACTCTAGAGGGGTCCGAGGGTATGCTCCCCCGAAAAAATTTTGAAAATTTGCATCCTGTAATGGCCATTTTAGAGCTTTTTAAACAATGTTTTGGGAACGCATGGCATATTTTTGGCCCCAAACTTTGAGTGCTACATCAATGATGCATTTTCTTCGAAATATCAGAAAAATAAGTATGTATGACGTCATTTGAGGCTCAATGGGGGAGGTTGTAACACCCCAAACTCCCTCCGTGGCTACGCAACTGTCTCATCACCAACTAACGCAGATTTTTTACTTATTCTACGTAAACTGTTAAAGCACAAAAATGATTCATGGTTTCGCTCTAAATTCCAAAAAAACACTTTTTTACAGCCATAAATCTTAAAACACCCTGTACTACTCCAAAAAGCATCTTAGGGGGTTGTTGACGGTTTAACAGATTTCGCGAATGGCTGCGTATTACTCCGTTGCGTTGTGAACTGAAACAGTTTGAACTTCATTGCTATTGCTATTCAGATGCATTTTCTTGACTTCTTTATTTAAGTCTTTATCCTTTTTATCAGACTTCTTTTTCTTTTTACCACTTGACTTTGGTAACACTGGGTAATCGTCACAGCATTGAAATCTTCGGATTTTCGAGTAATAATCGATCGTTTCTTCAGTAACCTACATAAATCATTTTTTGAAATAAGAGACCACAAGTTGTTGAAGTAGCAAGACACAGTGTGAAACTTCAGGTCTAAATTCGACCTTTCAAATCAAATATTTAATCTTCATTATACTGGCGATATTACGCTGAAGCGTATAGCGAGTACTAACGCCCATCTCCGCTGCTTACTACCTGGGCAACACAATTCCGAAGAAACGCCGCAACTGTGGCGGCAATGTGTCAGATTTGACCGGCCTGGGATTCGAACTCTAGACCTCCCGCACCGATGTGGTTAAAAACTGTGCAAACCGGCAGGTATTTTGACCTTGAAGATTCACAAAAATGAAAATGTAACGATTATGAAAGTGAGAATAAAGCAGCAAAGCTTTTAACAAAATCCAAAAGTAATCGACACAACCGCCATAACTTTGCCAGAACAGGAGCTTTTGCTCGCCTGCGACACCTAACGGTGGTTATGGTTTAATAATTTGGCCCACAAATCATACAACTTACCTTGCTTCTCGCCGTTTGATGGTCACCTACCAATTTTTGTAACACTTGGATTAGTCGCTGCTTTAGCTCCCCAGTTAGCATATTGCCACTGCTGTAACTCTGCAAGGTAATAAAGAGATTAGACATTTTTGCCCAGAGTGAGCCTTACTACAGTACTCTTCAAACTGTGGGTCGCGAGGTGTTTTTTCCTGACTTAACGAGATGAAATGGCACGTCGCACGCTGCAATGAGCTGAAAAATTTTTAGTCCATCAAAGTTGCGTAAAAGTTTGGCCTTGCAAAGTGGGTCATCATGAAAAATTTGAACACAGCCGTAATCTTCTATATTGCTTAAACATGACTGACAAATTACAACCTTTTCCATTAAGTTACCAACTTTTATTCCAAATATGTATCACCTTTCTTATCTGCTCCAATTCTTCATCGTCGTCCAAGAAAAACTCGAGATATTGATATGAAACATCAACAGTACAATCTCCTCCAAATTCTCGATGCTCTTCAACTGTAGTTCGACCTCCAGAAAAAGCGTATTTGTTGATCTAAAAACCAAAACACAGTTTAACTCAAACGGAAACAATAGTTTTAAAACCAATAGGCATAATTTCAATGAAAAACAGGAAATTGAAATTTATGAAAGGCAACATAATCAGCATCATTAGTGATAAGATACATCGACAACTTTTGTGATACACTTGTGTGCATAGCACTAATTTTTAAAAAGTGATTAATGTAATAAGCATGTTGCAATAAAAGACAAAAAACAAATCTTCATCATACCCGCGGCATTACGCAGTAGCGTGTTATGAGTGGCGGGTCCATCTCCGCTTGGCGCCTGAGCAACACAGCTTTGAAGAAACGTCGCAGCGGTGACGAGCTGTTGGCGACAGTGTGCCCGATTTGACCGGCCCAGGAATCGAACCTCAAACTTCACACACCGATAGCAATGTGCCTAACAACTGAGTTGACCAGTCGGTTTCAATACAACACTCTCCACAATATTAGATGACACGAGTCGAAAACGGTAGTAAAATTAATAGATAACACAGATTCAAACGTCTTCGTCGTGAAACAGAGCAGTAAAATCAAAACTGCGTATGGCTGCACCTTACTTTTTTTTTAATTTGAGCCGCTGTGTCTGTTAGGAAGATAGAAGATGTCGGGTCACTTGAACTCATCTTTGTTTGAGCTCCTTGCAAAGCAGGAAAAAAGACGGAGTGTAGGAGGGCAGGTTTCGGTAACTTCAAACGAGGAGCAACATCTCTAGTCATTCGGAAATAAGGATCCTAAAGCACAAAGCAAACAGTTAATACTATTATGTGTAAATAAAGTGATGGTTTTCATCGAAAAAGCAAAAACAAACAACATTAAACGATTGCGAAAGTGGCAGCCACACGAAAGAGATCCACCAAAGCTGAGCAACGCGAGAATCAAGTCTGGATTTTAGTCACAATGTAGATAAAGCGTACCTGATCAATTGCACATGGAATAATACAAGGAATATCTGATCTTCCGTTAAAAATATGAGGAAAACTTGAAGAAAATGAAGGACATGCTTGGATGGCAGGAAAACTAATTTTTCCTAAAAGTGCAAATTCTACATAAATAAACTCACCAACTTTAAAAAAAGATGCTGAAAGTTAAGTACGTAGTCCAAGTTCGTCATCTAGCGATATAGTATTGACCCACATTTAAAGTCTTACAACTTTTTAATGACACTTAACAGTAAAAAAAAAAAAATTAGGATGATGAAGTAATGAAAAAGGAATTGAAATCATTGACAATCAAGGAAGCTGGTGGAAAAAAGAAAACATCAGGAATTAAAAACAGCAAGTCTAAATAAGTCGAAACTAACTTTAGCAACGAACCTCGACAGAGCGGTTTAATTCAGTAAAGCCGGTTCACACACACGGCGTTAGCGGAAAACCGTAAGCGTTAACGGAAAGATCCAGGTATGTCACACAGAAAGTTCAAGGCGTTTGCTGAACGTGTTAGCGGTAATTTTCTGCGTCTAAAGCCTCAAGCGCCAGAGTTGAAATAGTTCAACTTTTATGCGTGAGGCTTTGCAAACTAGCTTAGTGATAAATGAACAGCCGGTGGATAAGGTAGTACTGACTGTACTGTGAGCAATAATTTTATTATGATTAGCTATAAATCAGTTGTGGGTGGTGTAGGACGACTTTGCAGGATCAGATATCAAATTATCCAACAAGGCTGTTTTATAACAATAGATTAGGGGCGACAATAGCCTAGATATCGCACGGCTACAGGTTGGCCCAAACACTTTAAAAGCTCAGATGGCCAATTGGGTTGAATTCCTTCTCGCTAGCTGTAGTTTTAAGTTTAATGCCTAGTTGAGTGAAGGAACGGGCATTCACAGCTACATCTGCTTTATTTATGCAGTTTGTGTATATTTAGCAGAATACACCATTGCAACTAGTTGCCTAGGCTGTATGTCTACCAGTGCAATATTGGTAATAGCCAACTCAGTAATAGTTGAATGTTAGTCTACTTAAACAGTGTTAGGCACATTATATGCCTAGGCTGTAGTCTACCAGTGCAATATTGGTATTAGCCAACTCAGTAGGCTAATAGTTGAATGCTTAAAATCAAAATGAATTTAACTAGCAGTGGCGGGCATTCGTAAACATACAAAAAAGTACCGGTACTGTGACCGTTAGTCCAGTACACTAGCATACTGGTATATGAGTAGGATTATATATGCACTATGGGTAGCTAGGTATCTAGGTATAGGTTTGTGAGCTACTGGTCAGCTGGTGTTATTTAATTTAAAGAAATGCAGATAAAGGGCATAAAAAAATAAATTTCCTATTAAATGGCATAAACATATCCTGTCAAACAGAAAAATATTTACAGTACTCAGTACCATGGATACAGCCATCCCAGTGTGTACCAGTATGATTAGACAATGTACCATGTAGACTAGTCACACAGTCTGCAAAATTTCATGTTTGTTCTATGTTGCAAGATTTAGGAATTTTTGTTTGTCCATCGTAGTCTAGCTTATTTGTGATAAGCAACAGCAACTAACGATATTTGTTCAACTTGCAGTCACCGGAGGCTGTTTCTATGCAAACGATTTGAGGTGTTCATCACTTTGTGTGTGAACATGAAGGACCAAGCCTTAGCTTTTTACTCCGGGCACTGCGTTAAGCCTTGCGGAAAAAGGCCAAAGGCTTTCCGCTATCGCGAATGTCTTCTGTGTGAACCGGCCTTATATTTCAACTCTGGCGCTTGAGGCTTCAGACGCACAAACTTACCGCTAACACGTTCAGCAAACGCCTTGAGCTTTCTGTGTGACATACCTGGCTCGTGCCGCTTTCCGCTAACACTTACGGTTTTCCGCTAACGCCGTGTGTGTGAACCGGGCTTAAGGCTCATAGGCGCTAAACCCAGCTATAACCTGATATCGAGAGCTCTTTAGACAAGTTAAGTAATGTTGTGAATTTTTCGATAAATTCAAAAAATGTGGGAGAAAAAAAATCAAATCTTCATTATACTTGTGATATTACTTACGCCAAAGTGTGAAACGAGTGGCGTGTAGGGATGTGCCTCAAGGAAAATTACTCGGACTCGCCAAGTAAGGAGTATTCACGACCTTACTCGGCCGAGTCCGAGTATCTACGACGTCAAAATATGAACTCAAAATTAGGGGAAGAGCAAAAAAAAAAGTCATCACGTCCGTAAAAGTCCTAATTTCGACCCAAATTCGGATAAAAAGCAAAAAAAAGGTCAAAATGGTAATGGTTTAATACTCGGCCGAGTATCAACTAATACTCGGACTCGGCCGAGTAATGCCTTATCACTCGGCCGAGTACTCGGACTCGACTCGGCACATCCCTAGTGGCGGGGCCCATTTTCAGCATCTGGACAATACGGCTCAAGAAACGTCGCAGAGGTGGCGAGCCGTTGGCGACAATGTGTCAGACTTGAGCGGTCTGGAAACTGATCTATGACCTTTCTCACCCATGGCAAAGTTTTGAACAACTCCACCAATGACATAAGCAATTTGCAAATGTTTGTCATATTTAAACCAGTGTTTCTTGAAAGAATTCCTCACCTATGCAATCACTATCGCCGAAACCAAATATTCCTTTGACTTGATTGAATGTCACGCATTTTTCCACTCTCTTCATATTCCAATAAAAATCTTTACATGAACTGCAACAATATCACTAGTAGAACAAGACCACCGTTGAATCTATTACACAAAATATACCCAATATAATCCAAATCTGAAAATATGAAAGTTTTTTCCGGGTTGAAACCAACGGCAATGATGTCTTTAGTATTTTCTCTGGATAATTCGTAACATTGCTCCAAAGTCAAATCTTTCCAAAGGAATTTTTCATCATCAGTCAATTGAATCACCAAGGGTACGTCGAAGACTTTCTGCAAATAGCTGCAAAAAAAAGATCAACTTAAGAGGCATTTAATGCTTCAAGAGACCATTTATTATCATCACAAGATGATCGCTAAACCAGGCTGACAACTTAAAAACAAAGCTTTCTTTCATTATGCCAAAATTCAGTAAGGTAAAGTATAGTTAAAAAGTAGACCTAAACTCGTGATATAAGTGCTAGTTGTGTTAAACAGTTCGTCATTTCAGCATATTTTAGCCCAAAAATAAACTCTTTAATCAAGTAAGAGCAAAAGAAAGTACTACTTGGGTTCCTTAATGTGATATGGGTTTTTTAATGTGAGACAATCACAGCCTGATAATTAAAATGACAAGATCAATACCACGTTTCAATTGAAACACGCTACAATCACATTCACTAATAAAGTAACATTATATTCGATAACCAATTTCAGCCAAAACGACTGATTGAAATGCTTTCGTATGTTATTTTGCTGCAAGCCACAGCAATAGGGGCCTACCACTGTCGCTGCCTGGTATAGAAATGATGATGATTTATTTATTCAAGTCGTTGCACGCATATTATAACGTTATAATGTAACAGCAAGTGATAAACGATTGAATTTAACTTAAACTGAATGTTTTTTATTCATAACCTAAAATTACGTGATTTTCACATAAACCAATGTAGAAGGTTAGCCAAATCAGAAATATCAGAAGTACAAATCGTCAAATTACATTACCGTAATTAAACGGTCATTAAAGATCAATCAATCAATCAATTTTCTGGACCCGCTTATCCTTGGGGGGTCGCGGGGGCAGCAGCTCAAGTTGGAGCCTCCAAGCATCTCGATCCTCTGCAACAAAGGATAGATGCTCTGCTGGGATGCCAAGGCGAGACCAACTAAGATCTTCTACGTAATCTCGCCATCGAGTTCTGGGACGGCCTCTAGGCCTTCGACCAATCGGTGTTGAACAGAGCAGTTTTTTGGCTGTTCTTTCCTGGGACATTCGTGTCACATGTCCATACCAACGCAGTTGCGATCTTTCTAGTCGGAGAAGCAGCGATTCGATGTTTAGAGATTCACGAATATCTGCACTTTTAACCTTGTCCAACAAGGTCAAACCGCTAATTCTTCGCAAGAATCCCATTTCGGCTGCTTGAACTCGAGACCTCACTTTCTCATTCATGATCCAACACTCATGGCCATAAGTCAAAATAGGAACATAAACCGATCTGAAAATGGATAGCTTTGCCTTGGTGCAAAGCTCCCGTTTCAGTACCACAGATCGGTGGAGCTGGCGCATTACTGCACTTGCTTTTCCGATGCGGATATCCAATTCGCTATTTTGTCTGCCGTCACTTGTGAATGAGACGCCGAGGTACTTGAATTTCTCTGACTGTTTTAGTGGTACTCCATCAATTTGGAGATAGCACTGCTTTGGTTGTCTGGACAGGCACATGGTTTCTGTTTTTGTTGAACTGATTTTCATTCCGGCATCAGAGCATGCATCCGAAAACCTGTCAAGAGCTTGCTGGAGACCATTTTGGGTAGAGTCGAGTAGCACGAGATCATCTGCAAATAACAGACGTTGTACAGTGCATTCACCGATCTTTACTCCGCCACAAGACTCACTGTTCTTAACTATTCTATCCATATAAATAAGGAACAGAATAGGTGAAAGAGAGCAGCCTTGCCGTAGTCCCACACTTACTCTGAAAGGTTTCGTCGTTGCGCTGTTAACACGAACACAGATCTCGGAATGCATGTACAGCGACTTAATGGCAGTTAGTAACTGGCCATCAATGCCATACTGCAACAGCACCGCCCAAAGCTTGTCTCTAGGAATGCGATCATATGCTTTTTCAAGATCAACAAAACATGCATTGACCTCTTTTGCATATTCCCACGACTTCTCAAAGATTTGCTGCAAGGCAAAGATCTGATCCATTGTGCTTCGGCCAGGACGAAATCCACACTGAGCATCTGTTAGTTTAGGCTCGACTATTTTACGGCATTTCTTTTCAAGGCATTTGGCATAGACCTTACCCGGGACACTGATGAGAGATATGCCCCTATAATTGGTGCATTTTTTCTTGTCTCCTTTCTTGTGGATAGGTATTATCACACTAGTTTGCCATTGCTTTGGTGCTTGCCCAGTACTACACGCCACCTTACAAACACGAGTCAGCCAACGAACACCATGTATGTTCATTGCTTTTAACATTTCAGGTCTGATATCATCCTCACCAGGTGCTTTTCCAGTTTTCAATGATTTGATTACTGCATTCACATCTGCTTCGGTTATCTGAATATCTTCCCCAACCTGTTCTTCGTGAATTTGTATCGGTGTAGCATCAACGGGGTTTAAAAGATCACTAAAGTACTCTCTCCACCGATTCAAAATAGCATCTTGATCTTTCAGAGTCACACCATTTGAATCTTCGATAAAGAGAGCGGCTCGAGATCTTTTTCCACGCAAACGGCGAATGGTCTGCCAGAACACTTTGTTTGCCGTTTTGAAATCATCGTCTAACCTTTCTCCAAATTCCTTCCAGGCCCTTTCCTTAGACAGTTTAACTTTTGTGGCTGCCGTCTTACGTGCTTCAGAGTACTGCGAACGAAGTTCAAGAGATGACTTATTTGCAAGCCAGGCCTTATAGGCCACTTTTTTCGCACGAATAGCTTCTTTAACTTCTTGGTTCCACCAAGGAGTTCTTTTCTCGCTACTCTTCGTCCCTCCAACACGCTTACGTCCACAACAGTCACTAGCGGACGTAATGACTGCTGTTCGAAACAAACACCACTCAGTTTCAATGTCTTCAGTAGAGGTCGGAAGTTCTTTGAACTTAGATGCAATGTTGTCTGCAAATGCAGTTCGTACCTCTTTGTCAGCCAATGATTCCCATTTGATTCGATAAGTTTCTCGTGGTCGAAAAGTCTTTCGTTTTTTCAAGGGTTTCAAAGCTTTCAAAGTGCAGACAACTAGGTGGTGATCAGTTGACAACTCAGCCCCTCTTTTAACACGGACATCAGACACGGTAGAAAACAAGTCCGCCGAAACGATACAAAAATCAATCAGGGAGCGTTGTCCCAGAGAGTCTCTGTACCAGGTGTACTTATGAATTCTTTTGTGCTGAAAAAATGTGTTCATTATGCACAGCCCATTGGTGGCACAGAACTGCAATAAACACCTTCCGTTCTTGTTAATGTCAGGGTCACCATGTTGCCCAATAACACCTTTCCAGGTTGCATTGTCGATGCCCACATGTGCATTGAAATCGCCCAAAAGGACAAAGGATTCTGATGAAGTTGCTTTTCCCAATGCAACCTCAACTTCCTCCAGAAAGGCTTCGTACTGTGATTCTATGTTAGGTGCGTACACCTGCAATATACACAGAGATCGCTCCTGCAGCCTTAGCTTTAGAAGACAAACCCTTCCTCCTAGTGGTACCCAGTCAACGACACATTCAGCTATGTTGGGGCTCACAAGTAAGCCAACACCAGCTTGAGCAGACATTGCTGTATCAACACCTGAGTAGAAAATTTTCCACCCACCGTTCAACTCGACAGTTCCAGAACCCCGGCGCTTTGTTGATGAAATTCCCACAACATCAAGGCGATACTGTTGGGCTTCGCAAACAAGCTCCTGCTCTTTTCCTGTCAGTGACGAAACGTTCCAGTTCCCGATAGCTAGATCCCGGCAGTTTGGTCCAACTCGAGTACGTTTTCTGTGCGCTGCCCCCATTTGCCTCCCCAAACGCTTAGCGACTGCGTTGGTGGGTTTCCGGTGACGGTCAGCTTGTGGGGGAGACTGTAGCTTATTTTTCGAACGAGTCCCTCTGCCTAAAACTCGAACGCGGACCTTTTTATCCTGCGCGCCGTCCGATGCAGCATGAATATTGTTATTACAACTTTCCATTTAGCTACAGCATTGGATTGCTACTTGGTCTGTTTCTCTCCTTCGACCTTACCGCCATGGGTGACCCTGACAGAAGTGATTAAACACTACCGACGGCGTTGCTCTAATAAAGATTCATATTAATATTAGGACTATTAGGAGTACTTGAAGCTGATGAAATATTACTAACAGCATGACGCAATCATTTCAAAGCGTATTACATTTCGCATCAACAAATTATTGCGACCGACTCTTCCCACTATACTTGTTTCATGATGTAATGTAACGTCACAATGTAGCAGTAGTAGTAGTGTCTTTTACGTCTATTCGGTCAAGCACGTTGAAAATATGATCTCCAGCCATTTGTTATCTTTACGAGAAAACAGAAAATGTGTATACGCTGAATAACTTAAAAGAAATAGATGATGCAGTATTCTACATGATTTATACCTATGACTCAGTCAACATAGCATTCTATTATAGTGGGTATAGCCAAGAAGAGCCAGTAGTCACCACATAATATGCTTTTAAACTTAGATTTTCGTCGTTTTTTCGTCAAATGCTACAACAACCGCTGAGGCCCTCACGGGAAAGAAGCGTAGTCGCTTCAACACACGTACCGGCAAGTCATACAATACGCAGTGCCGATTCTGGAAATTCAACTCTACCATTCAAGGCAACTAAGCCAGAAACAATGCATGCAAGCGGTTTTTAAGTCCAAGATCTAAAAAGAACAAAACATACCAAGTCATAATAAAAGGAATTAAATGTCCCAAATGCATCGCTTGCGAAGAAGGGCCTCGACCAGTGTAAAGGTAAAATGGTTTGTTCTGTTCGTGCAAAGTAAGGATTCGGTCAAATTCCCTTAAAAAGATCAAAGTTAATATATTTTCTGACAACAACATCATTTTAAACCTGTAAAACACCAACCTGTGGGAAAAGAAAATCCCTCTTTTGAAAAAGTGATGAAGTTTTTCGCCTTTCTTTTCAAGGATATTTTCAAAACGCGTGATAAGAGCATCATCCAATTTGCTGCTTCCAAACCTTTCTGCAGACAAGCGATAGAAGTTTGTTAACCTATATTGCAGAGGTGGGCAAGCTTTTCACACGAAGAACCACATTTGAAAAAAATTTGAAGCCGAGGTCCGCACTGATTGGAAGAGCAAAAAAAAAGGTCTGCACGTACTCAGATGTCCTGTTTTCTACTGAAAATCAGAGAAGAGCAAAAAAAAGTCTTACTTCACGGTAGGAGTTTATATTTCTGTCACTGCCCCATGGGCCGCATAACATGGTCTCGCGGGCCGCATGCTTGCCTATCCTTGCTACATTGCCACGATTTTCTTCTAAAAAATTAGCAATAGAAACGAACACATCAACAAATACAAAAAGAGTAATTTTGTACTATAGTTTTCACCTGTATATTGAAACGTTTTTCGCTCAATAAATTTATCGCTTTTTCTTTCCTTCATTAAGCTGAAGGTAACATCAAAAACTTTAATCCATATAGGAAAAACAAAAAGTTAAATATTGGTTAAAAATTTAATAGCTACTGATAATGCAAAAACCTACTTATCAATTTATCATAATCCACCCCTGTAGCATTCGTTGATTGTACTTCCCATGGGTTAACAATGTCATCACCATGTGCTGTCGCTGGTTGCGATTCAGCCATCTTACGACTTTAGCAATACAGTGGGATCTTTAAGTATATTACAAAGAGTAAACCTGTGCAAATAATTGATTAAGGTAATTGAGTCTTGATCGGAACTACAAAACAAGTAAAAATTAGGGTATTTTTACACAAATAGGATATGAATCACGCAGCGTGTTAAATAAATTACTGCAACAAAGTATCACAATAATGTCTTTAAATTGCATCCAAAATACTTTTTGCGCTTCAGCAAGAGCCACAAATCATCATGGTTATATTAAAACAAAAATTTAATAGCAAAGAGTACGGTACTACTAATTATGCCCTGCAGGCACTGTATGGCATTGCAGGCACTGCAAGTACAGTGGGTAGATAGAGCAAAGGGGTTGTTCGAGTGACAGAGAAAGAGATATACTGTTTAGTGTGCACCTAAGAAATATACACATGGATAAGGTTGTTAGAACTTTAAAGTATTACTGGTAAGTGAGCAAGATGTCAGGCCTTGAGGCATACATTGTAATAGACACAGTGTCTGTAGTGCCACGCAATGCTATACAGTGGCTGCAGGGCATGACTAGAGGTACCCCAAAGAGTATGACAAGAATTGTGAACAATTTAAAAATTGGTTTGAAATCTGTTTTTATCAATCAATAAAACCATTTTCCAGCACAGAGTCAGATGTCAGCAACATTTCATAAGCATACGATATCTGTAGCAATCGCAATAATGATCCTTTTATACACAGTAACATTCGATATCAAACTGTCTTTGTGTTTGTTAACATAAGAAAAAAAAAAAAAAAAGTTAAAATTTCTGTGAGAAACTTAACAATTAACATACCCTAACAAGACTCTCCAACCCAATTTAAACCCATTGGTCATGAATCATTAGCAAACTGCAATTACACGAAATAATGAACCGATTCTGTTTATTAAAGCTAAAACAATAAGGCTTCAAAAATTGTACCTCCTTCATTCAGCTGGGAACATTCAGCACTATCATATAGTAAATATAAAAAGCCATTTCAGTGTCAAATCACATGGCTTATTTCTTGAAACAGGTTAACCATTGCAAGAATGCTGGATATCCAAATCTGATTAAAATTTTTTACACCAATTCAACCTCACTTTAAATTAAATTCTTTTATATGACGATAACCATATGATGATACTTTATGACCAGCAATATTACAAGCAAGTTGAGTTGAATCTACTAAACTTTTTCCTTGGACAAGGCCATAAATTAATCCACCTAAAAATGTGTCACCAGCACCCAAAGTATCAACAACTTTGCTTGGAACTGCTGCAGGAACCATTACCACATCATCATTATTTCCTGCTACTCCACAAGCTGCACCAGAATCACCCCAAGCACATACTACAAATGCCCCCGGCTTGCAGTAAGACTTAAAAGCAATAACAGCTTCACAAGCAGTTTTGTAATTCTTTGCTTCAGCGAAGTCCTGACTAACCACAACAAGATCAGCAAGTGGCATTAAAAGAAGCTGCTTTTTTCGAGAGGGTTTTTCTGTTTCCACAGACACAAAAATTTTTTCATCTTTGGCTAACGATTCATTGTATTCTTTTAAATAGTTCATCATTTTCAGAACTTCTTCTATATTTCGCCCTTCGAAATGAATTACAGAGTAATTGGAGTGATTAAGACTGACAAAATTTTCTAAAGTGATGTCTGGTAAAGACTTTCCATAATGTACAATTGTTCTGGAGCCATTTTTATTGTTAATAATCACTTGTGAAGTAGGAGTTTGACAATTCTTATTCACAACCACGTTATCCATGGACACATTGCATTCTTTCATTTCATTTTCAACATACTCAGCAATCAAATTTCCAGTATGACTTGAACAATTAGAAACTGACCCAAAATATTCAACATTTTGCTTTAGTATTCCTAAAACAGTGCTTGTATTTGCAGCGTTTCCTCCTTTTTGCCACCTTAGACTTGTACATCGTTGATCGCTTCCCTCAGTTGGGAATTCATTACAAGTGCTCACCAAATCCAAACAAAGCAGTCCAACACACAAAACTTTTTTACTTTTATCTACACAAATGTTAGTAGAATATTTTGTAGACATTTTCAGCCTATTGTATTTTCCTGTTCCAGACAGATTGGAAAATATTTTTGCGTTAAAAATAATGCTGCTTGACCACCAATATTATTTTGTATATATTATATAGACCTATACAGATATATCGGGGCTCTTTGTTTTTAAGGCTCTTTATATTACAATGGATGGTTTACTTTAAGGAAGTATCCAGAACACTGGCAGCCTTATATAGAAACCAACAAGCAGTCCGGTGCAACGCGGGAAAACTTAACAGCGACGTCATTATAGATACAATGAAAGCAGTCCGGTGCAGCAGCGTTTTGATTATGGAAACCGGGCTGGTGCTCTAGACACTGCCTTTCCGGTACCTTAAAGCTGACGGAAATTCTCCAAAACATCGTGTGCAATCCAGACATGCTCTGACCCTAACCCAATGCGTGTTTGGGTTACACGATGACGCATTGGAGAATTTCTGCACACCGCTGCAAAGTGAACCATCCATTGTACCCAGGTACCAGTATATAATATATAATAATAAATGGTATGTTATTTATCAACCCCTTAAGATAAATGCTGGAAAAAGTCTCCGACATATCTGCCAAAAAACACGCTCCAGCATATCTGCACGGTAAAAAAAAGCAAGTAATCAAGCTATACACGAAAGTGGACAGAAATGATGACTTACGCAAGCATAAGCATACTGTAGGCCTATTATACAACGTTATAGGTAGTAGTACCATCAAACGCATAAAATAGACACAATAACAGAAATGCAAAGCACAGCGCAAGTGTGAAGTATGCACAACAGTGAATTATCTACAACGTGCTAATGTAATTCTGCCGAAAGAAATCTACAGCAATTCAAAAATAAATCAATTGACTAGCTCTACCCAAAGGGAATATTATCTGAAAAAATGTGGTACATTCCAAAAGCAAAATAATATGGCAAAAATAAATAAACAAATATACATCAACTAACTAGCAGTCAAATCAAGAGTCAGATTAATGAAATGATTTTCAAAGATCATGAACATCATGAAAAGCTAGGCCATAGTAGTGACTCTTAAGATTAATTTTAAACTGTGAGACAGTGTCACTATGTCTAACAGACAAAGGTAGTAAGTTCCACACATCAGGAGCTGCATAACAAAACATAGCTTCAGATTTCACAAAACTCAATCCTAACTTCGGTTCAAGTTTTAATAGATCATTATTGCTTCTTACATTATGTGTCACACTCAACTTACGAAAGCTCAAAGTATTGTTAAGGTAGGCAGGGGCAAGATTATGACAACACTTGCACGTAAGTAAAGCAATTTTGAACATAATCCAAAATTTGATTGGCAGAATGTGTAGACTTTTCAAGTATACTATGGAAATATTGGGATTCTCCTTGAGGACCCATGCAGATTACAAATACCTCACTATACTTTTTCTACAAGTAGGCAGGCAAATTATAATAAAGTGCACTGCAATAACCTAGATGGGAAAGTATCATTGAATGTACAAGTTGAAGTTTCAATTTGTTTGACAATTTTGAGCATATTCTACCCAAGTTACGCAGATTCAGGTAACAAACGCTGATTACTTCATGGATATGCAAGTTCAGGACATATCTTGATCTACTATTACTCCCAGTGTTTTAGCAGACACAGATGTAGGAAAAAATTGTTACCACCCAAGTTTAGGTCTGGGATTAGCTTGGCATGCTCTCTTCCTAAAGGTAATATCTCAACAAACTGAGTTTTCAATTCATTCAACTGCAAATAATTGCTGTTTATCCATGTTTTCAAATCAGACACAAAATCAGTGATTCTTGATTTACAGTATTCAGCAAAGTATTTTTGTCAAAACTAAAATAGCATTGAATGTCATCAGCATATACATGAACCCCAATATTATGACCCAATGCAATATTTTCAATTTCTTGGGAATACAAACTAACTAAAAGCGGGCCTAAAACTTATCCTTGCGAAACACCTGAAAAGAGTTTAACATTCTTAGAAGTCACATCGTCAGGCTTGACAAAAAACTGTCTGTTTTGCAAATAACCGATTAGCCAAGAAAGAACAGTGCCATCAATGCCGAAACGATGTTGTAGTTTTTCAATCAAGTGGATATGATCAACTGTGTCAAAGGCACTGGAAAGATCAAAGGACATCAGTATCACATTCTTTTTGGAGTCAAGTATAATAACTGAACAATGTTATTGTGGACTCTGACCATAGCTGTTTCGCAACTATGGTGCTGACGATAAGCAGACTGAAATTGACCTAGGAAGTTAGTTGCAAACAAATGTTCATTGATTTGACCATACACAAACGCATTTTTCAAATAGTTTAGACAAAATTATAAATTGCAATCAGGTCTATAGTTTCTCAAGTCATTAATATAAAGCGACTCTTTTTTAAGTAGTGGAACAATGCATGCCACTTTAAGATCTTGAGGAAGCGAACCTGTATGAAGTGACGGATTAACAATATGCAGCAGAGCAGGCAGATTAATATATTGGTAAGACGGCTTAAAAATGATCAACACCAATAAATCCTAGACTAGGACAAGTGTATTGCAAAATGTGTGCAATGTCCAAACAATCTGATCAAACAGTGACATAGTTAAAAGTTTACTGGTATATTCTGATATTAACGGTGTTGATTAACTTTTGAAATAATGCAATGTAATGAGGCAGTGTTTGCCGTTAACTGCAACAGTCTATTTTGCAGGTAGTATCGTAGCTTCTGATTGGCTAATTTACTGGTGATCTGCTCTCGCCTTGGGTCTCATGTTCAAAAACAGCTATGTGTATCCAGTATCCATATTATCCAGACACAAACCATACTGCACTGCGCATTAAGGTGGAGATAAAATATATTTTTTTTGGAAATCGAAAAAAGTGCAGTTCTCAAATCCTGGCAAATGGTCTAAAACTTTTAAAAATTTGTTTCCGGGGGTTGCCCCCATTTTCCAGCTGGCTACCCCCAAAAATGTTACTGCGACTGATGACTTAGGGGTCAATTCACGTATATATCTCCATAACCACTGGTTGGGGAGTAATGGTATATGGCTCAAAATCAGCAAAAACACTATGTTCCTTTCTATGCTAAGAAAAAAATGGTCTCTATTTTCAACACAAAAGAAGTTACAGCTGAAGAACAAAAACTATAACCATTTTTGGTATATTTTTTTGGAAAATTCACCTACGAATAATTGCGTAAGAAGCACAGTTGTTAAATTTTGATCAGTGAAACTAATTCCTCTCGTACGATTAGCACTGTTTGTGAATTAATGCATTAATAAATGGCCGGATAATGACTTCCACTCTTGCTGAAACAGGATGAGTAGAAACAATTGCCTCAAATCAGCAAAGACAAATGCACCTAGAGAAAATCATCGCAGTTGGCGTTCAGCAAATTGTGAATTGATTTTAATTTGATGCGCAATTGTTTATAAATTAATCACGAAAAAATTGTAACATATATATATACAAAAGCTGGGTGGTGTCAAGACTGGCTTTACAACAACATAATGCAATGCAAGATGAAACAAATGGTGGTTTTTGCAGCCAAACTTGCAGCTTTAAACAATTGCTGGAGGTTGTTGCTGGTAAGAATCAACATTGGCTAATTCGTAGTAAGCATTTGCTTCCAAGTTCAGCCGTGGTGCATCGAACAAGCGAATCAAACTGCTCTTCAGTGCAACAGGGCAGTCATCATTGCTTGCACTTTCTTCAGCTACTTGTTTCCGACGTGCTAGCACTTTCACCACTCCCACATTTTTATTATCATCCCCTCATATAATCAGATAACCCATGGATCCAGCAACTTTTTCAACTTACTTCAGAGGATCAGGAATTTTTCAAACAAACGTGTTGAAGAAATTACAGTACTTTGAGTGTGGTACAATGGAATGGTTATTTTGCACACCAAGAATATGCTTTGATTGCAATTTTAGGGGATCGCAATGAAAATGTAAGAACTGTAGGAGTGGCAAAAATGCAGCACGTCAGAAACAAGCAGCTGAACAAACAGCAAACAACAATGACTGCTGCCATGTACTGAACAGCAGTTTGATTCACTTGTTCAATGTACCAACGCTGAACTTAAGCAAATGCTTATAATACTACAAATTAGCCAAAGTTGATTCTTACCACCAAAAGCCTCCAGCAATTGCAAGCCTAACAGATGCAGAAATAGAAGAATGTCTAAAAAAACCTCTGGTATAACGCTACCTACCGATACATGTTAGAGCCAATCTGTGGATCGGCCCGCCAAATTTGTTATGGAAGCGTCTGCACAAGTTGCAAGATTTGACAGATGAGATGAGTCATTCGACAAAGAAATTAAATCTCGCAAACTTATGAAAACATTTGACACCAAACAGCAGTTCAAGTAGGCTATAGCAGTATCATGTTTTAGTAAACTGTGTGACTTCTTCTACAAGCCATGTAAGTCAAAATTGATCTCGAAACAGCTGTTTTTGCTCTGAGCTATTTTACTTTACCACATAGGTGCGCCACCTCACCAAACTTCTCGAATTTGTCACAACTATGCCTTATGAAGTTGGCAGCATTTTTTGGCTGCTTAAACAGCCATTATTTCATTTTGTATTTCATTTTGTTGTGAAGTCAGTCTTGACACAGTGACACCACCCAGCCTTTATATGTTGCAATTTTTTTGTGTTTAATTTAAAAACAATTGAGCATTAAATTAAAATCAATTTACTAAAATCACTAAATTTGCCGGACGCCTATTTCAGTGACTTTTAGTGACCATTTGCCAGGACCACCATTTGCCAGAACAACCATTTGCCAGGACAATCGTTTGCCAGGATGACATTTGACACGCCAAGACTACACTTTTTTTGATTTCCACAACAATATTTTTTCACTCCACCCTACAGCGCATAAGATCTATTTAGCTGTTAGCCTACCGGTACCACTCTACTGCTGGCAATATAGACATGGAATCTATGGTATTTTGCGGTTAACGGCAAAATAGGCACTGCCTTTAATAACGTATTAAACAGTACTGAGTATTAATACCGGTAGACAATAATGTCTAACCATGCACGGTAAACTGGTAAACAGGTAACAAAAAAAATTATAGCCTACCACCGCTATTGGTAATCTATTTTAGGATTTCTTGAAACAATGCTGAATGAACATGATGCAATAACCAATAATACACTGATCAGTGTACAAGGGATAGCCTACTCCTATTTTTAGAGTTTTAGGATTATAACGCTTTAGCAGCTGCTGCGTCCACAAAACAATTCAGCATCATATCCTACAAGATTGCCAGGTCCAGAAAACAAAAAATGCCAAACAGCTTGTAAAATAAGGCCAAGCAACCTAAAAAAAGGCCAAATTTGCCAATTGTTAACAGTTTTCAGGTTTTGAAATTTCAATTACCCACATGAATATTGGCATTGAAGCAATGTTGGCATGTTCATAAATAGGCATTACAAGGAAGAAGACAAAAGAAAATCTAAGCAAAATCTGTTTACAAACTTACTGTGGATACACTTTTAGCAACCTTTGATGTGCAAGGTCTTCTTCAGCAGTAAACGTACCATAACTAACACGACAAAACTGAGGCGGGGTCATGCCCAAAGTGGCGCCACATTAGAGTGCCACTTGAGTGCAAAGTGGCGCCACCTTGAGCGCAAAGTGGCGCCACCTCTAAGTGCAAGTGGCGCCACTTTAACATACAAGTGGCGCCACTTCAACATACAAGTGGCGCCACTTCAAGATGCAAGTGGCGCCACTTCAAGATGCAAGTGGCGCCACTTCAACATACAAGTGGCGCCACTTCACCACCGCCACTTCTCCGCTACTTTACCGCCACTTCATTTTGCAGGTGGCGGCGCCACTTCAGTTACTATGAAATGATATAGATGGTGGTAGAGGTGTAGTGCTGTAGAGGTGGCATTTTTATGCAGAAGTTAAATTAGGCTGAGTGGTTTAATTGATGTTGCAATAGCTTCATATCATAGTTTTATGGTAAAAATCCCAGCTTATCTTGATAGTATTACTGCATTAGGGACGCTCGGGCATTAAGCAGTTAGAACTGTTTAAATGTTAGACTAAAGCCCCTTCAGTTTTTAAGCATTTAGAAGTGCACTGGTCGACTACCCGCAGTGTACACTGTACTGGTGTGTAGGCCTACTGCAGTACTAATCAGCTAGTGTACAGGTAACAGATTAGACTAGTGTTTATTGTATACGGACTTGCCCTGTACTGAACCAGTGTAAAGATACTGAGGCTTGTTTGAAATAATCCTATCTTATTGTGGGGAAGTGTTTCTGCCAAGGAGAAGGGAGTTCAACAGCAAAAGGTGACATTTTCATGGTCTTTCCTCCTCGACATTCGACAATACAAATTACCACTACTTTTCTTTCTGGGGTTTTAAAAGGTTAATTTAAACTTTTAATATTGGCTTGCGGCACTGTGCTCAGGTTTTACACATCCTACGTGGCGGGTTCAATTCATGGCTGAAGTCAATCTCACTTGATATATTTACGGGTGTTTGCTGACTGGTTGAGTGCAATAATAAAAATTACTAATACAGTTTTGACCTGCGTTCATGTTATGTCAGCAAAGCAAAAGATGATCCATGGGCCAAAAGAAAGTTGAGAATCATTTGGATAGCCTTAAATTGGTTATACTTATGTACATTTTGCAATTCAAGACATAATGTTATTAGTCAGCTGAAAGTTTTTTCGCTTCAAATTAACTATGCAGCGCAGCAAAAAACATCAATTATGGTAAATCGCTGTAGATTTACTCCCCGCTGTGATTGTTTTCGAACTTGGTTGAAACATGCATTGTTGTGGGCGGTCGGTTGTCGCGGCAGTCAGTTTGCTGTGGTCAATTGTTCATGTTTGTTTGGAGATGCGCTGTTAAACTACTCACAGTTTATGGCCTACTGTTACTGTGCTTTTGCTTTTATAATGTGTAGATTCTGGGATTTGTTCTTGGTTTTGCTCTCATAATTTTTTTTTTTTTTCAGAATAAAAAGAGATGCTAAACAGTTAAATGCCTAGAAATTGAACTTCTACAAACTAAAACTGCAACATTTTTTGTACTGTATTTTACTTGTGCTTGCACAACGCGAAGAAGCTCTGGGATGCACTGTGCAGGAGATGTTGGGTTCATTCCTATCTGCAAAGAAGAGAACTGTGAGGTAGGGTGATTGTTGCTATGCATTGGATTTAGTAAACTGTTGCTTGGATGCAAGACAATAGGTTTTGTTAAAGAATTTGATGTTTAAAAATGTTCAATTTTATTACTATTAGTTAAACTTATCAGGATTTAATGTACATTTTGATCAGTCAGTTGTAGTATTAGTAGCGTTTAAAGATATGATTGATGCTGTAATGGTGCTTTAGGTCATTTATGGCTTCATTGAGAAACTTTGAATTGAGTATTTCCCCACAATTAAATTGCAGCAAATAAGGTATATACTGGTACCTTTTCAAATTAACATTTAAAGCAAATCATGTTTACTTTAAATAGTGTGGGTGCGTTTATTTCATGTTTCAACTATACCGCTCTTTTTCGGGTAATAAAAGTCTCGTCAGCCTTGCTAAGCACAGCCAATCCAGCTAGACTCATCCCTGACTGTAATGACTCACTATTACATTACTCATCCTCAAACTCTGAATTTCATATTTTACCAAGGTTGTTTCCTCTGAATTCTGATGTAGCTGGGCTAACTATGGTTGATTTATGGCTTTCATCATCTTTTTTTTAGGTGGGCTGCTTGGGAATCAGAATTCAGAGGAAACAACCTTGGTAAAAAATGAAGTTCAGAGTTTTAGGATGAGTAATGTAATAGTGAGTCATTACAGTCTGGGATGAGTCTATCTGGATTGGCTGTGCTTAGCAAAGCTGACAATGCTTTTACATTATTGTACAAAAGCCCAAACCATCAATTAGGAGGGCTGTTTCAATTTCATTTACACTTTGTTTATGATTATTTAGTGTGTATTTTTGGCTTCATGTTTACAAATTTAAAAATTGCAGATATTGACATTATGATATAATTGTTGGCTAGACTACTGATTAAGGGTAAATTTTGCTCATTACGATTGAGTTCCACATTTTCATGTGATTTTTCACTGATTCTATAGTATGTAAACGAACTGGTATGCTGCTGTTAAGTTTTTTCAAATATATAATTATGGTTTTAAGAACTCTTAAATTGCTTAAACCACTCGCATGAATTTACTGATTTTGTATGTTTCCAGTCTTTCTGGGGTTTTGCATGTTCTAAATATGTTCCCACAACTGTTGTTTTTCACGTATTTTTGGTTAATTCTATAAAATTCTTTAATTTTACAAGTCATGTTTCCACCATAAGAAAAATCACTATTTCTATTTCGTATATGCTTTACACTTGTGTGAACAATACCAACATTTTGGTCTTAAATGAAGTAAATAAGAAGTCGAGCAGGTAATTGTTTTTTGCTTGGAGAAAAGCATATTCTGCTTATTGGTGGTTATAATTAGAACAGGTATTGTACGCTTGCATAAGTCAATGACTAAGTGGATACCGAAACGATTTATATCTAATTACGTTCTTATCGTGCAATGTTTCTTTTGATTTGTACAGATACTACCGGAAACAGGTAAAGGAACAGATCAAAGCAAGATACCTTCAGAAAATGCAACAAACATGTTGGCTATAATGAGGTTAAGAAATCGAGTCGAATTGTTTGCCATTTGCGCAATTTATGGTCGTTAGAAAGAAATAGCAATTATCTTCCAGATAAAACATAATACTTAAAAGCTTAAGAAGACATCGAAATCAGTCAAGTGTGGAATGGTGAAATTGTGTTTACCTTTTGGTGTGGTTTCCTTTTGAAAAGTGCCATATCTTGACATGCAGCATAATTATTTTCGTAACTGCTGTTTAAAGCCGAATAAACTACAACATTTAAGTATGTTTAATTGTTTATAAAATGCATCTCGAAGTCTGTTTTAACCAACCATACCATTGTTTTTTTGCACATAAGTGCAAATTATATTTGGTTTTGTGACTTTCCTCAGTCAGTCCAGATGAATAAAATTATCCAATTACATTTCGTTGTGCTTCAGTCTTTTCTAAACGTAATTAACCGTTTCATATGAAGATTCAATTCATAATAATAAGCCAAAATTGTAAATAGCGCAGAAGTTGAAAAAATGAACTTATCCTGTGCTTTTTTCCTAACGATGCGAGCACCGTAAGACTAGTAACAGTAAGCGTTAACGACAAGTTGAACAACATCATATTTTAATGAAACAGAACAAGAATAATTAGGAAGTGTAATGCGACGTTGCCTAACAGCTACAAAGTGGACGATGCCACTCCGTTTCTCGCACTTGTTTCTCTTCCACCCCTGCACACTGGCAATGAACCACTTTTCGCAACTGTCGCAGGCGACCTAAAAAAGCAATTAGGTGTTCAATTTGGTTTGGTAACATTTAAAATGTTCACGCGCAGATTAAAAAAAGGTAGATGGAACGTTAGTGACTTTGTAACAATTGTTTTAGCAAACGCATTTGCAAGTTTACAAAATCGCATTCGTATTTACCCATTGCGCATTGCCACGGAGGAGAGCTGAGGCACATATTGCACAAACGTCCACATGGTCTGCAAAACACACAGTTTCCGATGCACATTAGACCGATTTTATAACTTGCTCCCCATACTTAATTCATTCGTTTTTTTTAAGCGAACACGCCACACACGTTTTCCATAACCGGTAATTCGGTAGATGCTGAGCAATTTCACATTATAGCAATTAAGCAAATGTGAGGAGTTATAGTCGCAGTTTTGAATTTTTATACAACGATTTTTCATAATCGTTTTACATTTTCTAAGTTCTGTAGTTACTTCTGAACAAAAAACTCCTAGTTGTTAACAGAACTGTGCGAAAAAATGACAATTGTCATTGACACAGCTTTGGTGTAGGGTAATCGCCGCCCTACCCCGTTAACATCACTCGCAGACTCTTGAGACTTGGTCGTGCGACTCTAGTCTCTGATAGAATATAGGCTACCGGTGCTTCTCCTTTGCGGTAAATAGGCTTACCTGTAGAGGACAAGATCAATGAAGCGTACTTCACGCACAATTTTATCAATGCAGAAAAACTACTTGAGAAAGCGCACTTCTTCGGAAGTGTAGTTTTCGACAGCAACGTTTCCGCAATCTGTAATATAACAATGATTCAGCCGACTTACAACTTGATTATTTGTTCAAGGTTTAACGTGCGTTCCTACATTATCTAAAAATGACTTTAATTCATGATTATATTTAGATTCCAATAGCGCTTTCCAGTGCACTGTCCTCAATAAGAAATTTAACATTTCAACACATGCCCTTCCGGTAAAAGTTTCTTAATGCGAAAAGCCGGGTTGTACACCATACACAAACCGAAAAGGGATACCACTACATAATCCAAAATGATAGCTCAAACAATCATGGCCTTTACACCCATATTTAATATTTTTACTTTGAGGCAAAAAAACCCACAGTTGCAGGAGCCCTTTTGAATGGGATGTGCAAGTACTTCTGGCTCCCATGAAATGTTTTGTAGGCCTTTCGAACTTCTTTTCAGAAAGTTTCTGAAATTTTGCATGGAAACGTAATAATAATGTTTGATCAAGTTATTTATATAATTGGAAAGTAAGAAAACGTTCAGACTTTAGACGTCCACTTTCGAACTACTGGCTTTTAGGCCGCAAATGAGATAGTTAACATAAGGTGAATATATGCTCTTGTGCTTTTGTTGGGCTACAGTGTAAACGGTTAAGTAGACTAAACCGTAATTGCCATGCTAGGGATTAAAACACTAGAAGTGGTACTTTCACAACAATCATATTTAAATTGCAAACTTAGCTAAATCTTGAGTTGGAGAATTGAAGGTTTCGCTTAAAGATAACCCATTAATTGTGCTGTCGTTGAATTGCAGCCGTGATGATAATAAATTACATTTGGAATGATTTGATGTGCGCACTGTCACCTGTGTCAAAACAACGAATTGCATTTTTTCCGTAACCGTAAGTGACACATTTGCAATAGCTGATGGTGATGCTAACTAAAAATTAGAAAATTGCGATAAGCTCTATCTACAAAATGTGCGCGGTACGCGAAGAAAAACTGGTCCCTGCGTTTGCCCCCCTCCCCCCACCACTTTAAAAATGATTCCGCCATCGCTGGCTTACACTCACGATGCCATACCTTTTCGTTAAATTAACTTACGTTATGGTAGTGCAAGCGAGTTTCGAGCTTTCAATGTCTCTTCCCATTCGATCGCACAATGAAATTTTCTTGGCTTTAATATCTAATATCTAAAGTAGACAAAGAGGTTGCAGCGATCAACAACGAGAGTAAGGAAACGAAAAAACATTGAAATTTACACAGCCGGGGCGGTAGCGGAGTGGGTAGTAAAACGGTACGGTGCATTTAAGGTTTGATATAGAGGCCGGTCAACAAATAAGACACCAAACGTGGCATTCCTATTTCCTAGCATGAGGTTTAGCATCATGAAAAGGCGTAGGCCTATAGTAGAGAAGGGGCAAACTTATGTCATTTCAAACAAAGCAGTCTAACTTTATTTACAATCTTGGTGTGTTAGGATAGGCATATACTTGGCAAGAGGAAAATAATAGCTACAGTAGGCGCCGCTTAATATGACCACCTTGGGACCAGAACATTTTGGTCCTAATTAATACTCGAATGGTCATAAAATCCGAAATAGCCTTAACCGCGCCTGAAAAGACGCCGTAAGCCACAAGAAGTTCTTAATACCATCAAATTCATCGTTTAATCGAAGTACCAGTGTGACGTTGGAAGTAAAACAAAGTACGTACTGGTACAAGTGACGCAGGGGCGTAGCCAGCCTCTTCCTAAAGAGGGGGCAGCAGAAGTTACAACGGCAATTCAAAGTCTGGGGGGCTTCGCCCCCTACACCCCCGAACGGAACATCTTTTGTTTGCAATCTCTTTGCTAATTTTAAGTGAATCTCTGTAAGTTACGTTTAAAATGATAATTCGAATGCGTTTCAGTTAGGGTGTGGCTAGCGCAAACCTGTCAGTGATGTCTACGACGACGGAAATACAGGGTAGATCCTGGCTTGAACTCCCACATGTAAGCCAGGTGTCATCGGATAGACTTAATTGTTCTAAGAAACAGAAAACTATCTTACGGAGCACAGGGCCGAAACTAGGCAATGCGGGACCCCGCCCGAAATCATCTGTCGGTGCCACCTAAAACTATTTTCTTGGATGGTGATACAAAAAATACTCAAAATTCTTGGTTGGGCATGCCCCCCCAGAAATTTTTGCGAAATTTGACCTTACATTGGAAGCTTATTGTGCGTTTTGAGCTTTTAAAATTCCACAGGTTTAACAAGGTTTAATAGTCTGTTTTACTAAGAATTACTCCAGTCAGTAGGCTACCGGCTACGTAAGACAGCTACAGCCTTTTCCATGTCTGAACTTTCAATACTTCAGAAACGATATTTCAATAGGTCAGATTTAACACGAAATGTATGTTAGTGGGACCGAATTTTACTGTCAGGGGCATTAGATTTTACTCTCAAAATTCTTGCTTGGGTGCCAAAATACTTTAAGGTTTAGATACAATAGTCTACGTTAATCATCCAAAGTAGAACTTCGCTTCCAACAAATTCGGGCGAAGCCCGCAAATTTTTTGGCTATAGGCTACTTACACTAAAAATGTTTGTAAAAGCCCAGTTTTGCACCATTTACTTGCATGAGGCTGGGGGGCCTTTCCTATGCCACTGAACGTTTGTTTGCTAGTTCTGCGACAGCTATTTTTCGAAAAATTTGCAGTCGCCCCCCATGGCCAAAAGCATAAATATGGCATGAGGGCCCCACATCGCCAGAGTTAAGACAAAAATATATTGAATTGTATAATAAGCCTATTTAAGGCACCTTTTATCATACGTTGAGTAAAATATAGTAGGCCTTACGTATTGACTATTTACGGGGCCCCCTTTTTGTGCGGGGCCTCCTCGGCTGGGGGGTTCGGGGGGCGCTAGTTTCGGCACTGACGGAGCATGTTTACATATCGATTATTGGCGATAGAAATAAAAGTGAATTCCACACATCTGGCATTTCGCAATCTCTTGTATTTGTTTCGTCATAACCCATTACGTCACGGATCGGTCTTTCACAACTTCAGAACAGCTTATACTGCAAGATTTACGTTCATGAAGTCGTAAAATTGTAATCGACAAGCGCTTTTGATCAAAATCAAAATAACGTGCCGCAGCCTATTTTTCACATCAATAATTAATAAAATAAATTTATTTTAGAGGCAAGATATTTCCGTGAGGTGGGGTCAAGCAATGGAGAAACGCAAGATTTTCGTAGGGGGGGCAAGATTTTTCGTAGGGGAAAACAGTTGCCCCCCCCCTCCCTGGCTACGCCCCTGAAGTGACGGTAGAACTAAGTAGGCCTACTGTACAACATGTTACGCACGTAGGCTACGTTATTTATTTTTGGATGCAACAAACTCGGTACTGTCCCGTTGAACAAGATCTTTTCGCAAAAAAAAAAATATATATATAAATTCGTCTAGCGAAAGCATCGAGGCGAAATTATAAGTGTGTGGCGAAGAAAAAATACTGTAGCGTAATGAGAGATACGGAGAACATGTTGGTTATATTATCCGAAATTTGGTCATATTAAACGGTGAATTTTCAATGGAGAAATTCCGAACCGTACCAATTTGGTCATCATTAGTGGCGCCTATGGTAATGTCTAAACATACAAAAATGCTCAGCAGTGACTTTTCACAAACTAGCCTAATTAAAGAAAGAAAAGTTGCCTACCAAGAGACTTATTGTGCGTTTTGAGTGATTTCCATTTTCGTTGTAGGATCCCAAAATTATCCGCTTGGACGACAGATCTACCTAAATAAATATTTAGCAGCTTTTTAATGGTGTGAGATGTCAACCTAAACAGATTTTACAAGTTTTAATTTGTATTCTTCAATTATCGCTTTTTTGCTTTTTCGTACAATTCTAATCACTGAAATATTTAGAAACTCCTAAAAGCTCTTGTTGCGGGTCAGGGGGTGCAGGTTTAGAAATAGCTGCGCGGTAATCCTCCCTCCACACACACGCATGCAAAATGAGCAATCCAACAAGAAATGCAAGAAACTGCTTGAAGTCCTCCTAGACTCCAATGCTGCTTAGGGACAAAACTAAAACTAAGTTAGGCCTACAACTTCTTCTACTCCATGCAATCAGAAATCAAGCGCAACAATGTAGCCTTTGCAAAAAATACCTATATGAGCTCTTGATATTCCTCTGGATCATGGGGGCATATGGGTTATCCCTTCCAACAGATAAGGGAAAACAATTTGTACTGAAATTGTACGATCCCAAAATCGTGACACGAGGAGACGCTTCGGTGAGTTTTGTGTATTAAATTGTATTATTCTGTATTGCGCTGAGTATGCTGCAATTTCAGTACAAATTGTGTTCCCTTATCTGTTGTATTTCTCTTGTGTTGCTCCCCCAGCTTCGGACGGATGTGCCTTCGCGATGAGAATTTCTCAGCCCCCCTTTGCATTGTTATCCCTTCCTTTAAATCCAGTTCATGAAACGCTTATTTTTCATACCGGTTTTCAGATGCAAGGTAAATCACGTGCGCAAATTACGATGAAACGCAATTGCTTTTTCTATGTTTACTTGTACTGTATGTAGGGTATATTATTCATATCCTAATAAATATAAAATTTCCTACGCCGTGAAGAACAAAAAAATATCTCGGGTTAACGGATACGTCAGATCTTTAGTAGAAATACTCTAAATACACTTTTCATTCTTGATCCATAAACAATCTCACCAAGATAAACTTAATATAATTACAGTCACATTTTTACCTTTTTAGGATACTGCCGCCTTGCAGCGCTAGTATCGACTAAAATTGCCGTACAGACAAATGAATCCAAAATATACTCGTCGTTTCTTTGTGAAGCTAAAACTTTCAACACATAGTTTATTACCTGCAATGTATAAAAAAAAAATCAAGCCACGGTCCAGCAATCCAGCATCGCTCTGAAAAACATTAAAATACTCACAGAGCCATGCTTCCGGTTTCAATGAGCAAAACGACGAGTGTAAGAGCATGTGCCCATCCTTCGTTGCTATCATCAAATCCAGAGGCGTTACACTCCATAACCGATGCACCTGAACACAGCAACGCAACAATAAGTGAATAGGACAGTTTCAGAAGCAAATTCGCCATACTTACTTTGTCATGCAAATTTTCTTTTCTGGAGTAATCTAATCTCAGATTTTTCATCGGTTTCTCTTTATTGACAGTCTTAGCATCAACTTGTAAAAAAACAAATGCTTATTAAAGAATTTCGTGCAAACCCACTAAAAGTATCGCCAACAACGACCCGACACCACTGCGATGTTTCTCTGCAGCTGCGCTGCCCAAGCGCCAAATCTTGAAGATGGGCCCTGCCACTCCCTTTAACGCAATACCACGAGAATAATTACAATTTGAACTTGATTTTTGATCGTCGAAAGTCTGGAAAAAATTGCCGGAGAGAATTTTACCGTACCGGTACGTATAAGGTAAGTGGCATTATCCCACATTCGCGTGCTCATGCAATGCTTAATAGAGTAGGCTTATCGCCTTTAAATCATTGACAAAAAGATTAAGGATCCGATCAAATTGTCAACGCAAGTGTTTCTCATCAACTACAAACATTCCGAAAAATTGCTTTAGTTGAAACGGCTCAGAATGATATCTAGCTGTTGCGCTAAAAAATTTCGTTTGTAGCCTATACAATATTGTTACTTCGCCGAGATGCAAAACTATTTTTGCATTCAAATAGTCCCTACCAGTAGAATCGTACTACCACAAATGTAGTATTGCAATTACCCGAAGCATCTTTTTCATTTAGTCTCTTCAGTAAATTAGCGGCGGGAGTAACATCTTCACCGATCAGTGGCTGAGCAGGAAGAGCAACGTCAATATCAACATGTTTTCTCTTTCTCCAAGCGTTCAGTTCAGGCAAAACTTCACCGATCAGTGGCTGAGCAGGAAGAGCTACGTCAATATCAACATGCTTTCTCTTTTTCCAAGCGTTCAACTCAGGCAAAACTTCACCGATCAGTGGCTGAGCAGGAAAAGCAACGTCAATATCAACATGCTTTCTCTTTTTCCAAGCGTTCAGTTCAGGTAAAACTTCACCGATCAGTGCCTGAGCAGAAGGAGTAACATCAACATCGACGTTTTCCTGATTTTTCGTCACCTTTCCAGCAGTATCAACATCTTCAGCGATCAGTGCCTGAACAGGAGGAATAACATCAATATCGACGTTTTCCTGATTTTTCGTCACCTTTCCAGCAACCAACATGTCTTCATCCAACACTGCTGGAACAGAAAAAGCACCATCTTAAACAGTAACCAATAGGCCTATCTTCCGGCAAATCAAGGATTCATTTGTCAACGAAAAATTGTTATTCGAAGAAAAATGCAAACACAAACTTGCTAAACTCGACTTTTTATGCAGAAGTTGAACCCAAATTTTATGGCGTAAAAAAAATACTGCTTGAACGTAGCATAAGCCTGTTAAAAGTTACCGAATTCAAAATTTTAATAAAGAGATCTAGAAGTGAAACTGGGCTAAAAATTTTCATTGAACTCGAACTTGACATAGGCAGGCCTATTACGAATGCTTACGAGTTGGCATTCCCGCCTTTAGCACACTTTTAAAAATACCTATAAAAATTGATAGGTCTTACTGAGTGGATTTAAATGGCCATTGTCATCGTCAAATAACAGGTGATCAAAATTAGTAGATTTTCAAGGCAACCACTTTTTATGGGATTCTGAAAAAAACGCATTATGTTCTGACAGGCATGATAACCTGTGTATATGATTTCAAAGGTTATAGTCACTGCCTTACCAGGTGCAATGAAATCGTCGTCATCATTTTTGAGGAAAAAATCGTGATCGGTAGCAAATTTTGAGTCAAGGGATCTTTTGAGCCCTGCAAAATGATTTACACACAGATAACAGGCATGTCGAAAAAATTGAGGTTATTAAGTTTTGGAGGATGAGGGGTATGCCTCTTCCCACCAGCCATTTTCACAAATATTTTTGATGCACACAATTTTTCCATAATTTCGAGCCTCTTTGATAGCAATGAGCCTTACGCCATAAGCACGCATAATTAAATATGTGCGAACAAAATGCATCACATTAGGCGAAGCACTCAGAATTAGGGTCAAAAAATTTAAACAAAATTATTCAAAAAGCACTAAAATAGCCATTACAGCATAAACGTTTTCAAAATTTTTCCGAAGGAGCATGCCCCCGGACCTCCCTAGAGCCTTTTTTGTTTCTCAATGAGCTTCAAATTAGTTTTGCTGAAAAAAAAAAAACACTTGAAAACAACGTAGAAGTTATGTTTCCCCCCCTTAAAAAATTCTTGCCATACCACTGAGTGCTGTGTATCAACTTGTTAACGCATAAACCAGACTGCAAAATGCCGATAGACATGAGCCGAATTGGATAAGCGCTAATGAAATAAACCTCCTAATACATCAATATGTCCCATATTAAAGCAATTGTACAATCTGGAAGAAGTAAAAATCAATGGAAATAATTACGAGCAATCAATAACATTAGAGACCCAAAAAATTTATCAAAACATATAAAAATGGAGCACCGCTTGACGAACACTTGCATAAGATATTATGCAATATGCGTGCACTTATCGTTCGACGTGCATGACCATTGACCATTATACCTGCGAGATAAGCAAAACCTTTCTTGTTACCGGCCCGGCGCCCATAAAAAAATTTTAGGGGATTTTTTCGATAAATTACACTTAAGGTACTACGATGTCAGTCAATGTGCTTCGATTATATCAACTTGATGTTTTATAGACTTTATCATCATGATCACAAAACATCGTCGATGGATGAAGTTCAAGAAACTGGAAGGATTAGTATGCATAATAATGCGCTGCAAGATGATTGCTTGTGAAAGCAAAACGTAAGCCGTCACAGGAGCGTATGTAGAAAATTCCAAAAGGAGGCAAAAATTTACAAATACCGTAATTTAAGACGCAATTTTGTTCCGATATGCGGCATGAAAAAGTTTAAGTGAGGCAAAATGGTTAAAAACACGGTCCTAAGTGGGCATGCTCTTATCTTGCCGAATAAATTACGATTTTAGTGCTACCACCTGTATAATTGTGAAAGGAATCTTCGTCTATTTTTTTGCCCCAGCTTTGACTCCTTTCCTTATCATGATGCTAGCGTAAAGAGTTTTGCTTGGGCATGATTATAAAATCTGCATTAGCATATTATCACGATGGGTCCAATTTTTGCATTTTTGTGAATAAACTGGTTAGATCCTTTGAATATTGTTGCGCATAACAAATCAAACGAAACCCGTTAACACTAACGTTCAATAGGATACTTTCTCCTCCCTACATGTACTGTGGGTGTATTAATTTGACTCCCTTGGCTTTGCATGAAATTTTGTGATGCATTAAAACTGCAATAAAGTTGTGTGCATCTCGCATAAAACACAGCAAGCGCCTACAATTGGAGGTGTTCCAAGATGTACTAGGTTTATGAAGTATGACACACACGTTCAAAAAACAAGGATAGCGTTTGTATGTCAGACTAACCTAACCAAATTTCTTTCAGGCCAGTAGTCTTCATTGCTCGCAGACGCCAAGAACATTCGCTTTTCTGAAAAAGCCTCTATTGATGATATTTACAGTGCAAATCCAAACTCGACTACTATTTATCCACATCTTTGAAAAGATACGATTTGGTTTGGTTGCGTTTGCATCAGCAGGCTTGTACTTTGGTTTCACGTGTTTCAATATGCACTTGTCTTCACTAAACACGATTAACAATAAAGCAAAGAAAGTTTTCAAAATCATATGAAGCATATTTACCAATTTTGTATTTCTACGACGGCCCCAAAAAGATTCAAAGAAATTGGTCCAATGTCCATATCATCTGTAAAGCACACAAATGTATTCAGACAAACACCATCTAGATAGGTTGTTCTTCAAACTCAGAAGAGGAGCTTGATATAAGCCTTTCACCTTTAAACAACAGAAAGGTTGGTGACAGATTTCAAATGATGTTGTGACAACACCTATGTTGCTCTCTTGCAGCAGGAAAAAGTCTTTGATGAAATTCAATCACATGTATCACATTGTGCATTAAGAGTGAAACGATTGATGAAAGCCATGCTTCAAGAAAAAACCCAGACCCTTTCATCAATTATAGCCAACTTTTCTCTACACCCCTTTCTCAAAACTCTCTACGTAAATTAGTAAAAAAAATTTTTAAACTTTCTTGAGATAATAGAATTAATGATTACATCACTCACTTACATAGCAAAACATGAGCAAGCGTGGAAGTGCAGTGTCATGAGCTAACATAAAACTGCAATATCTTGTGTTTCTGTATTATCTTTGTTTTGAGGATCATTTAAGAGTGTCTTTAAATGACATAACTAAAAAATGAAATGAACAAACATTTTTTGAAATTTAGCTTTGGAAAAATAAATCCAGCACAATTGTTAAGTGTTTAACAGCAAGACTTTCAGTATCAATGATTTTAATGCACTGGGCTACTACATCTTAAATACAGTTTTAAGCAAATTGTGAAGGGTATTTATTAAGAGTGACATAATATTTCATCAATTGTAAAGCCTTGGGCACCTATCTTTGCTAAAGAAATATTTCTAGTACTGTGAAAAGGATATTTCATTCACATTTTGATTTTTAAATGAAAGATTAGTGGTAGATTGGTATTGTGCAAAAGCTTATAAATTACAAAGTGACTATTCTTACAGACCCGCACAAAGAAGAACTTTGTTCATTCTATTACTTTGTCATGCTCTCGGGATTGGGGTTAGTGATAATAGGATAAACAAAGTGCTTATTTGTATGGGCTCGTAAAAATAGCTACTGCCTATGAATTAACAAGCAGTAGTACCAATTTTACAAAAATTTAAAAACTCAAAGCTTGATAGAGTAGGATGTTTAATAGCAGTATTTACCTTGACATGATAAGCTAGTTGTGACTCAATTTGCGAGGCCATGTACATTTTGTGTAATTATTTAAGATGCAACACAATGGTGCTAGGTCACAAACCAAAGCATGTTAACAAATGAGGGTAAATAACACAACATCAAGACAAGACAATTCAAGTAAACCTACAAATTAAGTTAATTAACTTCCCAGAGTAGCAAAATATCAATGAGTGAGGACAACTGTGCTACAAGTAATACAGTAATACTATAATTTAAAAACTAAGAGATGCAATAAAGGCTCAAGTTTTTCAAACGCTTTCTGAACATAACAACATTAAGTGCAGAAACTAAGTCATGAGGTAGATTAATCTAAACTTTCGTAATACGGATGAAAAAGAAATTGCGATATTGGTCAGTATTGGCACAAAATTTGGATTTAATTTTAAAATTGAGAGCAAAAGTTGTACTTTTTATCACGGTGTTTAAAATAATTGTGAAAAGGCAAATTAGAAAGGTTGTGATTAATTTTAAACATAAGAGTAATATCAAATTCCAATCTGCCATTATTATATTTGCCATATTGCACAAAAGCATGTACCAATACAAGCAGCAGCATCTATCTCATTGACTTACTGTTTGGTGACACTACTTCCAAAAAAAAAAAAAAAAACTTCACCTGCTTGAGTGGTGAGTTGTTGCAACTTGGTGGTAAAACTGCATCTAAATTAGGAAGTGTATATTTTGCCGTTAGCAGCAAAATAGTTTTTAGGTCTATTTTGCCTTCATTGCTATGACAACCAATAGACCATGACAAGCGTGGTTTTTAAGCGCCATTTTGTGCAAGGTTGTAACGATGTTTTGATAGCTCGATGGCATACAGCGCAGCGTATATTGGGAAGCACTGCACTAGTTTTGCGTTCCATTCTTGTCGCGGCTTTGGTTCAGTGGCTTCAGTTTGGCTTTGTGTGACATGTGGTTAACAATCGTGTTTGTGAAGACAGAAGAACAGAATAGAATATGACGTAGACAGGTAGGTACTGATTTTAATACTAATTTTAGCTGTTGCTGGCAAAATAGACCTAATAACTACTATGCCGTTAACGACAAAATAGACACTGCCTTTAAATTAATGGCCAAAGAATTGAATTCTAGACTAGCAGACCTACCGTATTGTACGATGCTGCTGGAATGCTGTACCAGAAGTCATATCTTTAATCACCTCTGGCACAGTGGCATTTTAACTGGTTAATCAAAATGTACTTTCAATTCTGATAACTACGGTAATCTAAGATTGAAGTTTTTCAAAAACCATAGTCTTTAACAAAACCTATTGTCCCGCATTAAAGCATTAGTTTACCAAATCTATTGCACAAACTACCCTACCTCACTGTTCTCTTCTTTGCAGATAGGAAAGTACCCAACATCTCCTGCACAGTACATCCCAGAGCTTCTTTCTTTGCGTTGTGAAAGCACAAGATAACATACAGAACAAAAACTTTAGCAATTATCCGATTATAGTTTCTAAAAGCTCAAATTCTAGGCATTGGCTATACCGCATTTTTATACTAAAAAAAATCATAAGAGCCGATCCAATAAAAATCCACACCTTAGAAAAGCAAAATCACTTTTATGAACAGTGAACTTAGTTCACTGGGCAATCAGCCACGATATACTGAGGTCACAATGAGTAAACTTGCCAGATTGGTCTTCACACTGCCCCTTTGATACTGAGTGTCAAGCATAGTTCTAAGCAATAAAGTAGTGAAGTATGAATACCCAATACAACTGTACAAGTACCTACCGTACCAGTTTTAAAGTCTTTGGTTTGACCTGACTCACAATCAAACCAGAGTCTACAGCTCCAGAGGCAAACACTCTTACTACTGTACCGGTACCATTCGG